>CANSGD010001101.1:0-385923 GCA_947645195.1 Patellifolia procumbens
CTCGTTGTCGAGCAATTGGGTATGGCTTCCTTCCCTTTTCCTTTTCTTCTCTTGGGGAATTGGATAAGGTGGCTGTTGCGTTGCTGAAACGGGTTCAGCAATTCTCGAAGACGCAACATGGGGCACGTGCTGCTGCCCATATATTCAGTTGGATAAGGTTTGCTATAACTAGAGGAGTGAGTGCTTAGATTGTATCTCGTTGCCCACTAATTTCTTGTAGGTTGTATGATTTTTGTCCTTTTATAATAATAATAATTATAATTATAATAACATTAGTATGGTTGTAATAAATTCGTAGAGTAGTATGATATTTGTTTTATTAAATGGTCATTTCCTTAATTAATTATAATGGGAGATTTACGATCATAGAATTATTTCACTACGGGGAGACGAAAATTGGGTATGACTTTCCAAAGTCATCTAAAAGCAAATTTCCAAATTTATGTGGTCGTTGCATGCGATTGCAGGCAACTGAGCGTACACATCTTAAGTCTTAACTCCTTAGTTCTCATTAGTAGCTTACTCAAAATACACCATGAATTATTCAAGTCATAACTGCTTTAATCTTGACTCCTAGTTTTGTGGGACCAGAAATAAGGTTTTACAAAAAAAATGAAGGTCCTAACTGATCAATGATCATCATTCATCAATATGTGTCACCAAACAAGATAGAAAGTTTTAGATAATTAATGAATCTTCAATATTCAAAATATGCGATTGTTGAACTTTGGAGCTTTTCGTTTATAGAGCACAACTCATGTACTTGCACGACGCGTCTGTAATGATAATATGTAAGGGTTTTTGAGAAATTATATTGTAATTCATTCAGTAAAGTGTATATTTCTTCTTATCTCTACAAAATAATCTCTGATTTTTAGTTATTATGTATTTTTAGAGGATGTAATTGCAATATCAAAAGAATTGAAAAAGAGAAACTATAGAAAAGTACATAAAATGAAGTAATATTATTAGAGGATAGATTAGAACTAGTGATAATATAAAAACGAAACGTTAAGACAAAAAGTTTCACCAAAAGATCAATGGAGAATGTCGTTTTTTCAGCGAGAGAGGGAGTAGGAGAGATGAAGAAAATAATTGTATTGTAGAGATTAGTTTCAATTAAATGGCTAAGATTGATATTTTTCAAAAAAAAATAAAAATACAAAACTTAACTTCCTTAATTATAGGAGTTTTATCACCTAAGATTAAAATAGTTTCCTCCATTTTGCAAATGATTTACTTTATTACTATTTTATCTTTATTTTTGGTGTTCACCGCTCTTCCATTATTAGACCTTATATGCACGTGATGCGTGCGAATGATTAATATATGTAAGGATTTTGGTGAAATAACATTGTAATTCTCCATTGAAGAGTGTGTGTAATTTTTGTTTTTATAAAAATTGATTGCTAAATTTTAGTTATTTTGTTTTTTAGAGGGTGTAATTATAATCTCAAAAAGAATTTAAAGTGTGAAATTAAATAAAAATACATATAAAACGGATAATAAATATTAGATAAATATATTAGCAATAGTGGTCTGAAAACAAAAAAAGATAAAATATTTTAGCAATGATTACCCTAAAGAAATTAGTTTAACTAAATGACTAAGATTGGAAATAAAAAGTTATGCAAAATTAAAAATTTATTTCCTTAAGTATAGGAGCTTTTAATTCCTTGATTTATTTTCTTTATTTTCTCTTTTCTTATTTTGGTATCCATCCCCTCCTCTCTCCTTATAGTACTAGTAATATATGCACGCGATGCGTGCCGAAATTATGTAAAATTATGCATGAATATGTAACAATAAGTCTGTTTAGGGTGTTTTAGATTTTTTTTTCAGAATTTAAAATGTGAAAACAGTTAGTTATGGAGAAGTTGTTCCATTCAATTAGAAATTAAAAAAAAAATTAAATCTTGATTTTTATTGTCCTACTCAAAAGCTTATAGAATAGAGATACAAGAGATTTTGTTCTTTTTCTCCTCCTTGTTGAATAACCAACAGGGAGCCCTTACCATTTTCTACTTATTCTATTCTCTAAACTGCAAGAACAGGGTTGACTTACACGCTTGTTAAACAACCTTTTGACCATCAATATTTTATTATTTATAGATAAATGTAATAAAAAGTTGATATTATGGAAATATACATTAAAACAAATACAATAACCCTCGCACACAAGTGCATTGGTTTATCATATATTATTAGTTAATAAAATGTGATCAAAGTAGAATAATGAATAGTACAAAAAGTCAAATTGTCGTATTTTAAGAAAATGGAGGAAACAAATTTTTAAAATTTTTCTTTTCATCCATGCATATACTTTACCACAATTATTATACATGCCTTTTGGATTAAATATATGCATAGTTCTAATAGTAGTACACTTATATTTCTGAAATGGTAAATTGGTGTTGTATTAGGTTAGAAAGTTATGACCATATCCTAGGTAATTCAATATTATTAGTATGTGTTTATTTCCACTTAAATAGTACATTTGAAAATTAAGTAGTTTATTCTTTGTCTTTGTGTAAAAACTTATGTGTAATATGAATAAGATGTAACCTTACAAAAAACTGATATTACTGAACATGCGTGATTCACACTCATGAGTGATTATGCATGCCATAATTGACTTTCTAAACTTTGAATAGTAATATTAGTCTTGTTCTCCAAGGCTGATCCATAAGTAACCTGGGTTGGACTTGTTGCGCATAACCCCTACCCGCCCCGCGTAAGTTAGTACAGTGAGAGCCCAAATAACAATTGGACATCTGAAGTTTATGTAAGAACATATAGATGCGAATAGCGGAATTGCAGGAAACTTTTACAAACATCTATGCAGAATCATGCATAACAATTAATCGAATTATATATAATTGCATATTTACTTACCAGTTGTCACGCGACTTGAACAGGTATGAAGAGTCTGAATACTGCAAAGTATATTCACGAATCTGATTGCAGAGATAAAGAACTACACTTGTAGGTCCCTTACACTAGTCCACAACAGGTGTATCCGCGTCTGCTAGAACGGAAGAGTATGAACTATTCACTCTCTTGCTTTTGATGGATTAGGGGCCTAGACTAAAGAGGGAGAAGAGTTTCTTTCTCTTTTGTGTTGCCAACCCTTGAATTAAACATATCTCTCTTCTTATTATATCTATATATAATAGACAGAGATTAGGTTGAAGAAACCCCTAATCACCCTAATAGTGGCCGGCCCCTTATAAGCCTTTATGGGCTCATAATTTATTTATTAATCGGTGTTACTTAGTGTGACCTTATAGGATTAATTATATTAGTTGTAGCCCAAAGCAATTTGTCTACTATCCGTAATTTATTCTCTAGCAAGCAAATACGGTTACTAAAATAAGTATATTATCTCAATAAATACAATCCTATTTATATTCAGTAATTGCGGAAATTGTCTAAGGACATATTCCTAATCTCCCACTTGTCCGTAAGACAAGTACGCAATGTCAAACTCCTTAAGTCTCTTAATGCCAAATTTGATAACACAATGTCATTCTCAAATTTTGTTTCTTGATTGCTGGTTCAACGTCTTCATAAAAGGATTAACACTTTAATCACATTCCGCATGGCCATGCAATTTTTCAGTTCTTGCTCATCAAGGCCCACACCATTCCTATCTGATAGGAGGACTTATCCACTTTTGTATGACCATAACTCCCACTCAACTTTTAGTTAACCTGAACATTGCCTTTATAACCTCCTTTTTACGGCACGGCGTTTAACAATGTCAAGGTTAAACCAATTATATTGTGATAATCATGACATACTCATAGCTAAGGAATCCACCAAATATATTATATTTTCATTCTACTTTTAGAATCTAATTAGGTCAAGTCACAATGTATCGAATATACATCCATATAATCAATTAAACATCTCTATGTTTCCATAGCCCATGGAACTGCGCTATCAATTAATTACACACTAGCCTTTACATAAATCACTTATGTCCAATTTAGTGATTTAGACTAGGGACTTTTAAATAATGTTGTGATTCAGTTCACTTTATAGGGTCCCATTATCAAAACTTTTTGATAAATCCTATTTGAATTCACAAATTATTTGGACATTTATTCAACGCTAAACCAAACGATTAAATAAGAAATAAACATTTTATTTTATTGATAAATATTCAGAACATAATGAAGGTCTTTACAATTGCAAACAAGAAGTAAACAACCTAAAGCCATTCTCCCATATGTTTCAGCCCTAGACCTAGTATGACTCTCATGCCCAGGTTGAGCAAGCGGTTTAGTAAGTGGGTCTGCCACATTCATCAGTGTGAACCTTGCTTACTTTTTACATCCTCTCTACTAACGATCTCTCGAATAAGATGGAATTTTCTGAGCATCGCAGTTCGATCTCTGATGATCTAGGTTCCTTCGATTGAGCAATGGCACCATTGTTGTCGCAAAACAACTCAATACCATTCTCAATGCTAGGGACCACACTAAGTTCTGAAATGAACTTCTTGATCCAAACACCTTCCTTTGCCGCATCGGCTGCTGCAATGTACTCTGCCTCTGTTGTAGAATCTGCGATGGTACTCTGTTTGGAACTCTTCCAGCTCACAGCTCCTCCATTAAGACAAAAATGAAACCAGATTGGGATCGGAAATCATCTTTGTCACTCTGGAAGCTCGCATCGGTGTATCCAGTAACAACCAACTCTGCTTTCTCCGCCATATACCAAGAAGTGATCCTTAGTTCTTCGTAAGTACTTGAGGATATTCTTTGCAGCCATCCAGTGTGCGTCACCTGGGTTAGCCTGGTATCTGCTACATATACTCAAAGCATATGCAACATCTGGTCGAGAAAAATCATAGAATACATAATGGAACCTATCACTGAAGCATAGGGAACATTACTCATTCTCTTGACCTCATCAGGTGTTGATGGACACTGAGTCTTGCCAAGTGATGTGCCGTGTTGCATGGGAATGAAACCTCTCTTCGAGTTTTCCATCTTGAACCTAGCAAGAACCTTATCAATATAAGTTTCTTGACTAAGTCCAATAAGCCTTTTTAGATCTATCTCTATAAATCTTGATTCCCAAAATGTACTCTGCCTCTCCTAAGTCTTTCATAGAGAAACAATTCTTAAGCCATCCTTTGGTGACTCAAGCATGACTTTGTCATTTCCTATCAGAAGTATGTCATCCATATACAAGACTAGAAAGGTTATCTTACTCCCACTCAATTTCTTGTATACACAAGATTCCTCTTCATTTCTGAGGAAACCAAACTTTTTGACTGCCTCGTCAAATCTGAGGGTTCAACTCCTGGATGCTTGCTTTAGTCCATAAATGGACTTCTTGGGCTTGCATACCATCCCTGGATTTTCTGGATCTTCAAAACCTTGAGGTTGTGCATATACACATCCTCTTTCAAGAAACCATTCAAGAAGGCGGTTTTGACATCCATTTGCCATATTTCATAGTCATGAAATGCAGCAATCGCAAGGATTATCCTAATGGATTTTAGCATGGCTACTGGGGAGAAAGGTTTCGTCATAGTCTATACCATGAACTTGTCTGAAACCTTTTTGCCACTAACCTAGCTTTGAAAACACTAATGTTTCCGTCTTTGTCTGTTTTCAACTTGAAAATCCATTTGCATCCAATGGGTTTTACTCCATCAGGCAAATTAACCAAGTCCCATACTTGATTTTTCAGACATAGACTCCATTTCGGATTTATGGCTATCAAGCCATTTGTCGGAGTCCTGACTCCTCCAAAGCATCTTTGTAGCTAGTAGGTTCATCACTTTCTAAACCGTTAATTCAGAATTTTCAGTTAAGAGAAAATCAATAAATTTCCTTGACGGAATGATGGTCCTACTAGATCTACGTTGGGGAACAACGAGGAGAAGGATCTCGGTCGTTAGACTCAGAAAATTCGCATGGATTAGATCAAGTGGGACGGTAGGAGGGTCGTGGATGGATTCACCACCTCCTGAGCATTTTCATGCCGGGCCGCCTCTTAATGGGGTGTTAACCCATCCATTTGTTGCTCATCCTCGAACTTCTTCGAGATATATATTTCTCCACTTGTCTTTTTGGAAACAAATTCTTTTTCAAGAAGCACCATCGCGGCAACAACACTTTGTTTTCGCTACGGTGGTAGAAGTAACCACCCCTTGGTCTCTTTGGGATAACACAAAAAAACACTTGTCGCATTTGGGTGAAAGTTTATCAGAAATCAAACGTTTCACATAACCTTCACATCCCCAAACTCTCAGAAAAGACAGCTTAGGAACATTTCCTGTCCATATCTGCATATGGAGTCTTATCTACTGCTTTGGAAGGAGCCCTGTTGAGTGTAAATGCAGCTGTTTCTAGAGCAAAACCCCTGAAGGAAATGGGAAGATCAGCAAGACTCATCATGGATCGTACCATATCTAACCGGGTCCGATTCCTCCTTTCAGAAACGCCATTCCATTGTGGTGTTCCTGGTGGAGTCAGCTGTGAAAGCATTCCACAATCTTTCAAATGATTACCAAATTCTTGACCAAATACTCGCCACCCCGATCAGATCGCAATGCCTTGATTTTCTTACCAAGCTGGTTTTGCACTTCATTTTACAACTGTTTGAACTTTTCAAACGATTCGGCTTTTGCTTCATTAAGTAGACATATCCATATCTACTTCACATCAGTAAAAGTGATGAAGTAACTGTACCCTCCCAAGCCGTAGTACTCATAGGTCCACATACATCAGTATGTATGGGAGCTAAAAGGTCATTGGCCCTTTCACTTGAGCCAATAAGAGGTGACTTAGTCATTTTTCCCATCAAGCAAAACTCGCATATATCAAAAGATTCAAAGTCAAATGATTTGAGAAGTCCATCTTTATGTAGCTTCTTTATGCGTTTTGAGCTTATGTGGCCTAATCGACAATGCCATAGGTAAGTAGGGTTTGAATCATTTGTTTTTCGTTTCTTGCTGTCTATGTGATAGATATGATTTTATAAGTCTAGAACATACAAACCATGTGATAATTTAGCAGAAACATAGAAAACATCATTCAAATACGCAGAACAACAATTATTCTTAATATTAAATGAAAAACCTTCAGAATCCAAAACTGGAACCGAAACTATGTTTTTGGTAATAACAGGAACGTAATAACAATTATTGAGTTCTAATATTAAACCAGACGGCAAATGTAAACTATAATCTCCAACAGCCAAAGCAGCAACTCGTGCTCCATTGCCCGCTCGGAGATCTACTTCTCCTTTGCCCAAACTCCTACTTCTTCTTAGTCCCTGCACATTACTAATAATGTGAGAACCACAACCAGTATCGAATACCCAAGAAGTAGTTGTAGCTAAATTAACTTCTATAACATATATACCTGAAGTCGAAGCACCATTTTTCTTCTCCTCCAGATAAACGGGACAGTTCCTTTTCCAGTGGCCAATCTTGTGGCAGTGGTAGCACTCATGTAGTGCTGCTACTTTAGCCTTAGGAGTAGCTTTTGGTTTAGGGTCACATTTGCAACAGATTTGCCCTTGTTCTTCCTTTAGGAGTCCCTTTCTTCTTGAACTGTTTACCCTTCCTAACCATCAAAACATCTTTATGCTCGGGTTCAGGAGGTAAGCTCCTCTCAGCCTGAACAAGCATACCATGTAACTCTTCCAAGGTAGGCTCCCCTCCTTGCATGTAGAAATTGGCTGAAAGTTTTGAAATGTTTCAGGCAAGGACCTGATCACAATATCCGTAGCCAGTTCATTTGGGTAAGGAAAGCCCAATTTTTCCATGATCTGAAAATGTCCGATCATATCGAACACATGCTGACCAACAGGTTTTCCTTTTCCCAACTTACAATCTAGTAGCTTATAGTGTGCCTCAAACCTTTCCATCCTAGCATTTTTCTGAAACATTGTCTTAAGCTGCTGGATTATGGTGTAGGCATCTAGATCTTTAAAACGTTTTTTGAAAATCATGTTCCATGCAAGCAAGCATCAAACATGTTACTTGCACAGAATTAGCCTCTAAGGTTTGTTTAGCTCTCCTTTCAGCTACAGTTGCAGTTGCTGGCAAGGGTCCAGGGAGTGGAAAGTCAAGAACACTTTCTTTTCCTTCGGCTTTGAGAACAATTCTCACAACCATTTCCCAAGCTAGAAAGTTGGTAGCATTTAGTTTATCTTTATCGAGTACAGAACGCAGATTAAAAGGAGAGGCGTTGTGGTTGTTGGAATTAGACATGATAACTACAACAAAATATAAAGCAAGGTTCAATGAATATTTATCAAAAAACAGCAATTAAACAAATTTTAATTGACTACAAAACCTTTATTCAAAATTAAAATCCCCATTGAATAAAGAAATAACCAAGATCCTCTCCCACTATAATTAAACGGACTTTGGCCCTGCCTTCAAAATATAGTAGTTAAGGTAAGTAAGCATTTTACTAATTATAACTAATTATAATTCCTGGTAGACAGGTTAATAACTCTTTATTAACTCTATCTCATTGCTTCAAAACCCAAAACTTTGTCTTTTGATGATTTTGTTGAGTCAAACCAAACATTAACTTGTAGGTTTCCAAAAACCTACCCTACTATCCTTGGAATTATGAGTAACACCCTGCTTTGGCAGAACCTATTACTCATGATCTAAGGCTTTATAGGTGTTGTTTGGAAAAGCATGTAAACTCAATATTATAATTTTGGGGACTAAAGTTTATTAATATGGTCAATAATAAGTGAACACATAGAATAACAACCATAGGTATTAAACTTTAGTAAGCATGCATTTATAATAAAATAAATGCAAAATAAATGTGAACCTAGTATGGCCCCTATCCTCGAAAATCTAATCTTCATAAATCCTCCCTTTAGACTTTCTCGAATCTCCATCTTGGATTCTTCATGAAACTTCAATCTTGATCTTCATTAAAATTTATACTAAGCAGAAAATTTAAATTACAGAAATACAAACGATTCGCAGATCGTATTTGAATTACAAAAATACATAACGATGCGCAGATCGTATTTTCTATCCTAGATTTGGGCCATACTAGTCACAAACATGTAAATCATAATATCATTCATATTAAATTAAACATGCAAGCATTTATAATATCAAAATAAAATAAATACTTAAAAGGTACTCATTAACCATTAATAAGCGAAGAAAACCTTTCTATAATAATTAATAACTTAACAATTTAAGTCATAAATTATTAAAGGAAAATTATTATTTTAATTCAATTACTATGATAAATGATATTAATCACCATTAATTAAATTGCAAATATTCGAAATGTTTTAACATGCTCAAAAGTTTTTTTTTTTTTTAATTATTAAAAGCTGTCGCTGGACAGCAAAACAACCCATTTGCTTTATTGCCCAGCTCAAGAAAGCAGTCCAAAAGAAAAGAAAACCAACTGAGTGGCGACTGGGCTTGGAGGGTGGCCCAAAAGCTAAGACCAACTGAGTTTGGTCTGATGCATTCTTGTCTCAAAGGAGATGCAAGAGTGGCGACTGGGCCATTAGGACACGCGGCCCATATAACACCAACCAGCAGATTTGGTTAGAAGGTACAAGTCCGTACAAAAAAAAAACTTGTGCCTATCTTTTACCAAAACTTTTGCATTCAATCTTAATATTGAAATTAGAAAATCAATTAGGGTAAATCTTTTGAGAATATTTTTAAAACAGAAATTTAAATTTTCAATATCTTTATTAACTAAATCTGAATTTAATTAATAAAGGATAATTGGAAAGATGATCTTTGTTATCTTCACTTACCCACAAATCTAACCAATTCCTTAAAACAAACCAAAAAAAAAAATTCCGAAAAATCAGAAAAAATCAGAAAAACAAATTTTAAACTGATCTTTAGATATTATTCGATTTTGAGGATAATTTTTCTGATTTTTACAGTAATTAAAATCAAATATTCTAATTACTATACCAAAATATGAATTTAAATCAGAAAAATTCATAAAAATCTGGAAAAAACCATGGAAAAATTCCGAAAATAACAACTATATTTTCTAAAAGATTTTAGATCTTACGTGGGTTTTGATAGAATTTTATAAAGATTAACATCAATTATTTTATCATTAAAGATCAAATTTTCACGTTTTAATCTTATTAAACACAAAAATTCAACAAAATTCTATCAAATTCCGAAAAAACAATAAAAATAACATTTTTATTTTTAATGAAAATTTTCGGAACTAAAAAAAGGGATTTTCGAATTTATTTAACAATTTAACTTTAATTTTATGCTTTAATCAACATTTAAACATAAAATTAAACTAAATTCGAAAAAAAAAATGAACAAAAAACAGAATTTTTGATGTAAGATTCACGTAATACACGTCCATCAGAAATTTTGAGCATGAATTAATTTTAAATCAATTAATATTCATAATATTAATTTTTGCAATTTATGACATATCACCTTCCTTTAATTGAATGAAAATAATAAACATGCATATAATACAATCAATTAACATTATGCATAAGGCTAACTGATACCACTGTAAGAACATATAGATGCGAATAGCGGAATTGCAGGAAACTTTTTCCTAACATCTATCACAGAATCATGCATAACAATTAATCGAATTATATATAATTGCATATTTACTTACCAGTTGTCACGCGACTTGAACAGGTATGAAGAGTCTGAATACTGCAAAGTATATTCACGAATCTGATTACTTCAGAGATAAAGAACTACACTTGTAGGTCCTCTATTTAGTCCACGAACACCAATTAATATCCACGTCTGCTAGAACGGAAGAGTATGAACTATTCACTCTCTTGCTTTTGATGGATTAGGGGCCTAGACTAAAGAGGGAGAAGAGTTTTCTTTTCTCTCTTTTGTGTTACTGACTAACTGAATTCCTTGTATCTCTCTTCTTATTATATCTATATATAATAGACAGAGATTAGGTTAAGAGAAACCCTAATCACCCTAATAGTGGCCGGCCCCTTATAAGCCTTTATGGGCTCATAATTTATTTATTAATCGGTGTTACTTAGTGTGACCTTATAGGATTAATTATATTAGTTGTAGCCCAAACCAATTTGTCTACTAACCGTAATTTATTCTCTAGCAAGCAAATACGGTTACTAAAATAATTAACTATATTATCTCAATAAATACAATCCTATTTATATTCAGTAATTGCGGAAATTGTCTAAGGACATATTCCTTCAGTTTAAGCTGCGATGTAACTCGGGCCAGGCTAGTATAATGTTTTTGATTGTGAGTTACGTTGCTCATGTAATACTTTCCTCTTCAACCATATTACTTGATACTAGAGCAAGGCAAGGCTATCTGCTATCGATCTCCTTGGACGGGGCAAGGAAATTTCATGTCATGTATCGGGCTCAACTCGTTTCATATTAATGGTTTTGGTATACAAAAAAAGTAGTAATAACTAGTCATATTGGTGTTGATTTTGAAATATGGTGTTCATACACCGTACACGCCTAGAGCACATATACCACCATGCCTTTTGCCTCATGGGATTAATTGTGCCAGTCCAACCAACTCTAGTTACTCTCTTTAATATCATGGACTTTGGATCACATTTTGCTTACATATTAAGTGTTTGCTGGTATACTTAATATTTTTGACGAATGCACTGACATGGTGCGAATGTAATACTTTGCTGATAAGCTTATTTGTGATGTGTTCTGTGTTTTGTGTTATGCTGGACTGCTGGTCCAAGTATATTTGTTAATAAGCTTACTTATTATTTGAACTACAAGTAATATCAAGCTAATATTTTTTGACTTAAAAGACTATGGGACTCAGATTACTTATTTATTATGACTAGTATCTCAACTCTAGCTAGGATATATTATTATCTTAGGAGAGTACTATCACTTATGGAGCTACAACAAATGCAGGGGAAACTCTACATAGCCTAGGAATTGAGCATTGAGGAGCTTTGCGAATTGCGACTACTCTCAAGTTGGAGAGTGTTGCTTTGGAACTGCTTGCACGCAAACTGAACAATTGGTTCGAGTTTCACAGCAACTGGTGCCCAACACCACGGTTCCCTTGTGGCCCCCTGCACCCGTGCTGCCTAACACCTGTGACGGTTGTGTTAAGGATCAATGATTGCCATTAGCACCCGAAAAAATGAATAAATCCGAGTATGTTCTGCATTTTCATTTGCCTATCAGTTGGATTTCTCTAGCTAAAATAAACTTCTTCTATGTTGGAGATTGCCTAGTACTGCTAAAAACAAGTCATTGTTTTTGAGGCTGCTAACTATAGTACGCATCAACTCTTGACTCTCTAATAAGTTGTTAGTTTAGTTAGAAGATGTATTTTGCCAACTTGTGTATCATTTATTTGGTATAATGTCGTCTAGTTTTAAAACTGTCTATAGTTTAATAGGTGAAGAATCATAAATTTGGGGTTGTTGTATGCTTCTTACGTTTCATAATTCTTACAATATTTACACGTGTGAGCTCGAGCTTTGCTAAGTAGCTTTAACCAAAAAAATTCACCATTATATTATCTTCAAAGAAAATGGAAGCCAGACATTTTGTATGTTAGAAAGGTGTATATGTGTATAATTTTCTATGTCTGCTGCAATTTGAATTTAGGCTCCAAAATATAGAAAGTGGCCTATACATCAAACTCTCATTCTTTGCTCAAGATCCATTGAATCTTGACATAAAAACAAACCAGCTTAGCTTACTCATACCTCTAATGCCTCACAAACTTAATGTGAATTTAACTTTTATTGGAGTTCATGATACTTCAATTTAGTGGTGGTGTGCCCAAACAGCAAACATCCCAATTTTACCCTTCCTCTTTACCTATTTTTATAAACATTCATCCTACCCACCCAACACCTTAAGGCTTAAATTGTAAAACAACTTGTGAACCACATTTTAAAACTTTTTGATGGAAGATTGCAAATAAATGCTTGCTGTTCACAAAACGTGTACTTTCTTTGTAAAAAGTTAGGCTCCAATGCAAATATTAGCAGACTGGCTGGTCTTATCAGTTATCATTGTCCATTGTAGGATAATGATCATATATTCATTGAATCTAAACTCTTTAAACACTATTACAGTTGAACTTACTTACTATAGTTTCTATCAATGCAAACATAAAACAAACATGGTAGTATATACAACTAGAACTACATCAATATGTCACGTTTTGTTTTTTACTTATGGTTTTGTATTGGAGCTATTCATATTTCAGGGGCGAGTTAGGCCAGATTTTGGTCGAAATAACGTCTGAGAGATAGGTCTAGTCCGATTTTTGGCCGGTCTCTTTGGATTCTTTAGAACAAAATAGGTCGGGCTTTTCACCATTATAATATAAAAGGGTCTAAAGATAGACTTATTATTCGATAAAAAATGAGTCGGGCTTTTTGGAGCAAAATCAGGTTCGGCAAGAGTGGGTAGTTAGGCCACTTTGATCAGATATTCATTGAATCTAAAATCTTTAAACACTACTCCCTCCGTCCCACAATGTTCTTCCCACTTTATATATTTTAAATCTCACATATATTCAAAAAGTGAGAAGAACATTATGGGACGGAGGGAGTATTACAGTTCAACTAACTTACTATAGTGTTTTTTTTTTGAAGGTAATGTGGTGGACCCATGGCCAGATCTCAACTAGCACAGTTTCTTGATCTGGTGTTTGCGGGGCCCGACTTACTATAGTTTCTATCAATGCAAACATAAAACAAACATGGTAGTATATACAACTAGAACTACATCAATTGATCAATATGTCCCGTTTTGTTTTTTCCTTAAGGTTTTGTATTAATATTGGAGCTATTCATATTTTAGGGGCGAGTTAGGCCATATTTTGGTCGAAATAACGTCTGAAAGATAGGTCTAGTTCGAGTTTTGGCCGGTCTCTTTGGATTCCTTTGACCAAAATGGATCGAGCTTTTCACCATTATAATATAAAAGGGTCTAAAGATAGACTTATTTTTCGATAAAAAATGAATCGGGCTTTTTGGAGCAAAATCAGGTTCGGCAAGAGTGGGTGACTGCCACTTTGATCGGCTCTACCCTGATCTTATATCAAGTACAACTAAACCGTCTATTAAACCACATGAATAATATTGGTCCACCATGTAGGAATTGAGGGAGAAAGTGACAATAATTAAAGGAGTATCGCTTCTAAGAAAGTTGAATTGTCTGGGGGGGTTCACTTTGTGACTGTAATTGATGGTTTTTGTAGTTGTATATAATTTGCTCTCTTGGATGGGACTTGGCAAGCCACTTGGCTGATCAATTGTATTTGGAAGGTGGGGAGTGGGTTATCCCATCTTTATCACATTAACATTTTCTTTTGTTGTTCAACAAATTTCATGTGCATGATGTTAAGGATTTATACTACAATACTCATAGGATGTGGATGGCTAAATTTTATCTAGGCATTTATACGTTACAGATACTTGTAAGCAAAGTAATTAAATGAGTTAAGAGTAGTGTTTGGGAACATCATACAGAGGAATATGTAACACTTATTTTGGAATGGAGAGAATATATAACTTGAAAATAAACTTTAAATATAGATATGGAACTTTTGTAATTGAATTAACATGGGGGTTTTACTGACGTGTTCCTGATTTTTCTTAATAATTAAAGTTTTAAGTAGTACTTAAACTAAAATAAATGTATCTCAATTGTATTTTCTCCAGGAACTTAACATTATTGAGATTATTTAATAGTTACGTTCTAAATTATTAATAATCCATCTGATTACAATGAACAAACTATTAACATTTAGTAGTATTGATGAACTATTACTAGTTGGAATTTGGTAAGCTATATGAAACCTAGAAATTGCCTCCTCCCCCAATGAAGTAATTCAAAAATAGGCGGTACTTTATAAAATGCTTAAGTTTGAGTTGGTTCTAAATTTATCAAATCGCATCCCAAAAGTCTTTCCCTACAAAAAAGCGACATGTTGCATTTGGTTTGTATGAATCCAACCAAAACGGGTGTGTAACAATAGTAATTGCACTTTAACACCATCTGTACAAAGTGTCAATTCAACTCGGGTTATGAGTCATTTAATACATCCACCTTATAACAATATAGACAAGTATAGAAAGGATGATTTGCTATTCTTCATGTTTTTAAAAGTTATTAATATATGAAATTTAAGAAATTGAATTTCTCCATCAAAGAGAAGATAAGATAGGAATGTTATTTTAACCAAAAAAATAAATTAGACAAAGATAGGAGAACCTACTATCCACTTTCCAAGTGGGCTAACTATGTACAACACTATCAACTACTCTTAGAAAAGGACCCTAATAATTCGGGCAAAACCCAAAATAACAAAAATAGAAAAGGAAACAAATTGAGGACCACTTATTATTAATTAGTAATCCCTAATAAAAATAAAAGAAAGAGTACCATTATACATTATCTATATTTAGATATAAAAGGATGAGATACTAATTGAGCGGCGGACCACCGTTTAGTGGCCTCTTTCTGTAAACAACAACTAACAAAGCTCCGAAAATCATCCGACCCACGACCCTCGGGCAAAGTAGGCGGATCCCCGAAACAAATAGCACACATCAAAGTAGCCCAATCGGGTCGTTGACCGGGTAACAAAAAAGGAAAATAACCCAAATACAATTCCATAAGAGTAAGACCCAAACTCCAAATATCACCCGCATAACCATTATAATTACCACCATAAGTATCCGGGTCGAATCTTTCAGGACTCATATAAGCACAAGTACCCACATAAGAATTACAAGGGTCTAACGTTCTTCCCATGATCCTTCCCACACCGAAGTCAGATATTTTAACCTCCCAATTAGAATTAACTAATAAATTAGAAGGTTTAATATCTCTATGAACTATTTTATGAGAGTGAAGATATTTCAATCCATTAAGAATTTGAAATGCCACGTTGGATAATAGCGTTTCAGAGAAAGTTCCTTGTTTATGAAGGGTATTATCCAGTGTACCGCGGTCCATGTACTCCATAAGAATAGCAAGATCACCATCAGCTTTATCAAAGATACGATGACATCGGACGATATAGGGTGAATCAGAGGAGATCATACGACGGAGAATTTCTTTCTCACGAGAGAGTTGACGGAGGTGAGTTGGGTTTGGATCAGCTGATATTAACTTAAGAGCGTAAACGGCACCGTTTTGTTTGTTGGATACTTTGTATACTACACCACCATTTCCACTGCCGAGAACTGAGAGTTTGGTGAAGTCGGAGAGAGAAAGTGATGTGAATGATGTTACGGTGGTTGTTGCGGCGGCGGAGGTGGTGGTTGTGGTGGTTGTGGTGGTGGAGGAGTGAGACGGAGGGAGTGGTAATGGGAAAGAAGGACGGCGGAGGGATTTATCCGGTAGTGGAAGACGGAGGTTTAACTGTCTGCGCTCTCTTACTAATGCCATAGAATGGAATTTTTTTTTAAAGGAAGTGAGCAAGTGTTTGGAAAATAATGGAGGAGGAGATATATATAGGTGGGATATTGGAAGCACGTGCATTAAATAAGAGGAGGGAAAGTGGGAAGAAATGGGGTATAGACTATAGTGTGTAGGATATGATCATATGATAAAGTTGGGAGGGGTTTCTTTTTGCATATTGGATGACGATGGCTTTCAAGGTTTGATAGCAACTTCTCCACTACAACTGCTCACTATGATTTTTGAATATTCTTTTGATTTTTAGGTGGTGGTTTTTAAAAATTAATGGATATGTTGATACTCAATGATTCATATGATCAGTTTGGTAACTTTGCTTCAACTACTTTCTCATATATGCTATTTTACCGGTATCTTTAGGTTACGCATCGTTTGTACTCTGTAGTTTGGCTTTCTAATGGATAATCAACAATTCATACCTTTTGAAAATGTTTGACTGTATTTTGACCCCTTTTTGCCAATTTTTCAATATATTATTGCATTGGTGAAAGCACAAAGTATCTACCACTATATACAAATTAGCTTTGTAAGATACTAAAGACATCGACTTTCATAATTGTTTTGACATCCAAATAACATTAAGCTACTTCTCAGTAGCTTGTAAAGTTGTAACCAATAACTAACAAACATAAAAAATATATCTTACTACATCCGCTTAAAGATGGAGAATGGTTACATAGATGCTAGTTGAATGCTTCCTTCATTATCAATTGGTTTGAGGGTAGACATTTTCCACTCACTTAACTTGCATCTAGTTAAAATTTCCGTCTGTTTCAGGGTTTCTGATCAGTGAAACTCTATACTAATGCTCTTCAACTCCTACAACTAGAGTGGCAGTTTTTTTCCAGGTTTATGGTTGCTTTAGTTTTTTCTTATTGTCAGATTTTCCATGAAGCCTTTTTCTTAGTCATTTGAAAAACTTTAAATAAGCAAAATTCACATTATACGAAGAGCTCTAATGGCTTGTTTGGATAGCCAATATAGGAGGGAAGGAGAGGGGAAGAGAGATGGCAAAAATCCATTATTTGGATACCAAGTGAGGAGGTGAGGGATTTGGAAAGGAGATAAATAAAAAGATTAATTTGTAAGAAATTCCTCCCTCTAATCATAGAGAGACTTGAAAGGAAAACTCATCCTTTTTCCTCTCTCTTTCCACCTTCTCTTCTCTCCCCTTCTTTTCCTTCATTTTCTTTTTCCAAACACACCGTAAATGAGCAAATAGGCAAAACTAGTTTTGGATGGTGATGTTCATCATCAAAAGTTATTAAAAGAGGCAGTGTAAGACTAATTTAAGCCATCACTTTATTCAAAAGCCCATCATTTTATTGAAAAAAATATTTCGTTTTCTTCTTTCTATCGGATTTAGGCTGTTATCTTATTTTAAATTAAAATTATAAACTTTTATAAGACCAACTCGTTGAATCACATTCTCAGATTTAAGATTAAGATTTAAGATGATACCCTCATGGGAGCATGCGCCTCTTTGACAAATGGCAATAATGTGACTTCACGCTTTCTAGTAAAAGAATATATAATTAGTACTAGTTTTTATCATGCAGTATATTAATGTTGATAATCCATGGAAGATTTACTAGATTATCAAGGGCCCTACTAGATATTGGTTGTAGTGGGGGTAATAGAGCGCTTACTTGCTAGGTTCATGTAATGGAGCCTCAGTTTCTACATAGCTTCCAACAAGTGGAGTCACCCATGACAATTGACATTACAATTAATAAGACAAATTCAAGGCGGGCACAACCAATAGAATTTACTTTTGTGTTAAAGTTCTCTTCTAAAAAAATAATTACTCACGCCTCGGCCACCTTCGGGGACCGAAATCGAAACTTGCCCTAAATTTTTTTAGGGCCTCCTTGGATCGTATAAAGCCCTTCGGAACCTAAACTTATCCCAA
The DNA here is from genome assembly GCA_947645195.1 of Patellifolia procumbens. Taxonomy (NCBI): domain Eukaryota; kingdom Viridiplantae; phylum Streptophyta; class Magnoliopsida; order Caryophyllales; family Amaranthaceae; genus Patellifolia; species Patellifolia procumbens. Next base: position 18,371 of record CANSGD010001101.1, read on the forward strand.
AATTGGACACTGAATGCCTTCCAATCAAATCTCCGTAATTCCGACCAACAACGATAAACGACAAGAGAGGCAATGCAGGGGCCAGGAGCCCCCCAAAATTTGCAATATCCGCAGTGAGACCCCCAGGAAGGCCCCCGTCAAAAAAATTACCCTGCTCGAAATTGTCTGATTAACCCGTTTTCGTGTACTATTATTCACGGCCCGGCAACCTCCCAGGGCCCGGAATCGAAACTTGCCCTAAATTTTTGGGCGTCCTTAGGACGTATGACGCCATTCGAAACCTTAAGTTGCCCCAAAACTGGGCTCCGGATGCCTTCCAATACAATCTCCGTAATTCCGACCAATACCGATAAACGACTAGTGAGGCCAGTTCAAGGCAATGCAGGGGCCAGAAGCCCCCCAAAATTTTCAATATCCCCATTGAGACCCCCGGGAAGCCCCCTGTCAAAAAAATCACCCTTCTCGAAAATTGTCCGATTTACCCATTTTCGTGTACTATTACTCACGCCCCGGCCACCACCCGGGGCACGGAATCGAAACTTGCCCTAAATTTTTTTAGGGCCTCCTTGGGACGTATGAGGCCTCGGAACCTTAACTTGCCCCAAAACTGCGCACCCGATGCCTTCCAATCCCATCTCCGTAATTCCAACCAATACCGATAAACAATTAGAGATGCCATTTCGAGGCAATAGAGAGGCCAGAAGCCCCCCCCCCCTCCAAATTTTGACTTATCCCTATTGGGACCCGTGGGAAGGCCCCCGTCAAAAAAAAACACTCTGCTCGAAATTGTCTGATTTACCCGTTTTCGTGGACTATTACTCACGCAGGGCCACGTCCAGAACCGAAACTTGCCCTAAATCTTCTAAGGCCTCATTGGGCTGTATGAGGCCCTTCAGAATCTTAACTTGCACCAAAACAGGGCACCGGATGCCTTCCAATCCATTCTCTATAATTTCGACCAATACCGATAAACGACAAGAGAGGCCAATTTCGAGGCAATGCAGGGGCCTGAAGCCCCCCAAAATCTGCAATATCCCCATTGAGACCCCCGGGCAGGCTCCGTAAAAAAATCATCCTACTCGAAATTGTCCGATTTACCCGTTTTTGTGTACTATTACTCACGCCTCGGCCACCTTCCGGGGCCCGGAATCGAAACTTGCCCTAAAATTTTTTAGGGCCTCCTTGGGACGTATGAGGTCCTACGGAACCTTAACTTGCCCCAAAATTGGGCAACGGATGCCTTCCAATCCCATCTTCGTCATTTCGACCAATACCGATAAACGACTAGAGAGGCCATTTCGAGGCAATGCGGGGGCCAGAATCCCCGCAAAATTTGACTTATCCCTATTGGGACCCCAGGGAAGGCCTCCGTAAAAAAAAATCACCCTACTCAAAATTGTCCGATTTACCCGTTTTCGTGGACTATTACTTAAGTCTCGGCCACGTCCCAGGGCCCGGAACCGAAACTTGCCCTAAATTTTTTTAGGGCCTCCTTAGGCTGTATGAGGCCCTTTGGAACCATAACTTGCCCCAAAATTGGGCACCGGATGCCTTCCAATCTCATCTCCGTAATTCCGACCAATGCCAATAAACGACTAGAGAGACCATTTTGATGCAATTATCCCTATTGAGACCCCCGGGAAGGCCCACGTCAAAACTTGCCCAAATTTTTTTATGGCCTTCTTGGGCCGCATGAGTCCTTTCGGAACCTTAACTTGGCCCAAAACAGGGCACCGGATGCCTTTCAATCCCATCTCTGTAATTCCGACCAATCTTGATAAGCGACTAAAAAGGCCATTTCGAGGCAATGCAGTGGCAGAAGCCCCGCAAAATTTGCAGTATCCCTATTGGGACCCCCAGGAAGGCCCCTGTAAAAAAAAATCACCCTGCTCGAAATTGTCTGATTTACCCGTTTTCGTGAACTATTACTCACGCCCCGGCCATGTATTGGGGGCCAGAATTTAAACTTTCCCTAAATTTTTTTAGGGCCTGCTTGGGCCGTATGAGGCTCTTTGAACCTTAACTTGCCCCAAAACTGGATCCGATGCCTTCCAATTCCATCTCTATAATTCCGACCAATACCGATAAACGACTAGAGAGGCCACTTCGAGGCAATGCAGAGGCCAGAAGCCCCCAAAATTTTCATTATCCCTATGGGGACCCCCGGAAAGCCCCTGTCAAAAACATCACTCTGCTCAAAACTGTCCGATTTACCCGTTTTCGTGGAAGAATAACTCACGCCCGACAACGTCCCGAGGCCCGGAACCCAAAACTTGCCCTAAATTTTATTAGGGCCTTCTTGGGCCGTATGAGGCCCTTCGGAACCTTAACTTGCCCCAAAACTAGGCACCAGATGCCTTCTAACTTAATCTCCGTAATTCCGACCAATACCGATAAACGACTTGCATTATCCCTATTAGGACCCCCGGGAAGGCCCCCATCAAAAAAATCACCCTGCTCGAAATTTTTCGATTTACCCGTTTTCGTGGACATTACTCACGCCCCGGTCATGTCTCGGGGGCCGGAATCAAAACTTGCCCTAATTTTTTAAGGGCCTCATTGGGCCGTATGAGGCCCTCCGGAACCTTAACTTGTCCCAAATTGGGCGCCGGATGCCTTCCAATCCCATCTCCGTAATTCCGACCAATACCGATAAACGACTAGAGAGGCCATTTCGAGGCAATGCAAAGGCCAGAAGCCCCGCAAAATTTGCATTATCCCTATAAAGACCCCCGAAAAGGCCCCTGTCAAAAAAAACAGTTGATAAGAGGTTTTTAGCGTGTCGTTAAGGCACTAAGAACCACTTAGCAAACACAATTTATAAACCTAACTAGCAACTACTAAGCACGTAGTAACGGCAAGTCTAGGGTCGAACCACAAGGAAATCGGGATTGAGTTCAGTCCACTAAGTCTAAAACTACCTAAGTGAAGGGTTTTTGGGGGTTTAGGATTGAGTAAGTAACCGACTAATTGACTAGCTAAGGAATACCGACTAATAAACAAATAGGAGGGTTAATATGATAAGGAAGACACTAGAGTTCGGGCTACTCGTATGAACATGGGCTAGACAACGATAATCAACACTATGGTGATTCACAACGGAGTCAAAACAAGGTTAAGTTCCCCTCTAATTTACTAGAGTCCTCTCTCGAATGGTCCTCAAGAGTAATCGATTAATCAACCAACCAAATCCTCTTTCAAATGGTCTTTGGTACGTTGATTAATAAATTCATTAAGTTCGGAAAACCCCTAATTAAAGGATCCCTTAATTCCTACCCAATCCCTTGGTCTAGAAATCAAGTCGAAACATGGGAATGACAAAAGGGATTAAAGTTCGATTAAGAACAATAAAGACCTTAAGTGCCCTAGCATAAACGTGATCAAGATCTATCCTAGGGTGTCAAAACACCACATTCAATGCATAGACAAACAATTGAATCATAAAAAGCATAGATAATCTACATTAAACCCTTAATTCATACTTTCGCCCAAACCCTAGATAATGAACTACTCACTAACCATGGATTCTAAGCAATTAAGATTCAATAAATTCAACATCATAAATTAAGTAATAAAATTAAAGGAAAGAGATAGAATATAAATTACTTGAATTAATTAACGAATTCAACCTTCAAAGATGAAACAATGGAGTAAACTAGTGTTTAGAGAGAGTTTCGGGCTAAGAGAGAGTAATTAGAAACTAAGTGTGTGAGATAATGTCGAGTCTAAGCTAAAAAAAACTAATTAAAAGAGTCATTAAACTAAGACGAAGAAAATGGGTCAACACCCGAAGTCAGGTCACCACGGTCGTGGTGAAATCACCACGACCGTGGCCCCTGAATTTCATAGGATCAGTTTCCAATCTTCAACAGTCTGTTTTGCTCGCTACAGGTCCCCACGACCGTGGTGACCTGCTGGTCAGCGGACAACTCAACTTCGAACGATCATATCTCTCTCGTCTCTTATCGGAATTGGGCTCATGACCAATCGTTGGAAAGCTATTGAAACGAGCTAACACCTCCCACCGGAATCACCTTAATCCGATTTACGGATCAAACGTTATGTCCATTTGAAGTTCAACAGTCCACAACTAATCTTCTAATGATCATATATGTCTTCAAAAACTTGTTAGTTAGTCTGAAAATCATCCAAAACAACTAAACGAGTAGTGAAGCAACCATTTAGCTCAAAGTAATCAAAACCATGCAATGCCAGACTAAAATGCTCTAAATCTATATGCATCGATACTAAAAATGCAGCATGGATAGGCACAATAAAGTACTTATCAACAGTGTGTTCAAAATTTTCCGATTTACGTGTCTTCGTGGACGAATAACTCACGCCCGGCAACGTCCTGGGGCTCGATACCGAAACTTGCCCTAAATTTTTTTAGTGCCTCTTTGGGCCGTATGAGGCCCTTCGGAACCTTAACTTGCCCCAAAACTGGGCACAAGATGCCTTCCAATCCATCTCCGTAATTCCGACCAATACCGATAAACGACTAGAGAGGCCATTTCGAGGCAATGCACGGGTCAGAAGCACCCCATAATTTGCAATATCTCCATTGAGACCCCCGGGATGGCCACCTTCAAAAAAGTTCTTCCATTTTGCCTCCCTCAATCGAAGTAAAACGCAATTCTTCTCTATTCCTTACTTTTAATTTTTCCCTTTTTTCATTTGTCCTTCCATTTTTTTTCATTCTTTATTTTTCCTCTCTAGCTTTTATGTGGGAACCAAGCAAAGAAAATCAATCTACAATTAAGCTTTACTTAGAAAATGATTTTCTCAAAAAAAAAACATTAATGAACATAATTTTATATCCAACCAAACGGAACTTCAATTATATTTTTAACTCGTGTAAATACTAAATAACCAACTACTTACATGGAACAAGCTTGGTTATCTCGTACTTTAGAGAGTATTAGAGGAGAGAATAGAAATACTACATTCGTTTGTTTTTAATTGTTACAATTTTATTTTTTAAAGGTTTCTTTTTAATTGTTAAACTTTCACTTTTACTATTTTTAATAAACTTACACATTTTTATATTCCAATTTCTCATACTTTTGGGACTCACTCGTCATTTTTTCCTTTAAATATCCAATTACCCACGTTTTTTGTTTTTACAACCTTATCTCTCATATTAATCTATTTCCCAAACAACTAAATCTAATCCCCAAATCTTCATTGCATAAGTTTGATAATTTTTTTTGGTTATTCCCTGAAGCAACCATAACAATTAAAACAACCTGATAGAGTAATACATTATTATATTTTATTAGTTAAAATAAATAAAAATAATTGCGTCACTGCATGTGACGAAAGGCCAGCAAACATTGATAGTTGACTAGTTGTATATAAATTGGGTTAGTTTAAACTTTAAAAAACGGGTCCCTCAGGGGTTTGGCAAGTAGTGTTAGTGGAGCAAAAGCGACTGATAGTGAGATTAGTATTACTCATATTTATGGTTAAATGTACAGGTGTTGGGCTTTGGATATTTCCAAACATTCATAATAGTGCTAACCATGAAACTTCACGGGTAGAAGCTTTAGTTTTTACTTCTGGGGGACGTAATTGTAAACGTAAGCATATATTTTCGATTTTTGATATCTCATCAACCACAATAATTTATGAAGGTGATAGGAACTCACTTTTTTCATATAATTTGGCTCCTTCTTGTAAGAACATGGAACACAACAACGTTTTACAAGAAAAGTCTTTCTACTACATTACTATCACTACCAGAGATCCAAACGTGATTAAAATTTAAATGGTTGGCCGATTTGGACACGAGTTGGGTCGTCGCCTTAAACCTTGCTCACCATAATAAGCCAAACCCAATATTAAAACTTTAGGTTTTTATGCTTTCAATTGTATAGTCGCTAAAAATATTAAATTTTGTACTTGTTAAAGTGACTTCTCGGTACAATAGATCATCTTTGTTAAAACGGAAAGAATTAGGTTTGGATTAAATCTGATTAGATGGTAGAATGATTTAGATACGAATTGGTTTATCATTGTGTACCTTGCTCCATAATAAATCAAGCCCGATAAAGCTTTTAGGTCTTTAGGCTTTCAACTAGATAGACGCTAAAAAATTAAATTTATTACTTGTTAAAGTGACTTTCTCAACGTGCAGAAATGTATTATTTTGTTAAAACTGGAAGAATATGATTTGTCTTACAAGAATTAGAAATAAGCCTTTTCTTTGCACACTAAGCATATGTTGCCACATGATATGTCTAATCATGGCCCTGGATTATAAACCTTAGTTAGTTAAAACGCGTTTAAAACTCCGTATTCGTCTTTTAGAAAAAACGCTAAAAAAAACTTTTTTTGAACCCCCCGCCGTTTTAAACACAAAAAAACTCCACCTCCCGTATAAAACACGTTTAAAACGCGCCGAATGCGTTTTTTTGAAAAAAACTCCTTTAAAGGAAAAAAGAAACCACGTGTCTCAAATTCTCTGCGACTATATGCGACCTTTTAGAGTTTTAGCGTAATTATTGTATTGAGTCTTTTATAACATATGTTCTTCGAAAATATTGAGACCTACTTATGATGAATAGGTATATTAGTTGTTATCTTTTAAATTAAAGCATAACATGATAAAACGCAAGAAAATAGTTTCCGGATTTTTAGCCGAACTTTTAAGGTGGAGCCGTTTTAAACGCGTATACATCCGTATTCCGTATTATAAAAAGTCAACGTTTTTTTGTCGAATATTTGATTGCATTTTGCAATTTTTTGCCGTTTTAAACTCGGCGAATTGAATCCATTTAATTCCCGTCCGGTTTTTAACTAACTAAGTTATAAACCCCTTGCTGGCACACTAAGCATCTCCCAAATTAAAAAAGGTTTATTGCTTTGATGGTTAAAAGAAGCAGAGTCCAAAAAACAGTGGAGCTGCGGGGAATCGAACCCCGTGCCTCTCGCATGCGAAGCGAGCGCTCTACCATATGAGCTACAACCCCTTAGTGACATAATCATCAAATTTTCATTAATAACGGGTTCATAGGAAATCTCTCTCCCGAGTTGCTTGCAAAATTTTTAGCTGAAACAATTGCCTTATTCGGTGGATTATCAGTAACGAGCGACAAAAAGAGATCCATGCATGATACTGCTAGTTAGTACACTGTTATGATGAATAGATACTTCAACAAGTATTCACCTATCTGGCTTTTCCACAACGTAAAAGTTACTCGCTACTCGCAAGCTAATAGGATTACAAATTACTCGATCTGGTCACACGCTACAACCAATATCAGTATATCATCTTTGATTCGTAACAACCATATTGTTAAACGAACATTTGAGGCAGAGAGCTACTTCAAAAAACAATCATCAATAAAGATTTGTACCAACTAACTATAAGGAGTATGTGGGTGGATTTCAGCTGAATCTAGAGGGAGAGTAGATAATATTCAACGCGAACATATTATTCCGGATAAATTATAATCGTATATACTTCTATACATTTCGTACATACATTGTCTACAATGTAAAAGAGTCAAAAAGAAAAGGCCTATAAAGGCTGTAATTGAGATCAGCACAGTAATTGTATTACTAGCCTATTATTTATTCTCCAACAAAAGCTTCTGCTCTTCTTTGTTTCTCAATGAGGGTGTTGTTCAAGATTATGACCCAAAAACCAGCTCCTTGAAAGACCTAAGGGGCGATGAATGTCCATATGCCTGACTGTCCTTCCAAAATGCAAGCCCTGTAAACCCAAAAGGGGTATAAAATCATGTTATCACTCCATGAGCCGAAAGTCCATTGTAATAGGATACTTATTGAGTCAATACGTCAAAACAATATAAAGAGATAATGAGTTGAATGATAGCCACCTATCCAGAAAGATAAGCCCGCTGTGGTTGCAAAGAAAAATTCCCGAGTGATGCTGTTAAACCTGTATTGACAGTGCAAACATATCTTTAGAAGTTCAGAATCTGTTAAAATTTCCTGAATCCAATAGAGCGGTGGATAGTCACTCACAAGTACATGCAGAGGAGATTCCCCCAGCCATATAGACAAGATGCCCAAAATGAACCAAGAAACCTGAACCAAATTCGAACAGCCATGCGTCATTGAGCACAATATAAGTTTTAGAAGCAGTGGCACGATCATCAAATGTTCACAATTGGAGATAGGAATGATGATTCCACGACATGATAATTAAGAACCAAATGTAAAGCTTTTATCTAAAGTTACTACAGCCATTTGAACAATCTAGGAGGTAACGAAACAACATCTGAGATAGGGAATAACAGTATATTTACCACATAAAATCACGGGTGAAGAGTGCTCGTGGAATCATTAGTCCATTTCCAGTCATTGCCAGCAACATTGTTAAAGCCGACAAGCCTTTTATGTTTTCAGGGTTAAGGAAGTTTGTCCACTGAAAAAAAGAACCAAGTGAGTCATACAAGGCTCATTCAGATGGAAACAGCTATAAAAATTTTAACATAAACAAATGGAACACATACCAATTGTGGAATTGGCATCCACATGAAGAGAAGTGTAGCAGTCCATCCTGAGATAGCTCCATAAATTTTGATACCTTCCTCAGAGAGTTTACCCGTTCTAGCCTGGAAAAGGTTAACAGACATTTTGAATGACACAGGAAAATGAATGCTTGCTTCGCGAAAATATACAGTATATATTACTAGAAAACTTGTAGAAAAAGGTTAACCAACCAATAGTAGAAACACTAGCGCACTGCACAACCATGAATACAGAGATCAATAGCTAGTTACCACTCACAACATGTATCAATAGAATGTTACTGCATGACAGCCCCTGCTGCCTGAACAACACCAACCAGTATATATTCTAATTTTGTTCTCTTAGCGGCTTTCTAAAAGCTCAATTAGGTTCAACACAGATAATATAGTGAGCATATCCCTTTCAAAGTGGCCTCAAATAACATGCATAAGCACGGTAATGCCGGAAAGTACTGATTTAGACAAAGCTTTTCCCCCTCTAAAAGCAGAAGAAATAAGACCCTTAAAGAAGCCTATTTTATGGCAAGGAAGCCTAAATCATTGCTAGTACCTCTCACTCTCTCAGATCATCATGTTTGTTCCTTAAAAGATACAGGGTAAGAGCTTCAGCTTACCATGACAACCGCTACCATGGCTAAAACAAATGATATAGCTCCAGGAAGCATGCTGTTTGGAATATATGGCACAAACGTGGACCACATAACCTGCAACCATCATGCCGCAGAATTTAGTATTTGGTACCCGGGATCAAGAATCGAGAGTTGTGATGTTATTTTTCCATAGAGGACAAGAAACGGCACCTGAGGAAGGACAGAAAGCCCACCTACAGTGATGAAATCTTCCCAAACACTCCAGATGACAGGTGGAAGCATGCCAAAGTAATTGAGAAAATTGGAGATAACACCAGTGCCAACTACTATGGAGGTTAAAATGTAATAGGGAAAGGGCATTGCCTCAGCTATCGCTAGCTGTGAAATCATTACAAAGGTGGTAACTACTCCCAGGCATTGAACTATCATTGCTTCTGTCTCCTTTTTCTTCGCAAAGTATGAAAGCAGCGAAAGATTTGCAAGTAGACCAGTTAGGGCACCCTGCAGTTCATTTTTTACTGATGATTTAAACTCGATAATCCAAAGATGATGAGGAAGATGCACTTTTTAATAATAAAAAGACTAGCAAAAAATACCAAAAGGAGAGTTTATTAGGCTTACCAGCCAATTAACAGCTGAAAGAGCAGAACTGTTGCTAGACATAAGATTACGAGCATTGAGCAAAATCTGAGGCAGCTGAAGGAGGAGAAAGGGAATATTGGCTGATGCAGCAAACTTTGCCGTCCACCAATCCCATTGTTTAACTGTCTCATCATTTCTATTGATCTCAGATGCTTCCTCTCCCTATGATTCCAATTTACAAGGAAATAACAGAACAAGAAGATTATGAAACTTGCAGATGTATCTTAATAGGAAGAAATTTAAGTGAATGAAGAAATAATGGATTATTACTGGTTGAATAGGATGAGGGAGATCAGAATCAAGGGCGGCAAGTGGCTTGAACCGCTGATGGAGATGGAGTGAAAATCGGCTAATGCTGTTGTTCTCTCTGATCACAAATAGTGAAGAACTGCAGCCACTGCAATCATGGTTCTTGACGTGAAGGGCGGAGGAGAGAGATGGTAAAAATCTTGACCTACATGATGAATAAGGAGGAATAGATGGAGACGACAGCCGGAAAGGCCGCAGAAACGACTGCACTGCTGCTGGTGCTGCAACTGCAGCTACCATTTTATCAACAAGACTGTCCTCAAAGTACAGAGAGCAGTGTAAGATGATACAACAGGAGCTCCACAGAACTTAGTCGTAAAGAACAATGTTGGACAGCTGCAATGAAAAATTCCATAAATTTTCGACAAAATACAAATCTTTTGAATTTTTCAACAAAAGTACAGTTATTTCTCTGATTTGTAACATTCTAACTGCATATTAAACGACTATCTCCTCAATGTTGTCAACACTTATAATGTACACCTTAGATCAGAGTACATAGATGTATGTGTTTCCAAGATACATTCTCGTTAAACTATTCCTTTTCCCTTTGCGGGATCCACTAAAGACCAATGAATAAAATTATGAAATTGTATAGCTTCATGTACTTGCGAAAGTACCTTATAAAATGCGCAATATTGTGGTCTACCTCAGGTTGTTTAGCCTTGAAAAGTCGATTATTACACTGTTTAAATGGGGAAATTGTCCAACTTATGTTTAATTTCACTTTTCCCAACGTCTTGTATAACAATGGCAGTTCTTTAGGAAGAAATGAATAAAATTTTGAGTGATCTTGCCTACATTGCAAAATTTCAATGAATTTACAAACAGCAAAGTAAACTCAAAACTTGTCAATATAGTACTAGAGAATCAACATCCCCACAACCCAAATAAACCCATATCCAGAAAATTAAACCCATTATCCAAAAATAGAAGCCATCAAAGAAGTTCCAATCATCAAATCATTGAAAACCCAGTACAACAAAACTCTAAAAAACGAGATAAAGAGTTGAAAATTTGAGCTTCAATAAAGGAAAGAAAAAGGAAAAGAAGAAGTAAATGGTACTTACAGTGAATGTCCAGTGGTTTATGGAATTAGTAGGACCCTAAACAATTAAATGAACAGCAAAATTAGAAAACTTAAACATCAAAATGCATAAGTGAAGTAGTAGTATACCATGCTTCAAAAATACAACAAGTACTACTATATAGCAAGAATTATACCCAGAAGAGGAATTAGAAAAGGGGTTTCAGAAATCGAGGAAAAGATTGAAGCTTGAAGAATGGAGTGGAGTGAAGTAAAGGGTGCGCAAACCTGGAGTAAGTTATGGACGGTGATTAATGTTTTGATACTAGTAAGTAGGGAGTAATCGTAGAAAGGAATGATTTTTTTAATGGAGAGTGGCACAGATAGCAAGATATTGAGAGTTGGAGTTGATCAGCTGGAAATTTCAATGTCTTTCACATGTTTCTCTATCCCTTCTATTTCCCACTTTGATACTGACAATTCTGTAAAATATGGTGTTTTTACACATAGAAATGTCCAAAAATAGAAATGTGATAATACTCCAAATCTAAATGACTAAATTAATCAATTTTCTACTATTTTCTGACTAAGAGACTGCAAATTGAAATCTTAAGAAAAATGTCTTAAATATAACATGTAAATTCCATTTGTTTCTCAATGAAAATATGAAAATGGCAGGTAAATGTAAACCAATATTCATTAGCTCAAAAATAAAATAAAAATAAAATGCTTTTTTAAAAAAAATTTACACTTCCGCCATCTTGGATTCATGTCAACTTGACTTTTGTGATCAATGATTTGAACTTTTGACCAATAATCTTTTTTATACACATTAATTTATAAAAATGAAGTAATGTACTGAAGATTATTTATCAAACCAAATTATATGAACTACTTCAAATTTTACTAAAATACATTGATCAATCAAAAACATCCATCAATGTTCAACTTTTACCATAAAAGTCAAATGTAACAGAATTAGATGCTAATATACAAAATCGTGACATAAAAAAGCTTTTACCAATTGCAATAGGGAAAACTAATTCAGTTGTAAACAAGTTACACATGCTTGGAGTATGATTACAACCAGTTTAAACAGTTAAACCCTTACAGCATGTAAATTGAACTATTTGTCAACTCTCCTTTGTATCAATGTTATTGCATACAACTTCAGTCTCCAGCTCACTTTCTTCTAGTTTACTGGTAAGCCCCGTTTAAGCAAGGTGCCTAAGTGCGTGTAATCCTCTTTCTACCACGGGGTTTACTTGGTGAAGCATCTTTTGAAGTTTCACCACCATCGCCATCAGAATTATCTTCACTAATCATATCATTATCAGTCCCGCTATGATATGGTTCAGTTCCGTCACTAGAGACCTCTTCTTCCAGTGGAAGCTTCCCCGTCGCTTCTTGTTTTGAAAGTCGATCACGAAGCTCTCTTAGTTTTGTCTTCTTTGAGTTCAACACTCTCACAAACTGAAAACCAAAGAGCACCGCACAAATACAAAAATGAAAAAAACAGAGCCTCTTAAGCCTAATAAGCTAGTTCATCAAGCACCGGTAAAGTCGGCAAACTCAAATAAATACACATTTACTTTGCATTTCAGTAGCTCAACATTGTTCATTATCCCCTTGTTGCTAATTCATATGATCAAATTTGCTTCTATTATTCATCAATCAGTTTTTTCTGACACAAATTAGCTGCAAAAAAGTACATTATGCCAGCCTTCTAAGGGAGCCTACCAAATTCACTGTCATCATGCTTCCTCAGTAACAGGCAGCCAGGCCCCATATCAAATCTTACAAGTCAATCACTCACCTATGGTCCTCGGACTAAAGTACTCATATTCGACATGGGTAGGTGTCCAAGGGTCCGACCCTTCATGAAAACCTTTCATAATTTTAGCAGTGGGAAAGGTTCATACCCATGTCAGAATATCCAAGATTGACACAGGTCCTTGAGATAAATCAAGAGTCATGGTAGCAATATATCTAACCACTGAATAAACCAAATATCAAAAGGCTGACCTATAGTTAGCATAAGTGTAACACTCACAAAAGTACATAAAATTTCGAACTCACTTATCTCCCCAGTGAACAGAGGTACAAGTTCCCGAAGTAGTGCCAAAACATCAAATACTTCATCCGTTTTTTTTAAGTGATACGGTATGACTTCACGCTTGCCAATGCATAATTTCAATTGTTTATACCTTGAATTATCTACAAGTAAAAAATATAAAAAAATGATTTCCTTAAATTATACAATAAGAGGATTCTAACAAGACCCTACATGACTATATTTTGTCTTTAAATATAAATCACGAAAGATAGTCAAAATGGAGTTTGTGAATGGTGCAAAGTCAAACTGTGTCACTTAATTAGAAAAGGAGGAAGTATATCGAAAAGAGAAGGTGAATAGATCAAAAGGAGAAGGTCATGATGCGACAGACTTCAAGGAATTAATTTTGGACTAAAGGCCTCCGATACTGGACATGCTAAAAATGGTTCTGCCCTATCGTTTTTTCTCCTACTAGAGGAATCATCTTTCACAAATTTAAGTTGCAAGTGCTCGGGGGGTAAAACAAAAGGGTTTAAACTGATATCAGATGCTGGTAAAAGTTGAAGGAATACGTTCTCATCCGTGTTCCAATTAGCTTCGTCTACAAAGAACTCTGGATATCAAAAACATGAAACTATAACAATACCTTTGCATATACTTCTGATTCAAACTCTTCTTTCTCAGTGCTCAACTTTTCACTTTGAACCAAACATTTCTGAGCTTCTTCTTTCAACTGCTCAAATGACTTTGACATTTTGACAACTTCTTCCTGTTACATTCAAACAAATAAAGAGGAATTTCAGATGTACAAGTATATAGAGATAGCTTGATGCAAGTCAGTACCTAGTGGAAATAACAAATGAATATCAAGGAGTAGATAGGTGCAAGTGTAACTGTGTAAGTTTATGCTTAAAGATTCTCCGAACTTACTACAGTTTCACTGTGTAGTTTAAGCAGCAAAGAAATGGCAATCACATAGCTTTGCATATATGGCTTTCTCTCCTGTGGAACAGAGAGGGTAATATCATGTTCCTTCACGTTGACATAAGCCATCTCCTGCTCACACTTTTTAATAGCTTTGTACAGGTAATCAGTTTTTTTTTCCACCTCCAAATCGAAGAACCCTGATGGAGCCTGAGTAGTTTCTCTATAAGTTGATCTCTTCAAGGGAGGGTACCAGTCCCCTACACAAGGTTTTTCTCGGACTAAATGCGACTACACCCATACCATAGTAAGGAGACCAGTCAACCCAAGCCTTGTATTTACTGAAGTTGCTTGCTTTCATGCCATAGGAACATTAGGAAGAGTGTATCCATTACTGCATTTCAATTACTTCCTCCGTTTCACTAAAGATGTTACACTTTTTTTTCACGCGTATCAAGGGAGTGATCTAAAGGTGTAAACGAGCAAATTTTTCGACGAAATTTTAATACAACCAAGAATGAGATTGTATACGGCGTGTCCTAAAATTTCGTCGAAAAATTTGCTCGTTTACACCATTAAATCGCTCCCTTGATATGCGTGAAAAAAGTCTAACATCTTTTGGGAAACGGAGGAAGTATATGTTGTTGATTGGCACATCTAGTGTCTTAAATCCACCTGGAATAACCAGGCTTCATTTTTGGAAATTAGGGTACAATTGCCTTTAGTAACTCATGGGGTTTTGGCAAACCAAGTAGTACTTGGTCTAGTGGAAAGGATTGTACCCTTCCAACCTCAAGGTTGGGGGTTCAATCCCCATTAGGGGCACTTTGAGGGTAGGGATTTCCCTTACCCTTCCCCCCTAATCTAAAGTGCCTGGCCCAATAGGACTCGAGCGGGGTTCGGGCCACTTCTCCTTACCAAAAAAAAAAAAAAAAAAAAACTCATGGGGTTTTGGCTTCCCGACCCAACTAAAGCAAGGCACTTGTCAATTGCGATGCCTTATCAGAGCCTATCCCAATGTCACTGAAGATTGACTAGATTTGAAGTTGAGTAAGGCAACTAAACACATTCCCCCTAGCATCCTTCAGATGTACCAGTGTTACACCACATAAAACCACAGAATCTTAACTCATACAAACTCTTACTAATTGGCACAGCGCATCACTTGCCAATTTATTCTAGTAAGTTTGAAGCAATGAAATGCCTCATGTTGGTGCCTAGCAAGGATAGATAGCCAATAATCAAGCACAATAAAAAGAGAGACAGAGATGTCCAGGCAAGAGACATAGCACTCAAGTAGGAGCACACTAGCAATGGGGCTCGAAATGATTATAACGGCATGTAAATAGTTGAAGTGCAGAGATGAACTTAAAGAACTTTCACAGATTCTCTACTCACTCATGGTTCGTATGCTTAAGTATACTACATATGATAAGCATTTGAAACTTAAGGCCGATAACCAGATTTATAATTTGGCATGTCTTAAAGACTTAGGTGATCTGTTTAATAAATGTGTGCAACTCAGAATAGATAGGCAAAGAAATTGATTTCTCCCAGAAAATCTAGTGTTAAGATTCATCTCCCAGCTTTTTGCAGCTCCTGCACGCCATTTTTATACGAAATTAATGCAATAACTCTCTGGTGTGCAGAATTTTTGTGACAATGGATTTCGAGCCACACAGGAAATATATTTTGCATCTCAAGCTCTCAGAAAAACAGAATTGAAACTTATAACATGTTCTAGAGCACAGAGCTGAATGGTATATGTAACCCGAAACCTCTACATAAAGCAGAGCCAAAGACGTTGATGCTTTACAAGAGACTCACGCTTAATCTTATGTTTGCATCCATGAGAAAGTCCAAGATGCTTGCTGTTAAAATTTTACTGTTTGGTGATGGCTTACATCTCCATCTCCATTCCAGCTTAATCCCTTCCTTCTCGAATGTCCACGACAACTGAAACATATCAAACGAAATAACATAGCGGCATTAGCAAAGTAATTACTTGGATGAGCTTAAAGATCAGCCGTGCATCACAAAATTGATCCTAAGAGACTTACACATGATTTCTGTATGCAACAAAAAACTTGCATTGTACCAGAAAAGGTAAAGTCGCCCTAATTTTAGTATCTAGGGTAGGGTGTTCTAGATAGTAACATACTTTTCCTAAAACAGAAACAACATAAACCCTACACTCCACTGTATTGTTCCACCTTCCTATTTAGTCCATCTCATTCTATTCTTCTTTTTCCAGCGAATCAAGGCCTCGTTCATATGGTCAACTACCTCTACTTCCTCAATAATATCACTAGTCTTTCTTAAATCATACTCCTTAAAATTTAAGAAAATCCAACATAAACAAACAACTTCTGAATCAAGTAAGTACATGACTACATGTGTAGCTCTTCCATGTTACCCATGCTAAAAAAAAATTCTCCAACTCACATAGACAAACACTTTGGGATGGAGAGAGTACATTTCGTTACTATTAAAACAACTAAAGAGCTTTGCATTTCCTTAAGTTAAGATTTCTTATGGGATGACAGAACTACATCTTAATAGCACATCCTCATGTCTTTGAGAAACTAACTCCAAACTCTACGGAAAGTATGGACCTTTTTTACCATTTAGTTGAGGGAGTAACTCACAGCACGTTATTAATGTCATATTCCATCAATGTGGCTACAAGTGAGTATTATTACATGACAGAAACCCGCGTTCAACATATGCAAGACATTTCCCCCCGTAAAAAGACTTTTAAAGATGAAAATTTTAAATTTTGAAATAGAACTGCAAATGTGGTCTGATTTCCGATAGATTTGCAAATGTGGAAGAAATTACAGCAAATATTAACACTTGGAAAGCAATCAACAAGTCATATAGTTCCAATTCAATTGTCTAATCAAGCACTCACAAAAGAATAAAAACAGAAACTTTCATTTCCATGTCCATCAAAAATTCAAACTTTTTTTAAAGTACATGAAAATTCAGATACTCCAAAATTAAAAAGAGGATGAAAACTAACCCTTCTATGGCCATTTCCAGTATCAGCAAAACGATAAACAGAAGCAGGGTGTTGAAACCCTAGATAAGTCTCAGCAAATTGAATGTACTCCGAAACCGATTGATCCCACTGACTTGCCCTCTCTCTCACATCCTCTTCGGATGCTATTGAATTACCAAAATTCATCCATTATAAATCAAATCATGCGAAAACAATGAATTCTCAATCAAAACAAAGAAAAATAGGGTAAAGTTACCATTGCAGAGCCAAGAGTGATGGCCATCGGTGATGGAGAGAGAGAAATGAGAAGGGAACCAAGTACCCTTTATGAATATTGTTTCTTTGGGTGATTCTGAAGTTTGTTCTGTTGTTGTTATTTCCAGCTTTAAACATGTGTGTCTTGCTTCATTTTCTTCTTGGGTTATTGAAGCTTCCATTTTTCAACTTTCAGTTTCTTATGAGTCTGTCGTCTGTCGTCTGAGTCTTGTTGTTATATTGGTGTGTTGAATTGAAGCTTGATGTGCACGATTTCAGTGGATGGATGGAGACTATGGAGTAGGGAAACAAACTAGACTCTTTCCCGCTCTTTCCAATTTGTTCTTTTTTGTTCAACTTATGGGTAGGAACTAGGAACCACCAGATTAGGGAGGTCGTAGAATTTTACCGACTAAACTAGTTTGCATTTGCAGAGCCGTATTTATTTTTTTGTAGCTACTAGTCTAGTTAAAGTATGTTTAGCTAGATGGTCGAGAAATATAAATGATTTTTTTGTGTGGATTGAGGAAATACCTCCGGAGATCCAACGTTCTGTAACCATGGATATTCTAGTTGCTAGTGAATAAGAGTTCTACGTTTCACGTAAAAAAAAGATAAAGAGTGTGTTTGATATACAAGCGACGTCGGGTAAAATATACGAAGACAAATGAATGTCAAACTAGAGTTCTTTTAAAGAACCCCGTTGAGAAAACGAGACACTAGAAGAACTTTCCGATCCAACTCGAATTTTGGGCAAAAGTAGTGCATTTTAGGCATGCTTTTAAAGATGAGCAAAATCTCTAATATCGATCAATAATTTGATCACTCCTATGGGTCTGTTCTCCCCATCTTATTTTCAGTTCAATTTAGATATGGACAAGACTTTTACTCTCACATATCACTATTCAGTTCAATTCATCTGTTTTATGTCGAATAGAACAAGCCCTATGTCAATTCTACAAGTAAGATTTGGGCTCCTTGGCTTGGATTGCCCATTGCTCCATTAGTTTAAGAATAACACACAACAATTTAATGATAATGAAAAATAAAAATTCAATCCCTTTATAAAGGAAGATTCCCAATGCCCACAATTCATATCCCTCCAAAACCCAACTGCCACAAAATTACAAATATTCCCATTAATTAATTAATCAATCACCAAAACAAATCAACATGTACAACACAATAAAAAGGTTAGTGAAGCCGTGAAGGTGGCAATTATCAATATGAGTACAACAAAAATGTCACGAGTTCTTCACCCCCGATATCTTGTATCACTTCTGCTAGTTTTCTATCTTTCTGGTTCTTCTTCCATTAAAATCTCAGCAGCAGAAGCAGCTTATAGTGATAGTGATAGTGATAGTGATAGTGATAGTGATAGTGATGAAGACCCAACTATCAAAACTATGCACCAGTTTTCTGGATACCCAACTTCTGAACCTAATCACGATTCTCTCTCCTCACTCTCTGTCGATACTCTTTCTTTGCAAAATCAGGTGCTTACCCTCCATTCTATGCACTCTTCTATCTGTTGGGCCTTAAAAAGCTTTTCACTTTTTTTGTATTTTTGCCTTTTGTTTTGGTTATTGTACTATTAATTGCTAGATACTGATGTGCTATGCACTTTGGAGGGTTTGAACTTTGAAGTATAGCTTTTTATTCGTGATTGAAACCAATTTGTGCACAAGAACGAAGCCATTTGTATGCTATGAATTATGATTAATTGATTAATTATTGTAGTATCCAGTTTCATTTTCCAACGTAAATGCTAACCAACAGTGAATTATGAAGTAGATTTAAGGTCTAGTTTGCTCCAGGAGATGGAACTTTATTTACCTAGTAAAATAGTGCTTAGACTTGAGGATAAGATTTGTACTAAGACATATGAATTAAAGATTGTAGTTTTGATTATCATTTTTAAACAAATAGAAGCGAAATTTATGATGTATGAAGTAAAAGTAGCATCTTTCAAGGTCATATGCTAACTGAAACAAACAAGGTTTGCTAACTGATTATCATTGTAGTTTTATTTGGTCTGGTATGGGTGATAAGCACAGCGAATGTGTGTGTGAGGCAGTGAGTGAGTGCAACGTTGAGTGCTTGAGCGAGTGTTTTGTTTCAGTTAGGTAATAAGCCACTGTAATCGGCTTGATCCTTTCCTTAGTTTAAGGTTTAGTCTAGAAAGTGATGTTATCTTTCTTGGCTGGAGAATTGAAACTGAGACCTGTTATTGCTGGAAATGATTAGCCTTGCCTGTTCTTATGTCCATAGTCCATACATGAGCTGATTTTGTGCAATTACTTTCTCTACAGATTGACGAGTTGGCGACTTTCTCTGAATCCCCTTCACCATCGGTTACTAGAGTTCTCTACACTGACAAGGATGTCGCTGCTCGGAGGTATCTGACTCTCTCTTCATTGTCGTTTGTGGAGAGAGACCTTTTACTAATAATTGTAACTTCATTATGGTAGATCTAGGGGAAGTAGTTTGCCTGTAGTAACCCCTGCCCTTTTTATCTCTTCTGCCTCTCTTGGATGTAAGTAAAATTATTATTTATTGACCAAAATCAACTGAGGGAGACAGAAAGGAATTTTTTTTGGAGTCATCACCCACTTCTCTGAATGTTTGCTTCAAGATGTATCAGTTTCAAATCGTTTGGGTCTTTAAAATATCGAATGATTTCTCTCTTCTTCTGCTTGAACTAATGCAGTTCTGCAGTTCATATCCAAGCCACAAGCTGATAGCCTGATATGCAATCGCGGGTTTATTCTAGTACATCCTAGCAAATCATAAGCGCTTCTATAGTCATCTTCAAAATACCTTTTATACCAAAGTACAAAAGCAAGCTCTAGGCTGAGTGAGAGATGAATATGTCCTAGACAATTAGAGTAGGAAGCTCACTTACATTCCTTTTGACGACATGTTTAACCTTTTTGTATTTAGCTATCTGGAAAAGGTGGTGCTAAAGACAAGAGTCTCAATATGAGCAAGTGCCTCGGCTGGACAAGCAAGTTTTCACCTTTTCCGGTGGAATTGCTTAGATGAAAATGGCTTGTGACATAACAATGTATGTTTGATGCTCCCTCCGTAACGCATTACTTGCAACGATTTGACATAAAGTGTGAGTAGAAAATGTCTAATCGTTGCAAATAATCTGTTACGGAGGGAATACGTTTTATTACATACAAGGAGTACTGTTTAGAATTTGATATTTGGAAAATATTTATGGGCCAATATGTGGCTATCTGTTGGTGATATTGCATATACATAATTGGTGGCCCCGGTAGCTAGTATTAGAAACAGTGGCCTAGAATATGTTGCCTTCTCAACGAGGATCAGATGCAACTGAAGCATTTCTCATCGATGATCCTAGATCTAAGTGTTTGTGTGAGTGGTATATAACCAAGAAGCAAATGTGTACATTGGAGTTGATAATTGCAAGTGTTTAATTAGACACACTATACAGGCATGCTCGTGCAATTGCTTCCCTTTTGTAGAATTGTTAAAGCTGCAGTATTGCAGCTTAATGTGCTAATTGGAAATCTTATAATCCATGCTGTCAAGCTATCTGTTACTATTGAAGATTCTTTCCAAAAAAAATTCTTGATTAGTTACATATCTTGCAAAATATTTGATAGAAGGCACAATTTGTTGTTGATCATCCAGTTATTATAGATGGTATATTTTCTCCGCAGGTACATCAAAAACTTGATGGGACTTGCTGGCCTTTCAGTCAGGGAGGATACCATCGGTAACATATTTGGTCAATGGTAAGCTCTTGAATCTTTCTCCAATTGCATGGTTTGGGAGTATGACCATGGCTCAGATTTAAACCCCCTCCCCTGCATGGGGGCCCAAAAAGAAGTTTTTTTTGGGGAAGCAGAGGGGGTTATTGGAAACGAAAAAATATCCAGTAAATTGTATACCTACTCAGAGTGAAAGGGGGAGGGAGGACTATCTTTTTAAATAGGGAAAGTACATTGTGCTTCTGTTTCTTCATATTGCCTCTCTGTTCCAAACCTGTTTACGAAGTTAGAGATCCCTCAAAAGATTGTATTGTGGACCTCAAAGGCTCAAAGATAATGTTATATCAAATGATCTTTTACAATTTTATTCTGAAGAAATGTTAACTATTTCCTTCTTCTACGAATAGCTGGTGCTTCAGCCAATAAGCTAACATCATCTTTTCTTTCTTTCCCGGAGAAACTTGGAAAGCGTCCCTCTGTCCTTTAAAATGAGTACTCTTTTTTTCAAGCCCTTTTCTGCCATTATGAACAGCTTCTGGTTGGTAATGGTAAATCTGCAACATTCCAGAACTGCCACTTTATGTGATATATCTACGTAATCTAAAGCCCTTTCTTTTCCAAGCTTATTTAGTAGAAATGTAAAATTCTAGCCATGCTTCAGCAGCAGCCTGTCCCCCTACTGGCGGTTATGACTCAATATTGGGCCTGTGAATTGATGTCTTATTGTCCATTGTCATGGTCAGTGTATGTAACACATGCTCGTAAGCTACTATACATGCATCAACCATTTTTAGCGTTTATCCTGTATAGCTTTGCCTTCAGTAAAAGAATATTGGATCACTTTGCACATTTTTCGTCTGCCTTTCAACAAAAGGTTGACCTTTTTCTTTTTTTTGTTTCTGATTCAGTACCTATTTTTGCCATAATTAACACCTAGTTGGAGGCACTGTGGCTATGGTTAAGATTCCAAAAGTGCCCCTTTTACATGATATGTCTAACAACCTTTTACAGTTCAAACGTATTCTGTAAAAAGTGTGACTATATATCCATGCTTCAGCAATAACCTCCCCATCCTTTGGCCTTACGACTCAAAGTGGTGCCTGTGTATTGATGCTTTATTGTCCATTGTCATGATCAGAATATGTAACACATGCTTGTTAAAGCCGCTATGACATGCATCCAGTCACCTTAACATACTTGTATAATTTGCTTTCAATTAAAGATTATTAGATCACTTTGTATAATCTTCGAATTCATTGCTTCTTCTCAGCAAAAGGGTCTTGACATTTTTCTCTTACAGGGAAGGTTACGAACCAGAACTTCCGGCAGTTGCAACTGGTTCTCACATTGATGCTATTCCATATTCTGGAAAGTATGATGGAGTTGTTGGTGTCCTAGGTGGTATAGAAGCCATTAATGTGCTGAAGAAGTAAGTTTTGCTTGCCACAAATTGACTTCAAGTGCAATTTCTAAAACTGGTTTAGGTAAACCATTATAATCATAGGATCAGAAGGCAATGAGTTGTACATAGCTTGGGAGGTGTTGAGGATTCTAGGTATTCCCTCCTCATTCTGAATCAAGATTAATGTTAGTTAACATCAGTTCTGCTGGAAACTTTGTTCTTTTATACCAGTACTGAGTTACTGACGTAATAATTAATCACATGAATTCAATACTTCGTTAAGTTTTCTTCCCTAGTTCTTTATGTGTAATATATTTCTCCCGTTCCTTTTCTCAAAGTTCTTTGTTCCAAGTTTTATCTTGTAATAGCAGCCAGCATCTGCTCAAAACATTCTAAGCCTTAGTTTACAGGGCTGGATTTAAGCCAAAACGGTCATTGGAGGTGATAATGTTCACATCAGAAGAACCTACCAGGTTTGGAATCAGCTGTTTAGGAAGGTATAGCTAGTTTTTCAGTCAATAAATGTCTATCATGGCCTTCTATTTTGTGTCTGAAGATCCTTGTAGAGGTCTAACTTGGGTACTGTTACAAAAATACAGCCGCTTGATGGCAGGAAGTGAGACCCTTGAAAAAGCTCTGAAGAATACATTCGATAGTCAAAATGTATCTTTTCTGGATGCCGCAAAATCTGCTGGATACACCGTCGATAACAATGACCTGTCTAGCGTGACTTTAAAAAATGGATTTTACTCTGGTTTTGTGGAGTTGCACATAGAGCAAGGGCCTTTTTTGGAAGCTGAAGGTGCGCATTTCTATCAAAACTTTATAGCTGTTGAAAAACTGGAGTTGCTTACTCCCACCTTTTTGAAATTATATTGAAATTATATTGAAATTCATGGTTTTAGGAATTCCTATTGGCGTCGTAACTGCCATTGCCGCTCCCGCAAGTATCAAAGTGGACTTTGCGGGAGAGGGAGGTCATGCAGGTGCTGCCCTGATGCCAAACAGGTAAAAAAATCTAGACAATTTTGGTAAATTTGTTCAAGATTCATCAAGAAGCAGTGAACTACTGTCTAAACATCTTATACTGAACCTCAGCAATATAGGATGTTTCCAGCCATTTCTCTCTGTAAAAGCATACACTGTTACAATGAATTTACTTCTTTAAAATTTTGCCAAGTTTGCAATTTCTTTTCTCTCTCTACAATCTTCATTCTTGCATGCAGTAGTCATATGGTTTCTCAAGTCATTTATCTCTGAATTGCTCCTTAAGAGTTACTATAAGCATTGGTTTGTACAGAAACGATGCAGGTTTAGCTGCTGCAGAGTTGGCATTGGCTGTTGAAAAGCATGTTTTGGACTCTGGGTCTATTGACACTGTTGGTACTGTTGGTAAGACATGAAGGGTTTAGGCATATTTTCATTTCATTGTTTAAAGAGCAACAAACAGTATTTATCAATTAGAATGATCATTTCCTGACTTTCCTGCAAGGTATTCTTGACCTACATCCTAGAGCTGTCAACAGTATCCCAAGCAAGGCGCATGTGGAGATAGGTAAGTTCAGGTTTTCATCGTTCAGCATTGAAGATCTAAATTTTACAGTAATCCCAACAATATTTATTCCCCCATTCTTCTACTTGGAGAGACATAATCTCGAGTTGCTCACTATCTTGGCTGACCAACAGACACACGTGACATCAATGAAACGAGAAGAAATATTATAGTTGATAAAATCTTTCAATCTGCTATTGATATCGCCAAACGACGCAAGGTCAGGGTTTCAAGTGAAATTGTGAATCAAGATCCTCCAGCTCTTGCTGACAAGAAAATAATCAAAGCGATGGAAGCTTCATCACGTGAACTAAATTTGGACTACAAACTGATGGTTAGCAGAGCATATCATGATTCCCTATTTATGGCCAGGTGAGTTGCTCCTGAACAATTTTTTTCTGGATCCTAAATTATGCCATAATACGAAGAATTGTCTAGGGTTCTTTTTTCTGTTCTTGAAGTAAAAGGTTCTAGTCTATTTCCATGTCATCAGTCGTGTCGATAACTAAACAGCTTTTATGGGCCAAATTTTTATCTTTTCATGACCATAAAAAGCTTTGTTTCAGGGTATCTCCAATGGGGATGATTTTCATTCCATGCTATAAAGGTACCTCTCCAACCCTCTATCTCTTAATTATTTTGCACCCTTAAGAGACCCTTTCAAGGAAGCAAATACAAGTTACATCTGTAAACTGAGAATTTTACTATATTCTACTCATGTACATCCGACCCCCCCTACCTCGCCTTATGGCGGGAGCCTTTGAGGCACTGGGGTAATGTTGTTGTTGTTGTTGTTCTACTCATGTCATGGGTTAGCTATCTGATGCATGAGTTTGAGAATGTACAATGTTAACAATAGATGCATGATAAAGTTAAACGCCTTCACATTTCACCCATTTGGGTTGACCCTCTTGTGTTGTTTTTCTGCAGGATATAGTCATAAACCTGAAGAGTATGCAGCTCCTGAAGATCTGGCAAATGGGGTCAAGGTGTTGGCTCTAACCCTAGCAAAGTTGTCCGTTTCGTGAGCTTTAACTAGAAGTCTTTAGTTATAACAGCATCTAGTTTCAGTAATCCTTATTCGACGCTTTTCTATTCAAATAATGTAGTGGTTATACTTATATCATTTATATCTGTATCAGCAGTCAAACATTTACCAAAACAAAGAGCGACAATTTCTTTGTAGACAATAATAAAGGTACTGATCAGAGTTGTCTATACCTTGAGTAAGACATAGAAGATTAAAAGTAAATTCTCAATATATTGTATCTTACTGTTTAGAAAGAAACAGAGTACATGTACAACTTGTACAAGAAATGATTACTGGCAGAAATTACAGCAAGAAGGTACTCAACAACTTATTATGACAAGATGAACAGAAAGATTCAGAATGATAGAATCGATCCGGGTTTATCAGCTACTTCCTAGAATTTGTGTACTGTGGCAACAGTAGGAGATTTTGCCCACAGGCCTACTTACATTTATCTACCTACAATGTTGCTTAAAGCTATGCATACTACCCTAAAGTGAAGGAAACTCTGCAGAATATGTGTTTGTGAGTAGAAGATCACAGGTGGAGTAGATTTTAATCACAGAAATGCTCATCCTTCCTTTTTCTCAGCAGTGGTATCCTCATTCTTTGATTCATCTGCTGCTGCCTTAAGTTCAGTGTCGGGTACAGGCTTTGCTGTTGCATCAGCAGAGGTAGGGGACTTATCGTTCTTCTCCAGAACAATCTCAAGCTGCAAATTACACAAAACGTTCAGGACATGAAAAATGAAAATTCTTCCAAGAAAATGTAGATACACCAAAAACAGGCTTCTGTTGCAACCTTGGCCTTCTGAATAAAACGACCCTTGGTCTCATCTTTCGAACCAACTGTTGATGTCAGAACGCCTGTTACAAGGTACATATTTAGGTTAAACCTAGATCCTAAAACAAAAAACGGGAACACGGAGATGTGAATTAAGTGGTCTTACTTTTCTCCACAGCAAAACCATTAGCCTTCAGAATCTCGGCAATGGTAACAACAGTTGGAATGGCTGAAAATAGTCACAAAGATTAGTCAGCATGAAACCAGTTTAATATCAGAAGGTAATAAAAATTTGAAGAGCAAGCTAAACATCGGGGATACAGATTGATTTGAGTGGAAGTAGATGTTCAAAAGTGAGAGAGAGCATACCCATGCCTAAAGCAGAGAGCTCAACATCATTGTGCTGCTTGATGTACCTCTGCAACAACAAACATCAAAAGGAAATAAAAGAGCAATTCAGTTCAACTTAATGGAAGCTAATAACAACGAAAGAAAATTCACCAAGGTGCAAGGTCATTGAGCTAACATTGAACCAAAACGAAACGAGTAAATCAATGTAGTCCTTATTTAAGAACTCAAGAGTCTGTCACAAAAATAACAAATGCAGCAGTGAATGGATAACTCAAGAATTTCATGATTGGAAAACCCTAAGAATCATGAAATTCTTCACTATACCATGCCCATGATTACTTCATTAGATTAAAGAGTATATGTATCACAACAAAAATCACATATGTTAGGTTTACAAGATTAGTTTAAAAAGGGAAAGCTAACATAAATTGCTTTAAGATTTCAATACAAGAATAGAGGTTAAGAACACAAAAACATGTGAAAAAAAGATCAAGAAACCATTTCATCCAAATCAAACCAAGAAATTAGAATAACAACGAACGTTTGTTTTCAGAAACTTTGTTTTCGATGCAAGGCGTGACTCGTGAGGGCGAATAGACATCAGAAATCAACAAATGGAAAATGCAGCAGTAAATTCTCCAGCGATGCTTGTGAAAGCCACAAAAATGCATACAGAATTCGTAAAAACAGAACGGACCAAAACAAAAGGAGATTCAAGAATCGCGCCACAACAATACAAACATTATTATACTGTCGAATAAATTTCCTGCATAACAGAGGACAAATAGCGACGCAAATTGCATAAAGATTGAATTTCCTGGAAACCTTGAAATTCAAAGACGAGAGATGTAATGCAAAAAGAATCGAAAGCATGACAAAATCAAAATGAATTGAAAACAACAAAAATGAAATGAAAGAGAAAGATAACCTTGGCAAGATTAAGGTAGAAAAAGAGAGGTTTCTTGGTGTTAGAAACTTGAATACGATTCTTCTTATGAACATCATCGTTGATCTTAACTGCAGCCAGTGATTCCGCAACCATTGCTGTTGCTGTTGCTGTTGCTGCAACCATTGCTTGTGGTTCTGCAACCATTACTGCTTGCGCCATTGATTCTCTCTCTCGAAGAACAAGAAGAAGAAGAAGAAGAAGAAGGTGTTGATGGTTGCGAGAAAATTTTGGAAAATGAAATGACTTCTTTTTGACGTTTTTGGAAATTAATGAATAGCATAGGTTCCTTTTATATCAAACGAGGAGGGTAATTTGTATGGACACGTGGTGGTATTGTATTGGATACAGGGGAAATATTCAGTTGAAGTCCCATGGGGGTTGTTATTTTGTTATTTGATTTCCCGCCTTCCTCCCTAAAACCGTAGAAGCCAGACGGTTTGCTTTTTTTGTTTCTTTATTCCTTTTCTACCCCTCCTCCCTCAACAAATCTTATTTCTTGTTTGTTAATTATGAATTTATTAACTACTTTTTGTAAAAAGTACTTCACTATTTTCTTTTAAATTTATATCCATTATTTTCTTCTTATTCTTCTCTTCGAATCACAAGACTTTTGTGTTGCTTATCTATAAACAATCTCAAGATTGCAATAATAATAAAGGTGCTTTTTAGTTGGTTGAATTGACTATGGTTTTCTGTCGAGTGTCGATGATTGACTTGTATGCATAAGTGTACCAATGTTAAAGGAATATGACATAACCTCATACATTTGTCGAATTTTGCACGCAATTGAGTTATTATTCTATTAAAAAAATATCGGCAATCCATCAAAGATTTATTGTGATTGACAAGTAATAAAATTAAGATTAAAACTTGATCATCATATGGGTTGTCACAAAGAGAGAAGGAGATGTTATGGACTATCAAGACCAGTACACTATCGCAAACCAAGAACGGAAAATCACATAAAACCATTAGCTTATACGGATTTGATACATGGATCTAATCATTATGATGTGTTTAGTTGTTGATTGTTTCTTTGTACCAACAATTTCGAAAATGATAAAGAGTCAATAGTTTCAGCCTCTTTCCACTTAATCAAATAAATACGTTCAAATTCACCTGATATTAACAATGAAAGGGGAAGGTTCTGAATTCCCGAAAGAAATAAGAAAAGAAAATAACAAAGAAATAATTTTGAAGAAACATAAAGAATACAAGGGGTCAAGAATCGAAAAACAAGTTTTGCAATACATGCGCAAAAAAAGTTAGATATTAAAAAGGATGTAATGTTATTAAATAATATATATCATTGCCCTTTTCATACACCAAAACGAAAATAGCTAAAAATTGTATATATATATATATATATATATATATTACGCTATTGCTATCACTTTGTAAAAAGTGGTGCAAGTATAAATGTATAACTATCTTTGTAAGGGTTTAACTTATAAAAAGAGAGGTAAGACTTATTACTAATTTTTTTATCATAAACTTGAAAAAAAGGATTCAATACTTGAACATGGTGCACCTAAGGCATTTTTTTTGCAAATTTAGAACTCCTTTAACGTGTAAATTTTGCTGATTTAAAGACATTCATATATACAATGACGTGGTCACCTCATCTTATTTTCAATTCAATTTCACTCAGTTCATTAGAGTCTAATTCAATTCATCTCATTCTCATATATTTATTATTCAGCTTAGATCAGTTCAGTTTAAGATTTTTCAGCTAAAGAGAATAGACCAACCATTTAAGAAAATAATAAAAAGGCAAGCTAGAATGAAACCTCCAAACACCCAATACAAGTTAAGATCAAAAGAAAGAGACAAAAAAGGGAATGACAAGAATTGGTAGAATGAAGAGAAAATGATGAATGAAAGCCCAACTTCATATTTCAGTTTTGAAAGCCCAGATCCTTAAAATAAAATAAGCATTATCACTTATAATTTTGAAACCAGGTGTTAACGGTGAAGAACACCGCAAAATTTGAGAATTAGGGTTCCATTCTTCACCCACCGCTAATTTCAAGGTGCTATTTTCATTTTTCACTTATAATTTTGGGTGTTTAATTACTTGTTACTCTATTGTTAATTTCTCATTTTGATGTTTATTCTTCAATTTTTAATTTATGTCTCTTAGAATTGTTGAATAATGGCATCCCCACCTGCTATTGCTCAGCTACCTGTGTCAATTCCCATCGTCAGAGGTAAAGGTAAATATTCTGAATTTACATTGCTAGCTTTAAGTATGTTGTTAATTCCACATTATTTAGGTACTTTATCTTGTAACAATTAGTCTTAATATGATTACATACAATAGGGCTATGAAATGTTATAGGCGGCCGAGGCGAAGAGGTTTGAGATGTTTGAGCTGCTAATATGTTTTCAAGTTTGATATGAAGTAATTGTTTCTAGGCTAATATATCCTGGTTACCATACTAGAAAGTTCATGACTTTATTGTGGAGGATGCCGCCTTATAGAACCGACTCTTGCTAGTTTATATGTAGGACCTTGTATGTTGTATATGGATATCCATGTAAGTTAGCTCCTCTTCAAATATAGTTAGCTGTGCTAGTGCATATTGCTTTATTATAGAGTGGAAAGGTGTTGTGCTCTTTAGCTCTTGTATGGGAGGTAAAGAAGTGTAGAGCGTATGTAGAATTGTGTATGATTGTTGCTGGTGAGGTATCCTAAACACAAAGAGTGTGAGTGCTGTATGACCTGGAACATCAACATCGGTAATGCCAGATGCAAGACCTGGTTTACGAAGCTGCAAAGCCCTCTTTCTCTTTGGAAGAAATACAATTCTTGTTTGTTGATTAGAGGAAGCGTAGCCAAAAAGGCGAAGTCTGGTACTGGATCATCGACGCTTATAAGAGTTAGACTTAATATCAAAGAACCGAATTAAAGATTCATCCTATAGGGGTGGAGTTTAAATTAACGTGGGGACCTACTTTAGGCATTTCTTATTCCCGCATTTTGAGCATCTTTGCAGGTAAGGACTTTGCCTTATGATAGGAATGATTAGAAAACTCCAGAGTGGTGGAGAGTCTTTTTAAAGGTCTTTTTCTTGGTGCCAAGTAAATGGTAACTACTACCAAGATCATGAAAATACCAAATTACCAAGATCAGGGAATAGTACCAACTACCAAGTTTCGTAAGAGATGGTATAGTGCCAACTACCAAGATCATGGAAACATGAAATGGTACCAACTACTAATATCATGGAATAGTGATGGCCTTGTTGGTATACGCAAGATCCATGAACTGTTTTGTATGTGAATATGTGCGTTGCAAGGAACATGTATGTGGGGAGGGGCGCGGGGAGTAAATGATGTCAGGTTTAACTGATAGTGGTTATCGGCATCTGAGTTGTCATCTCTGCATATGCCATTTCTGATCCTGCCATTACAAGCAAACATCAAAAAACTAGTAACGTAAGGTCAAAAATCAGATCTACTAAAAAATAAAGTATGAGCACTTCTTACTAAGTTTTGTAACTTAACTGGATTTAGATTTGATACATTTGTCATTCGTTAGAGTACATTTAATAAATATCTATGTCTTTGCCTGTTATTAATTATGTCCCGATTAGTAAATCTATCCAACATCTTGATCGCTTTATGCAAAGTGTAAGAAGGTTTTCTTTCCATTCAAAACATAGGGGATTATAAGCAGGTGAAGAGGGTCATGACATTCTTAATTGTTTTATCGCTAAATTGTAGCAAAAAAAAGTTGGATCCCAATTGAAATTCTCTGCAAAATTCACGTCCTCTGTTGGTCCAGGGGTCCAGGCAGCAGGGTGGCCAGACAACAAAGATTGATGAGCCTAGAATCTGAAAAACCAAACAACTTGGGTTTAGAGTCTTTAGACTCCTTCATCCCATGCTGCTTGCAATCTAACTTCACTTCTAAGCATGGAAGTTAAAAGACACAAATATCCATCAAGAAACTTCTGAGTGGACAGTCCCTGTACTACGTGGACAAGTCATAAGAGCCACCAAGAACTTCGTAGTTGTAATCAGGCAAAATGCACCTCCTCCACAGTCCATTACCCAGTGACTCACTTTGCTGATTGAAACAGCCAATTGACAATCTGGAGTTATTCCGCATAGAACATGGCTTGGATGGTCAACTACAACAGCAATGCTGCCTGTCAATCAAGGGTGGGATTCATGATCCGTGAATAGATGATTTTAGGCATATCTTTGTACATCAATTTTTGTCTACTGTTAGATTCATGTCAGGTAGTCTTGAACTGTGTAGAAATACAGTTACATACTTTGTATCTCACCAAATCTTGCATAAGTGGGGTAATTGTTTTCCTATGGTTGATCCTTTTCAGCCTTCACCTATCTAGGATACAAGCTAAGGATATTTGTTGAGACTGATAGAATTCCCAGAATTTCATAATTATTGGATAGTCTGTGAGGGGATAGTTTTCTTGCTCCTCCTCACAACAATAAGCTAACTTGGATTTGATGTTATGGTTAGCTTAGTGCATATGTCCTACTTGTGATTCTGGTGTCATGGCGTTCTTATCTTTTTTATGCTTTGATGTGCTTTTCAGCTTCAAGATGGTGAATCATGTCTACGAAGAAGCCAACTACATTTTTAATTCTTTTTTGTATGTTTTATCTTGCAGTGAAGTTCGAGTGTCTAGCAGCTAATGTGTATACTACTTTTTACTTTTCCCTAGAACAGGTTTCTTCGGATCATGCCATTTAAAGGGGAATTTGCTACTTCCTGAACGTGGGACCTCTAAATTCTCCTTATTTGGAAGCTGCCAAATCCTTGGAGTTGGTAATGTGAACTCTCTCCATTCAGATAGTTCTCTAAAGGTTCGTGGAAGATGTCACTGCAACTATGAACAATTTCATTTACTTAGTAAACTTTCTTGGCTACAGCTATGTCCACAAATTTGATGATCTCTTCTTTGAATTTTTGTGTCATATGTTGTTGTTGTGGGAAAGAATTCGAACCATCCAGTAATTGGAGAAAAATGAAAATTATGTTGCCGGAACTGCCCGTATTTTTTTTTTGGCCAAATTTAGGAAGGAAGTAGTATTTAAGGCCCGTTAGAGTCCAAAGTCAATTCTTCTTGGGTCTAAATAGACCTAGAAATAAGGCTTGGAGAAGGAAAAGGTGGACAAAAAAAATAGTACATCTTAGCATATAGAGATTTTGATCATCCAACATATTTTTTAGCAAGATGGTCTTCCATGTTTGCTTTGATAGTTTTCTGAAAATGTCTTCCCAGCTTGTAATCAGCGCATGTTGCATGAAAATCTTCCATTTCTTCAAGCACGAGTTTCAATAATATTGAAAGAATCACTTGTGATTATCTGAGATGCGAGCCTTATTTGATTTGATCCAACCACAAAGATTCCATAGTAAAGTTGAATTACTCCTGAACTCATTGGCTACAACAAGGTGTGCAATTGTACAAAGAACCCTACAAGAACTAAGATCTTTCATGATCTTTTAAATTTTCATCAGAGCCAGCTGCGAATAAGCTTCTACTTAATGGAATAAACTGATTCTCCATGCTTGACGAATGTGATTAGTGACATTCCATTCGTTCCAACTTTTCAGTTTGGGGATTGCGGAGGACATATCATGTGCTTGAAGAAGTCTATGAAGGGTGAGATAAGTTTTCTTTTAACCTTTAGGTCAGGTATAAGGTCTACTTTAATGCTTGTGTTTTATGTCTTTTGAGTTTCAAGCTATGAGTGAAGCTTGCAAGTTGCATCTATGTATTTGTAGTAATGAGTGAATGTTTTTATCTGTTTTTTCTATAATAGCTGCTTGGGCCTTTGAAAATGCGATTCTTGGTTTTCCTATCGACAATATTTGACCACCTGAAACAAGTATTTGATAGAGTTGCTTTCTACTGATTTTTCTAATTAGATAGGTGCCATGTTGTTATTTGATGGAGAAGAGTGGCACAGCTAAGACCTTATATTTGTTGCTTCGTTTATCGCAGACAGGACTGCATGCTTCCGGAGAATCCTTACTTGTGACCATTATATTGACCCTGCTAAGAGAAGTGAGAGGTCTCATTTTGGTAG
The DNA here is from genome assembly GCA_947645195.1 of Patellifolia procumbens. Lineage (NCBI taxonomy): Eukaryota > Viridiplantae > Streptophyta > Magnoliopsida > Caryophyllales > Amaranthaceae > Patellifolia > Patellifolia procumbens. The sequence continues at coordinate 51,570 of CANSGD010001101.1, forward strand.
GGAACTGCGCTTCCTCAATAGATCACTTAGACATATAGCAGCAAGATCAGATATTGCTAGAAGTGGAAGTCCCGAGGCTGCCTCCTCTTTTCCAGGTTCAGAGCCTGTTTATCTATTTCTCGCATGTGTTAACGTCACATTTGGTTTACTGATCATCTTTTTCTATTGCAGATTCTTCTTTTGGGCCCAAAGCTAGAGGAGTCTGCTTCTATGCTGTCAATGCCACAGTTGCCATCTTTCTCTTCGTGCTGATGGTTGTTTCTCACCCTTTTGTTCTTTTATTTGATCGATATCGGAGAAGAGCGCATTATCTTGTTGCTAAAATGTGGGCTAGTTTAAGCATCATGCCTTTTTTTAATGTGGAAGTTGAGGGATTGGAGCATCTACCAAGACCAGACACACCTGCTGTTTATGTTTCAAACCACCAGAGCTTCCTTGACATCTATACTTTGCTTACTCTTGGACGGAGCTTCAAGTTTATTAGCAAAACTTCGATTTTCTTGTACCCTATCATTGGATGGGCTATGTATCTAATGGGAGTTATACCGCTGAAGCGTATGGATAGTCGAAGCCAACTGGTAGGCATATTTCTGTTTCCTTTGCAGTCCTTTTATGCTTTTTCTGCATGTCCGTTTCCATATTATAGTATTGCTTGTGCGCAAATTTTTGATGAGAAAGGGAGTGTAACAATGGGAGGATAAACATCTGGTGCATATTAATGGAATCATAACCGGCAAATCATGTCAATGTGTTTGGCAGAAACTTGTCTAGTATATGCTTCATGGCAAGAGAGTACTTCAGGGTATTTCGAGGCGCGCATAATTATATGCTTAGAGAGGTTCAATGGTTAGTCTATAGCAGTGTTTGTACTTTTCTGAGGCTTTCCAATTCTGTTTCATACTGGTCCTTGTTGGGGTTTTTTTCCCCAAATTTAATATGGTGTTCTTTTTGGTATTTTGTTGGGTTTAATTTGGTGGAGTTTGTGGTTCTAGCTTGTAGTTGATGATTCTTGACCTTGTTACCTTTCCTACTAGGCGGGGAGGCTCTTGGGCCTAGTGCAGTGAGGTTTGGTTTAATATAAATAAAATGATAATTAGCTGGTGTTTTTGCATCTCTCTACGTATCAGATTGCTTTTTAGATTTGAGTTTACTGCACAGGAGAGAAATTACATTTGGATTTTGGAGGCCGGGGTCTAGTTGAGAAATTTGAGAGAGATGTTTTTAAACAGTGGTTAGAGTCTTGCAAACGTTAGTTCTCTGACTTTTGATATGATGATTGATTGTGTTCTGTTGGAAGTAGGACTGCCTTAAGAGATGTATGGATCTTATTCGGAGAGGTGCATCTGTTTTCTTTTTTCCAGAAGGAACGCGGAGTAAAGATGGGAAATTAGGTGCTTTCAAGGTGAGATTTGTACTTTGCACTGATGTTGATAATTAAAAAATAGCCAACATTTCAGCTGCTAGACACTGTTGATGATATAATACGTATTGGTGATTCATCAGTCGTTCTAAGAATTTATAATGTGCCTCTCACAGAGACTGATGCTGCAGGGTTTGCCATGAAAGAATGCAAAGAGAAACTGTTTGCAATCTGCTAGCTTCCCATTTGGTTTTAAACAGTGTTTCTTTCTTGTTTTTGTAGAAAGGCGCATTCAGTGTTGCAGCAAAAACTCAAGTACCAGTTGTGCCCATGACAATAATTGGATCCGGGAATATCATGCCTGCTGGCCAGGAGGGTTTGCTGAATTCAGGGTCTGTTAAAGTTGTTATACACCCGTGTTTAACGGGAAATGACGCGCAAGAATTGTGCAATCAAGCACGGAGTGTTATTGCAGACACACTTGAGCAGCAAGGCTAAGATAATTAAGTCATAATCTGACACAATTGTATGTTCCTGTTTCTGTATGCCACTGGACGAATGAGGATACCTGATTGTTGAAGGTATGCTCCTCAGTGCCTTATACATTGGATCATTCATTTTGGCTGTAATTTGTTATATATGGGGAACATAGTTGCATTTTGACTCATACTCCATCCGTCTCATATTGTTTGCCCCATTGGCTATTTTATGGTTTGGATGACAAACCCTCGACCATTGATATTTTCAATTACATTAACCAAAATTATAAAGGTTGATATCTTAAAAATACGCGTTGCAATGTATCTAACAAGATCCCACATTATACTTCTTTTTGTATATAGTGAAAAGATAGGGTCAAATATTATAAAGTTTGATGAGTTTGACCAAAAAGATCCCACAATATCTTTCTGTCTTCCAGCCATCATCTGTTATGTGGTTTAAGTTTGGGGGTGAACTTGCTTAATGTGAGCTCAAGATGTTGATAGCTGTTTCTAGAGTAGACATCACTCTTCAAGTTACCTATTTGTGGTTGTTGTAAAGAGTGTTCAGCTGACCAATGTTTGATGTTTCCATCTCTACATTTTTGAGTCTAGATTCTATTTTAACTTTCTTGTTTGTTTACACATACATGGTCCTTTTTATGAATTTTCTGCTCCTTCTTGCTCGTGATGCTTGATTTTTTGTGACTTGGATACTTGAATTTATGTCCATGCCTCAAAAACTCTATGTCTTTGAGTTGAATTTATGAGCCGAAGACTCTCTATTCTTTGGTTTTGGAATATGATGGAACAAAGCAAAATAGCTTCCTAAACTAGTTGCGCTCGTTGTACTATCAAGTTGCAAGAGGTCAATGCATTTTGACTCGGTTTCCATTTTGGGTCATCCGGAAACAACCTCTTTGTGTATTTAACACAAGGGTAAGGTTGTGTACATCCAACCTCCCCCCCCACCTCGCCTTATGGCGGGAGCCTTTGAGGCACTGGGGTAATGTTGTTGATGTTGCTGTTGCCTCAAAAACTTTGTGTGTATGTTATAGTAGATTAGTAGTAAATATGTGTGAATCATTTTGGAAAAAGTTTAATCTAGGTGGATGATTTGCAGAAAATTCTGAAGGTTTTATAAACTAGCTGATAGGGACATCTACTGAAGTAGTTCTCCTACATTTGATTGACACACCAAGTGGTGTTTTTGCCTTTCTGGTGTTTTTTTGCCCTGGCTCTAAAGGGGAGCATTATGCTAGATCAGTACAGTGATGTTTCTGTAATTTCCTGCTTTACTGTTCTTTTACGGTTTTGGTGCCTAATATATTGAGGTCCATGCTTCTTTCAGGAGAGAAGACGTCTTCAATAATAGCAAGTTGCTTTTCCGTAAATGGTTTGCTGGGAAATGATAGCAATGCGAGAATAGACTTATACGGAGTAGGAAGACAGCGATTGAAGGTGGATGTCAGCTTTTAGGATAGTTTAATTCAGAAAGAAAGCTATTTTTACGATTTTTTCTTGTCTTGTTACTAGGTTTTTGCTCTTTTTTTTTTGGGTCTGTACTAGAATTGTACTCAGAAAATGAGTAATTAGGACACAAATGTATTGGTTGCAGGTGTTATGGTAGTTGCCATTGAAGGTATAGGTAAACTCATGTATAAAAGGTCTCAACAGGCGAGGGTGAATTCTAAGCTTATGATAAAATTGCAATTCACCCACTAAAGCCTAAAGGCGTGCCTGAAATAAACCATGGTACTGGTAGTGTTCTCTGCCAGTTTGCTCATTTGTACAATGTTTCCTATTCCTTCCATTTTTTTTGTAAGGCATGCATGATATGTAGGGATGAATTTTTCGTTAATTGCTCTTAATTCATTCAACTTTTATTATATACCTGAGTGTACCATGCTTATGGTGTACCTAAAGCTGCTTTTTGCTCATTGTTCATTTGGATGTCTACTTTTTGTTCACTTGAAGATTTCTAAACGAGCAATGAGCAAAAAAAATAGCATTGGTATACCATGGTCATGGTTCATCTGGGTATATGATGAATTATCTCCTGAATTGATAAAAATAGTACCAAAAAATGTTCTGATGGTAGATATGAAGATGAATCTATTGATATACTTGATAGATCCTAAGAGCATTATTAGCAATGACCCATTTGTTAAACCTCATGGCACTATTTATTCTTTTTCTCTCTCCTAAAATGTCATCTTTCAACCTTTTCTTGTTAACAATGACTTATTTTAAGTTTATCACTTTCTCTTTCCTACCTCACATTACTTTTTCTATCTTATATCATTTATTTATTTGATTAATATTTGAATATGTTCATGAACAAGTAAAATTAATATATTAGCGATAATTTAAGCTTAATCGTGATTAAGTTTAATTATTTGAAATTAATTATTTATTTTTTATTTACATTTTTTGGGGTTTTTTTCATCAAAGATAAGTTACAAAAAAATTATCCACAAAGTTGTTAAAGAGGAGAATATAGGAAGAAAAATGGTTTTTTTCGAAAGTTATGCCAAAATATATCAAGATTGGTCCCGTTTTATAGATATCGAAAAAATATGAACGGTTGGTGATTTTGTTTATTTTTTAAACTTTAATTTTATGAGAAATAGTCTTTGAATGATCCAAATGGTTATATTTTCTCTCTCCTGGCTAGACTAATAAGAATGCGACACATAAACTAAAGCGCGTCGCTTGGTTTCAGCAGGCGTCAGAATTTTGTTGGATGCTCAATTGCAAAATGCAACTGTTTCTTACTTTTTCATCTCCAAACTCAACATTTCATCTGTTTTTCTATCTGATTTTTGCCTCATGACCATTTGTGGCAAAAGGTTATAAGATGACCTATTTCAATCACTTTTTGATGAACAACCATTATTTAGGTCATTGCTAATAAGGTTTTTGTAAAGTTCATCTCATGAACTTTAACAATAGCTCATGGCTAATAGTGCTCTAAATCACATACTACAGGAAAATGTTGATAGTCTATGAAGTTCTTGGAAATGATGCGTGTTTTATAACAAGAAAGGGTAGCGAGAAATTGTGACTATTTGTCTCAAGAGTTGTTTAAAGACTTCTCCTAACTCAGTTCTCCCTGAATAAAGTCCTTTCTGTGCACCCCTGGACACATCAGGCGTAGGCTACACAGATGAAAAGACCAGTGTCGGAGTTTGAGGTTGCATGCGGATAATCATTTAATGAAACGACACTTTTTACAGTGCACAATGTGAATTTGAGGCACACAGCTCATATGGCCTATTAAAACCCTTGATTAACCACACATTTCAATACCCCAAAAGCGCAGACGAGATTCAATCCCAGTTCTTGGATACCATCCCCCGTAAGACTTTATCAGTGGTAGAAGTGCCACAATGGCACTGCCCCTCATAAAGGGAAAAACTTTGTTTACCTATTGGGTAAACTACCCACCTTTAATTGTGAGAGTAAAAAAAAGTAGTAATGATGGAACCCCCACCAAACTAAATAATAATATTTTAATGGCTCTATTAGTAGTGGGTAGCTTACCCACTGTGTAGATGTAGTCAAACCCCCTCATAAATATAGTTATCGTGATCATTGATCAATATACACCTAGGACTTAGCTGTATTTTTGTTACATAAAAGAGGATGATCTTGATTCATGGGATATATTTTGATCTGATTTCCATTTTACTCTTAGCAAACGTGGAATTGGGAGAATATTCTTATCTAATCAGTAATTACATTCTGGCTGGATGCAGAAAATAATCAAGAAAGACATATGTAACCTCATGGTTGGATTCCCACATAATTTTGAAGCTGATAAAATGATTTGTTAATGGAAATTACTATAGCTTACTATGCGCAGCGAAACTCGGCAACAATATTTAAGTATTCACAGCTATGATTATCTATGATGACCCTTTATTTATTATGGTTCACACTTCACATTGTAACCATCACCGATCCATCCTTGCTTGTTTTTCTTTTACATCATCTCATCGTTGACTCAAAAATGGACGTCGGGTTGGTGCTGTCTGCTGCCCAAACTCTGTTTGCAGCGCTACATTGCTCAGAACTCAATGAGATGTGTTCCATTTGTGGGTACAAATCCCAACTTGATGACCTCCAACGCACAGTTTCCACTGTCAGAGATGTGCTCCGCGATGCTGAGACCAAGGAGCAGCTCTCATATGAAGCACAACTTTGGATTCAGGAGCTCAAGGGTGCCGTTTATGATGTTGATGATCTGCTTGATGAGTTTGTTACTCTCGCCGAGCAGAAACAGCTCATGGAGGGTGGTAAAGCCTCTAGAAAGGTGCGTCTTTTTTTTTCTAGTTTCAATCCTCTTGGTGTAGCTTACAATATGTCTCAAGGGGTTAAAAAAATAAGGAAGAAGTTGGATGCGATTGCCAGTAATCATAGGAGAAGGGAGGAAACATGTTCTTATGTCTATGAGGGTAATATTATTGGGAGAGAGGATGATCTGGGCTGATCACAGGTATTTTGCTAGATAGTAATGTTCAAGGGGATGTATCTTTCCTTTCTATTGTTGGCATCGGAGGGTTGGGGAAAACTGCTCTTGCCCAACTAGTGTATAATGATCCAAGAGTAGCAAGTGCATTTCCACTGAGGTTGTGGACTTGTATCTCTGATCATGATCAAGAACAGCTGGATGTAGACGGGATTCTTCGTAATATCCTGGCTTCAGCTACTGGAGAGAGGCATGAGGGATGTTCCAAGCAATTGTTGCAAAGCCAACTTCGAGAAAAACTAGCATGTAGCAAATACTTGCTTGTTCTAGATGATGTATGGACTGAGAAGCGCAATCACTGGATTAAGTTGGTAGAATTCTTGTCGGGGGGACAGAGAGGAAGTTGGGTTGTGGTAACTACACGTTCGCAAGAGACCGCGAGAATTGTAGGAGGTGGTCCAATGTATGACCTACAAGGCTTGTTAGAAGAAGATTCACGGTGTTTATTTGAAAAGGTGGCATTTGGATTGGAAGAGCCAAGCCCCCATGACGACTTGGTCAAAATTGGGCGAGAGATTGTTGAAGGATGTGCAGGTGTCCCTCTCGCTTTAAGAGTAGTTGGAAGTCTTCTATGTGGTCAGAACAAGAGTAAATGGCTGTACGTTCAAGAGATGGGGTTAGCCAACATTAGAGAAAGCCAGGATGACATAATGCCTATATTGAAGCTAAGCTACCAGAATCTTGATTCCCCTCTGAAGAGTTGCTTTAGTTATTGTGCATTATTTCCTAAAGATTTCAAGATTCAGAAGGAAATGTTGATTAATCTTTGGATGGCACAAGGGTACATTGTCCCATTAGATGAACTTCAAAGCATGGAAGATGCTGCAGAAGAATATTTTTCAATTTTGCTGCACAGATGTTTTTTCCAAGATGTATTTAAAGATGAATTCGACGAAATCATCTCATGCAAGATTCACGATCTCATGCATGATCTTGCTCAAAAAGTGGCAGGAAAGGAGATCTGCATAAGTGATTCCATCACCGACAACATGAATGAAAATGTTCGGCATCTAGCTCTCATGAGAAATGGATCTATGGAATGCTCTTTCACTAAGACACACATTCGTACGTTTCTTCAAAAAGTGGTTAATTCGGACCTGGAGGAAGCCATGGCGACCGTGATGAACCAACAATTTGATTTGGAGGCGTTACTAACAAACTTCAAGCGTTTAAGGGTGTTGGACCTATGTCTCTTACAAATTGAAAGTTTACCAAGCACGCTTGGTGAATTGCTGCATTTAAGGTATTTAGATCTTTCATGCAATAGTGATTTTGAAGCGCTTCCCGAATCAATAACAATACTGTATAATCTGGAGACTTTAAACATAAGTGGCTGCGACAATTTAAAAGAGCTGCCAAGAGATATAAGCAAGCTGGTAAAACTCAGGGTCCTTGATATCCGGAGATGTAGTAGTTTGACTTGTATGCCTTGCGGTTTGGGTAAGCTTACTGATCTCCACACGCTACCAGAGTTTGGGTTGGGTGAAGGGAGTGCAAGTTGGAAGCAGTGGTTTGATCACCTGGAAGACCTGAAAGCTCTCAAAAAACTGAAAGGTAGTCTATGCTTCAACATCCTATTCCCAAAATGTGCTAATGCTATGATAGATGTCAGAAGGGAAGGAGGATACCTAAAGAACAAGGAACATCTTAATCACATTAGTTTCAATTTAAGCTTAAAGGAGGTCGATGAAAGAGCTATAGATGATGAAGAGGCGTTGATGGCTGCAGCCACATCATAATCTCAAGTGGTTAGAGCTGTCAGGCTGCCGCGGTGTGAGAATGCCGAGTTGGGCGATGTATCATCTCCCCAATTTGGTTAGAATGGAACTTCGTCTTTGTATGGAGCTGCAGCACCTAGTGGGCCTCGGAAATCTGCAGCATCTGAAATACCTTAAACTACTTAACTTGCCAAAATTGGAGTACATATTTGAAGATAACAGTGCATCATCAGGCAGCTGTAAAACAGCAAATTTGGTGCCAGCTGGATTGACAAGTGCAGAAGTCTCATCATTCCTTCCTTCTCTGGTACAACTTGAGTTAATCTATTTGCAGAAATTGAAAGGATGGGGGAGATCAGATTCAGGAAACTTGGATAATCATCGGCTCACAGCTGGCAACAGCAGAATTAATATAGCACAATTGCAATTATTGTGTCTCTCTCAGTTGAAGTCATTGGAGATCAATGAATGCCCAGAGCTGACAGTTTTTCCGCTGTGTCCTCGAGTGGAACGTTTATCTTTAAGGAAGTTTAATGAAAGACTGCAACTAATAAGAACAAGAAGGATGGATAAGCTTCAGGATGAAGGGGGAGAAGCAATGTCATCTGCTATTCCCATATTAACAGATATTACAACGGACAACGTGATATGGCTAAAATCACTGCCAACAGAGTCTTTTTATCAGGTTACCTCTATGTCTATATGGAAGGATACGAAAATGGAGAGTTTGGGAGAAGTAGAGGAAGTGTTCCGTAGCTGCTCGTCTTCTTTACGATACTTGTGCATAAATTATTGCGGGAAAGTAAGGAGCGTTTGTGGAGGATTGGAGCATCTCGAGGCCTTGAAGGAGCTGGTCATTATAGGAACCCCTAATCTGAAGCTAGAAGAGGAGGGAAATGATGATGTCATTGCCATACCATGGCGATCTCTTTATCATTCCCTCCGCTCCTTGAAATTGAGCAATCTTCCACAACTAACAAATCTACCTGGTTGGATTCAGTACCTTGCTGCCCTGGAAACACTCGAGATTTGGGGTTGCAAACAAGTGGAGTACCTCCCGAGCTGGATGTCCACACTCAACTCCCTCAGGGAGCTTTACCTCACTTTCAGCTCACCAAAACTTGTGGAACGATGCCAAAATCCCACTGGTAGGGATTGGCCCTACATTCAACATATTCCTCGCGTTGTCATTGGTTGGTGATGAATAAAAAGATGAACTCCTGGTCGACCTCTTTACGTTTGTAGTTAATTCTGGTTTTGTATTTTTGTATAGACATTAGCATTCGTGTCCTGTGTTATGAACAGCTAATTATAGCTCCACATCCATTACTGATGTATCATGATTATATTTTCTCTAAGTTTTGGTTTTAATTCCTTGCTCAACAGTGTACCCAATGTCGTTCACAGAACACTTATCTTGCCTTCAAAGTCAAATATTTATGTATGTTCCAAACTTCTGCTTTTCTCTCACACAGATTTAGCAAGCTGTACATCAGACCATAAATTTCATAAACTTGCCCAAAATACTTTCGGTGCCAAACTTTTCTCCTCTTGAATTACCCCGTCCTCGTCCGAGCCCAACTACAAATAATTTGAGCCTGTTAATGTGCTCATGTGAGTAGCATGTGATTCTCCGACCTTGTGTTTAACGATGAAACATAACTAAAATTGCTAATTGGTAGTATTTTGAAAGGATTTTGCTATAAAAGGTAGTTTTATGAAGAAAAAAAATTAAAAGCTAGAAATTTTTTTGTTATAAATGGTAGTTTTATAGGGGAAAGAAAAAACTTTCTCTACTTTCAGATTTTCTTTTATGGATCCAACAACAAAGAGGATCACATTGCTACGCACCATCAGCAGACAGCAGCATTACCAAACCTCCCACAACTCTATCCACTTAATCCTTTAACCTTGTTTGTATGCTGCAGTTTCTCGGAAGGGTCGTCTTTCCTGTGAGCTTGTGTCCTTGAGACACTTCCAAACAATAGGCCTGTGTACTTAGAAGTCACAAAGAAGTAGCAATTTTGCTGTTGAGATTATTTTCTTTTGAGAAGTGCTTAGAATCCTCTCAGCAGTAGATTGCATTTTTCTAGTCTTTTACGTGACTTTGGCAGTTAAGGCATGCCATTATATTTTCAGAAGAACTTTTTTTTATGATAAAAAATGGATGATCGAGTTCATAAGCTAAGCACATACAGCTAGCTACATACATCGTCTACCATGATATATGATCTAGTTATCTTTGCTCAGGTTTGTTATTTGTGTAGCAGGTAAAACGTAAATACAGGGGTGAATGCTGATCAATAATGTTGTACTGTTATCCTCTCAGCAGTAGACTGCATTTTCTAGCCTTTGCTGTGATTTTGGTAGTTAAGCCATGCGACTGTTCTATCTCCGGAAGGAATTATTTTTACGCTCAAAATGGTTGTTTGAGTTCGTAAGCTAAGCACACACAGCAAAACCTTGTTTACCATGATATATAATGCAGTTATCTTTGCTCAGGTTTGGTTTTTTGTTAAGCATGTAAAAAGTAAAAACAGGAACAGATGCAGATCAACAACAATGTTGTAGCGGTATCCCCTTCCAAGTTGATCTATTGGATCAAAGTACTCTCATCTGTTTGCTACAAATCATATGATTTACATCTACAAGAACATGGTACAGGAAATGTGGAAGAACGAAAATGAAATACTCTAAAAAGAACTTATATTTAGAAATTCACATTGTAGCTACCCTATTTAGGTAGAGATGTTTTATGTATAATTGAAGCAAAGGCCTTTGTGACCCTTTTAGTCTATTAATACTAATCGAAACTTGCAAATTGCGCGTGCAATCAACATTTTACGACATGAACTTGAATTGGGTGGCCTGTAAGTAAGAACCAAACTTTCATCTCGGCTGGTATGGTGCACCAGATCCCTTTTAGCACCATGGTTAAAGCAGGGAAAAACCAAACATGCAAGTTTGCAAATTGGATTAGCCTATCACTAGGCCAATCTAATGCCGGCTTGTAATCTTCACTTGGTAGTCGTACAAAGTCAAAATTCCTTTGGACATGAATTTTGTCGGAAAACACCTTATATGACATTATATGGCAAATTACACACTTTATTGTCACATTTTTGAGCTGAAAAGGTCAACTTTTAAGTCATTGACTCTTTCTTTTCCCTCCCTTCTTGTGCATCGGAATTTGTTCTAACATTTTGGGTTGATAGACATGACTTTCATACACATAAAAAGGAGAAAAAAATAGACTTAAAGATTGACTTTTTGGCTTGAATATAAAAATAAAGTGTGTAATTTGATGAATAATGATATATATAAGGTGTTTTCTGGCAAAAAATATTTTAAAAGGTATTTTTTGCAAAACTAACAAATAAGGTTTTTTCGACAAAATTTCCAATAAAAGAAATTTATGGAATTTCTCTATAATTCCTCCTCGGTTAAGAGCCAATAAAGATTGTTGTGTGACATTCTTCCTCATTTCCGATTGCCGGTAAGTTTGCTACCCTTTTTCTTGCTCCTCTCTTTCTCTTATAATCCTGAATAAGAATCACATGAAGTATTTGTATTTGTATAAAAATCTCTAATTTATCTATTTTAGCTGCTGTTATTGTTTGAATTAATTACATTTTCGCCCTTTTTAATTACTTGTGAATTTTCAATGTTTTGTTTATATCTGCTGCTGATTGATTATTAGAATTGGCAAATTTGGGTGCATGTTTTTTTTTATTCTTGTAATCTTTGTGTTAGGGACAAGCATGAATCCTTAGTTACAGAATCACTTTTTTTTTTTGGAGGGAATAGCCAAACATTATTTTAATGGAGGAATCAAGCAACACCAAATTATTTTAATGGCAGACAAATTTAACCCTAATTGGGTGTAGATTGACCTAGAAATAAGGATTCTAAGAGAGATAGAGAGAGGTGAACAGAAATTCAAAGTGCTTTCAACTGTCCAAGCTTCTCGAGAGACTGATATTCCAACATAATACTACCTCCGTTTCTTTTTATTTGCAAGATATTTTTAAGGAAATGTCATATTAATTGGAACATTACTTAAAATGGATAGTTTTTTTTCATTTACTTACAACTTTGCCCTTGATATGTGTGCTTTTCCATGTTCCCCTATTTCTCTCTCTATATTCCTTGATTTGCGTGTTTTTCTCTATGTTCCAAATAAAAAGAAACGGAGGAAGTTTTTCTAGCCAGATGATATTTCATGGTTTTGCTATCTGAAATTGTGCGCTTGCTGAAATATTGTCATCCCAACTTGTAACAACTAACAAGGGCTTTGTTGCATTCAAGATGTTACATTTCTTGAAGAATCAATTATGATTGTTTGATACACGAGCCTCGTTTGATGTGATATAGGCAAAAATATTCCATTTTAAACTTGCATTACCTTTCCTTAAATTGGGTTCAAGACGTGCATTTGTAAGAAGTTCCCCGAGAGAAAAAAAAAGAAGGACCTTTCATGATTTTGTTAATATCATTGCAGCCAGCTGTGAATGAGCCTCTGCTCTGCATAATGGTATGAATGTGATAAGTGGCATTTCTTTCGTTCCATATTTGCTGTTTGGGGCTTGCAAAGGACATAGCATGCTCTTGAAGAGGTTAATGAACTGTGAGAATCTTTTCTTTGTAACCTTTAGAGTCGGGTTTAAGCTCTGCTACGATATTAAATATTCTGTGTCTTTGGAGTACTGATATAGTTGGGAACAATGTCTTTGGAGCAACGAGTGAAGTTTGCATCTGTAGGTTCATATTGGCTTTTGAGATGGCTATTCTCGAAAAGAGGGACTCTTGGTTTTCCTATCTACATACAATCATGACCACCTGAAGGAGAAGTATATGATAATGTTGATTTCTACTTTTGACTTAAGTATAAGTAAAAGTACGGTGTTGTCATGTGATGGAGAAGAGAGGTTCAATGGTTTGTCTAGTGTAAGTTGCTACTTTTCTGAGACTCCAGGACCTTGTTGGTCTTTGTTCAAACTTATTTGGTGTATATATTGGTATCCTGGTGTGCTTAAAACTGGAGTTGTATTTTAAGCTTGTAATTGATGATTCCCTGACTTTCTACCTTTCCTTCATTTAAATGACACCAAGTGGTGTCCGGCTCTCAGGTAGAGCATTGTGCCAGACCATTCATGTTTCTCTAATTACCGTTTAAATGATTGTTCATGTGCACTTCTGGTTCCTAATATAACAAAGGTTTGTGCTTGTTTCAGCCTTTCAGGAGAGGAGACATCCTCAAAAAATAGCATTCTTTAAATGGTTTACTGGAAAAAGACAGCATTGAGAGTATAAGCTATTACAGTTTAGCAGGATGGCAATTGAAGGTGGCTGTCAGCTGTCTAGATTGTTCGATTCACTGTCGGCAATGAAGATCAGTCTCCTTCTTCCTCCGTTTCTTTTTGTAAGGCACACACAACAATCGGGGATGTACTTTAACCATTCTTTGCTCTTAATCCATATTGATAAAAAGTGCGAAAAATAGATATTATGAAAGTATCTCTTTGGATAACGCTAGTAATATACTTTTTTTTTATTTAGTTTTCATTACAAAATAGAAGTTAGAATTATACTAGTGGTCAAAGCAAATGTTCGAATATGATGCGCACAGGGGGGAAGTAACTGTTAAGACTTCATTTAGGAGTTGCCTGAACACATTTCCCTTGATTCTATTGCATAAGATTATAAGGGATGAGCTTTACTCCACTCCTTTCCCCACTAACTTTAAAATATAATTATACTGCTAGCATTCTCATGTAGTCATGTGGCATTGACAATCAGAATGAAGACACTAATACAAAATTATCTTGGTATTTGATACCCACAAATTTTGCCGGTGTTTTTGCACACCTACATAAATTGACAAAGTAGGCAGTTTGCAGCACTTTCTTTTATTATTATTTTTGTGACCTTCGTTGGCAGGCAGTACAATATTAGCTTGTAAAACTAAATCGAAAGGATTTAACTAAAGACTAATATGATTGGAACCTGAAGCAAACTCCACTAGTATAGTCAAGCATTCATTGGTGTGATACTAATCTATGGCTCACATGGTTATTGGTTACGTTTTCCTTACGAGGTTCACGTTCTCGCTAGATATTATATTACTTGTATACGTTCTCACCAGATATTATATTACTTGTATACAGATGTTGTCGCCTTAAAAAAATTATAAAGGTGGTGTCCAGAAAACTTTGTAGTCGCCACTCACCAACCATTCCTAAATCCTGATCCTGATCCCTCTCTTCTTGTTTTGCCATTAACACCCTTCTAATAACTAAACTTCAACTCAAAATGGACATCGGATTAGCATTGTCTGTTGCACAGACTCTGTTTGCAGCACTGCAGTGTTCAGAGTTCAAGGAGATCTGTTCCAAGTTTGGCTACAAATCCCAACTTGATGACCTCCAACGTACTGTCTCCACTGTCAAGGCTGTGCTTCGGGATGCAGCGACCAAGCTGGAGCTCTCCGATGAAGCACAGTTGTGGATTGAGAAGCTCAAGGATGCTGTTTATGATGCTGATGATCTGCTCGACAAGTTTGTCACTCTCACCGAGCAGAAGCAGAAGCAACTCATGGAGGGTAGGAAAGCCTCTGAAAAGGTGCGTTGCTTCCTTTCTCGTTATAATCCTTTTGGTTTTGCTTTCAATATGTCTCAAGAGGTTAAGAAGATTAGGAAGGAGTTGGATGCTATCGCCATTACCCATACAAAGTTTGGCTTATTAAGTGTTGACTCTCAGCCTATTAGGAAGAGAAGGGAGGAGACTTGTTCTTATGTGTACGAGGGTAATATTATTGGGAGGGAGGATGATGTGGAGAAGATTGTAGGTATTTTGCTCGATAGTAATGTTCAAGGGGATGTTTCTTTTCTCTCTATAGTGGGAATAGGAGGACTGGGGAAATCTGCTCTTGCCCAGCTTCTGTATAATGATGCAAGGGTCACAAGTGCATTTCCATTGAGGCTGTGGACTTGTGTCTCTGATCATGATCAGAAACAGTTGAATTCAGAAGGTATTCTTCGTACGATTTTAGCTTCAATTACTGGTCTTCAACATGAGGGATCCACCAAGGAATCGGTGCAGAACCAAGTTCGAGAAAATTTGTCCAACAACAAATATTTGCTTGTCTTAGATGATGTATGGTCTGAGAACCGCAATCACTGGCTTAACTTGGTAGAATTTTTGTTAGGAGGACACAGGGGAAGTTGGATTGTAGTAACTACACGTTCACTAGAGACTGTAAAGATTATGGGAGATTGTACAATGCATGAACTGCAAGAATTGTCAAATGAGAATTCTTGGCGTTTGTTCAAAAAGGTGGCATTTGGATCAGAACAATCAAGCCCCCGTGATGACTTGGTCACAATTGGGCGAGAGATCATTGAAGCGTGCGCTGGAGTCCCTCTTGCTTTAAGAGTAGTAGGGAGTCTTTTGTATGGTCAAGACCAGAGCAAGTGGTTAACGGTTAAGGAGATGGGGTTGGCCAACATTAGAGAAAGCAAAGATGACATCATGCCTATACTAAAGCTAAGTTATAATAATCTTGATTCCTCTCTACAAAGTTGCTTTAGTTATTGTGCATTGTTTCCAAAAGATTATGATATCAAGAAGCAAAAGTTGATTAGTCTTTGGATGGCGCAAGGCTATGTTGTCCCATTGGATGAACATCAAAGCTTAGAAGATGCTGCTGAGGAATATTTTTCAATTTTGTTGCGCAGATGTTTTTTCCAAGGCGTATCAAAAGATAGATTTGGTGATATTTACTCATTTAAGATGCATGATCTCATGCACGACATTGCTCAGAAGGTGTCAGGAAAGGAGATTTGCACAAGTAGTTTTATCACCAACAATTTGGATAAAAAAGTTCGGCATCTAGCCCTTATGAGAAGTGAATCAGAAACTTTCTCTTTTACTTTTACTAAGAACCGCATTCGTTCTTATCTTCAGACTGATGTTACTCAGGAGTTTTCCCAGAGGCCCATGATGCACCAGCGTTATTTGGATGACTTAGTAGTAAAATTCACGTGCCTCAGGGTGTTGGACCTGAGTCATTCAGACATTAAAAGCTTGCCAAGCAGAATAGGTGAACTACTGCATTTGAGATATTTAGATCTCTCTAATAATAAACTACAAGTGCTTCCCAAGTCAATTAAGAAACTGTATAATCTGGAGACTTTGGACTTAAGTTCCTGTGAATTAAAAGAGCTGCCAAAAGATATAAACAAGTTAGTTAAGCTAAGGGTCCTGGATGTCCGTTGGTGCTATAGTCTGAATTCTATGCCTTCTGGCTTGGGTAAGTTGACCAATCTCCGTAGGCTACCATTGTTTAAGTTGTGTGAACCTAGTTCACGCTGTAAGCAGTGGTTTGATCAGCTGGAAGACCTAAAAGTTCTCAAGAACCTGAGAGGTAATCTTAACATTATCATCAAACTCCCCAAAGATGCTTAGATAGATGGCAAAAGAGAAAGAGAATGCCTGAAGAACAAGGAGCATCTTAATTCTATTCGATTTGGTTTCATCGAAATGGCAGGGGATATAGCGGAAGCGTTAATGGAAGAGATGCAGCCGCATTGTAATCTCAAGGGATTAGAAATGTATGGATACGATGGTGTCAGAATGCCAAGTTGGGCAAAGTCTCTCCAAAATCTTGTTAGCATTGAAATTACTACGTGTAATGAATTGCAGCACCTGACAGATCTTGGGAATTTTCATAATTTGAAAGTCCTTAAACTTGGCGACTTGCCAAATTTAGAGTACATAACTGAGAATTACTGCAGTGCCCCAAAGCCTCCAACAGGTAGCAGTAAGGCAGCAATTTCATCTCCAGCTGGACCGCCAGATGCAGAAGGCTTATCATTCCTTCCAACCCTTGAAGAGCTTACCTTTTTAACATTGCCAAAATTGAAAATATGGGGGAGATCAGGTGTTGGAGATAATCATCATCAAATCATTGGTGGCAGTAGCATGGACATGGCACCAGTGCAATTACTATGTCTTTCGCAATTGAAGTCATTGTGCATAGAGGACTGTCCGGAGCTGATATCGATTCCGTTGTGTCCTGGGTTGAGAATTTTATCTGTAGAAGGTTTCAACAAAATGCTGCAAATAATGAAGGAAGAGCAAATGGAGACGTCATCTACTACTTCAGAACCAACTCCTAAAGCCACATTAAGGCAAGTTCAAACGGACAACGTGACCTGGCTAAATTCACTGCCCATGGAGTATTGTCAACAGATTACCAGTATGGGTATACACTGGGACACGAAGGTGGAGAGTTTGGAAGAAGTTGAGCAAATGTTGCGTAGGTGCTCGTCTTCCTTACGAGAGTTGTCCATTTCAGACTGCGACAAACTAAGAAGTGTGTCTAGAGGATTAGAGCATCTCACTGCCTTGGAGAGGTTGAGCTTAGGACAAAACTGTAATCTGAAGCTTTCAGAAGAAGAGAGAAAGGATGAAAGTGATATTGGAATGCCATGGCGTTCCCTTCGTCACTCTCTGCGCTTCTTGGAATTGGATGGTCTTCAAGAGCTAATGGCTCTACCTAATTGGATTCAGTACCTGGCTGCTCTTCAAAAACTCCGTATTTCGTACTGCTTTGAATTGAAATCCTTGCCGGCTTGGATGTCCAAAGTCACCTCCCTCAGGAGCCTTGAGATCTTTGCCTGTTCAGGCCAACTCAGGGAAAGATGCCAAAATCCCACTGGTGAAGATTGGCCTTACATCCAACACATCCCTAAGATTGTTTTTGGGTGATCCAATGTTTAAAAAATAAAAAAGTGCTCGTCCTTTTTCGTTGCAATTCTCGTCTGCTGTGATTTATGTATGTATGATGTATCTCATTGTTGTTTCTTCTGCTTATTTGGTGATCCAATCATGTATACATCTCAAGCTTCAGCTTAGGTCTTTGTTAATATTTAAATAAATATTTAGTCTCTAATATTAACCTGTTTTGAGTATGAACAATTGAAATGAATGACGCAAGGTAATAATTTTGTTCCAAAATTTTCAGCTAGCAGCTATTTTTGCGTGTTAAAATGGATATATGGCTTATTATCTCATATTTTCTTTTATGGATCCTCTTTGTTGTGTGGACTGTGGATTGGTGTAAAGTCCTTCCCTGACCCCCTGTGTTGAGAACTAATACTGAATCATTGCCTTACGCACAAAGCAAATTTGTGTAATGAAAATTGCATGTAGCTCTCCTTTGCGGTGACATATCATGTTAACATTTCTGATCCAAAAGGCAGACAGGTCTTGGCCCCTCCAAGCCTTTGTCCTGTTATCACAAGCTATCTAGTCCTACACTTTCTGATGCCTACAAAATGTGTGTTTTAAGAAGCATTGTCATTGTCATAAATTTTAATATCATTATGACATGAGGTTGATAGTTCAAACTATGGGTCTTCCACATTTTCTTCTCAAATTCCACTACTGTAGTAATTTATGGGTATAAACTACCTTGTTCGAGTTATCGTGTCAGTGTCTGCATAAGTAGAACAAGTTGTGACTGGTTGGGATGACACTTGCTGAGCTGCTAATTTTCCAAAAACTTTGGTTTTTAAAAAATGGTGAAAAAGATTCCGGAATAGGTCTGAAGATCAAGAGAGATTTGTCAAAAGAAAACATAAACCTGGCTGTAAACTGAAGTGCCAGATAAAGAGACTGAGAGTTTTGTAGTTCTCGACAAACTGTGCTGGTTCTCCTTCCTTATCCGATGGATTTTGTTTTTTATGTAAGCATGTATGTTAATTTTTTTATGGGCCTTCCCAGAATCTTAAAAGGGTGGAATATTTAGTTTTTACATGGGTTGTTGAACAGACTTGTGAATCTTGTTTGTCCTGATATTAACGCGCTAAACCCACCCTTTAGCTCGGGCTGGAGTGGCTGTTTCTCATCCAGCAACCCCTTTATGATTGGAAGGATGAAGTTTTATGTGACTATAATTATGCTCTTGTTATGAATGCAAGATCTACAGCCATTTATTCTCGTTCCTCTGATTGAAGTTTCTTTCTTTTAATTCTGTTTTTTTTCGAAGCTTATAATATCATGCAATCTATCACAGTTTCTCATACTTTCTGTTGTGGTTTGTGAGCATAAATGTGTCTTTTATGGACCACTAGCATGTTAGAGTTGTCTGCACTGCCATAGGTGTTCTATTTGATTGTCTTAAACTGCCCTTATCTCCCCCCTTTTCCTTCGTGCATTGTTTGGCTCACCTTGCATTGATAATGTATTTAAGATTGACTTGACTTATAGATTAAGTTGGATCCCTGAAGGCCTCTTAGTAAGCGAAAGAATTGAATCATAGCCGAGATTTGGAAGAACGCAAGGAAATTACTCCACCATCAGCAGACAGCATCGCTCAATCAAGCAGCATCACCAAACCTCCCACAATTCGTATCCACTTAATCCTTTAACCTTGTTTGTATGCTGCAGATTCTCGGAAGGGTCGTCTTTCCTGTGAGCTTGTTTCCTTGAGGCACTTCCAAACAATAGGGCTGTACATAGAAGTCACAAAGAAGTAGCAATTTTGCTTTTTTAATATTGTTTTCTTTCGAGAAGTGCTTAGAATCCTCTCAGCAATAGATTGCATTTTTCTAGTCTTTTATGTGACTTTGGTAGTTAAGGCATGCCATTATATTTTCAGAAGAAATTCTTTTTATTATAAAAAATGGATGATCGAGTTCATAAGCTAAGCACATACAGCTATATGCGTCGTCTACCATGATATATGATCTAGTTATCTTTGCTCAGGTTTGTTGTTTGTTTAGCGGGTAAAGATTAAAATGTAAATACAGGGGTGAATGCTGATCAATAATGTTGTACTGGTATCCTCTCAGCAGTTCTAGTCTTTGTTGTGAGTTGGTAGTTAGGCGGCCCATGCGCCCATGCGACCATCTTATCTCCGGAAGGAATTATTTTTATGCTCAAAATGGTTGTTTGAGTTCGTAAGCTAAGCACACACAGCAAAGCCTTGTTTACCATGATATATAATGTAGTTATCTTCGCTCAGGTTTGGTTGTTTGTTTAGCATGTAAAAAGTAAAAACAGGAGCAGATACAGATCAACAACATTGTTGTACCGGTATCCCCTTCCAAGTTGATTTATTGGATCAAAGTACTCTCTTCTGTTTGCTACAAAATCATATGATTTACATCTACAAGAACATGGTACAAGAAATGTGGAAGAACGAAAATGAAATACTCTAAAAGAACTTGTAATGCAGAAGCATTAATGGAAGATATGCAGCCGCATCAATCTCAAGAGATTGGTGATATGCGGTTACCCCGGTGTCCGAGTGCCAAGTTGGGCAAACTCTCTCCAAAATCTTGTTAACATGGAAATTACTATGTGTAAGGAGTTGCAGCACCTGGCAGATCTTGGGAATCTTTAAAATCTGAAAGTCCTTATACTTGAAAAGTTGCCGAATTTAGAGTGCTTAATTGAGAATTACTGCAGTGCGTCAACAGGTAGCAGTAATGCAGCAACTGGGCCGCTGATTGCAGAAGGCTTATCATTCTTTCCCTCCCTTGAAAATCTTAAATTTTGTGAAATATGGGGGAGATCAGGGGTGGGAGATGATCATCATCAAATCAGTTGCAGCAGCAGCATGGACATGGCACAGAAGCAATTACTATGTCTTTCGCAATACATTGTCCATAGATGGTTGCCCGGAGCTAATATCGGTTCCATTGTGTCCTGAGGTGAGAAGTTTATATGTAATGGGTTTCAACGAGAGACTGCGAATAATGAAGGATAAGCAAAAGGAGACGTCATCTACTACTTCACAATTGGCTTCCAATGCCACATCAAGGGAAGTTGTAACGGACAATGCGACCTGGCTGAACTCACTGCTCATGGAGTATTGTCATCAGATTACCAAGATGAGTATACATTGGGACAGTAAGGTGGAGAGTTTGGGGGAAGTCGAGCAAGTGTTTTGTTGCTGCTCATCTTCCTTGCGAGAGTTGCGCATTTGGGGTTGTGACAAATTAAGAAGTGTGTCTGGAGGATTAGAGCATCTCACTGCCTTGGAGAGTTTGGTAATAGGAGGAAGTCATGATCTGAAGTTTTTAGAAGAAAGAATGGATGGAACTGATTTTGGAATGCCATGGCGATCCTTTCATCACTCCCTGCGCTCCTTGGAATTGGGTTATCTTCCAGAGCTGATGGTTCTACCTAGTTGGATCCAGTACATGGCTGGTCTCAAAACCCTCCGCATTGCATATTGCGGAGAATTGCAAACCTTGCCAACTTGGATATCCAAACTCAGCTCCCTCAAGACTCTCCAAATCTATGCCTGTTCAGCCTACATTGATAAAAGGTTCTCATAAGTAATTGTTTTGTGGTAATATCACATTCACTCAAATGTTTGCGTTTAGATTTGGATGTGTACTGGACAATGGAGATGGGTCCTCATTTCCGAGCAATCATCTCTCCGCTGCCGTCCACACTTTCTGGTTTTGCTACCTTTTTCTTTCTCCTCTTTTTCTTATATTCTTCCTAATAGTATATAATTGTCACATGAAGTATTTATTTCTTGTATAAATATCTCAAATTTATCTATCTAGGCGCTGTTATTGTTTATCAAAGTGACATTTATGAATTAATCTTTTCCCCTTTTGATTAGCTATCCAATTACTTGTTAATTTTCAATATTTTGTTCATGTCTGCTGAAGTGCTGCTGACTGCCTATTAGAATGGCAAATTTGGTTCGTTTTTTTGTTTTATTCTTTTGAGCTTTATGTTAGACACAAGCATGAATCCTATAGTTGCAGAAAGACAATTTTTTGGGGAATAGCCAAATATTATTTCAATGGGGGAATCAAGTAACAACGAATTGTTTTAATGGCCTATGATATTCATTTAACCTTTATTGGGTCTAAATAGACCTAGAAATAAGGATTGTAAGAGAGAAAGATAGAGGGGAAACACAATACCAAATTACATCCAATTGTTTAACCAGATGATTTGCTATCTGAAGTTGTGCTGATTTGATGTCCTTCCAACTTGTAGCATGTTGCATTGAAGATCTTTCATCTGTTCCTCGACTACTATGAATTGTCACTTAAGCATTGGAAGAATCATTTATGATTGTTTGACATATGAGCCTCATTTGATGTGATATATTATAGGCAAAAATCTTCCATGCTAAACTTGCATCAAGTAAAAAGAAATCCATTTGTACAAAAATCGCCGAGAGCAAATATAGGAGGTTTAATGATTTTGTTAATACCATCATAGCCACTTGCGAATGAGCCTCTGCTCCTCTGCTCTGCATAATGGTTAACAGGTTCTCCTTGCTTGATAAATGTGATAAGTGACTTTTCTTTTATTTCAAATTTGCAGTTTGGGGCCGCGAAGGACATAGCATGCTCCTGGAGGGGTAACTGAACTGTGAGTTTTTCTTTTTCTTTTAACCGTTAGAGTCAGGTTTATACACAGCTAGAGTGTTTGTGTTCTACTTCTATGTCTTTGGCTGTTTGGGATGAATGTAAAGAAAAGGATTCTTGGTTTGCCTATTTATAATCTCAGCTCACCTGAAGGAGAAGTATTTGATAGTGTTGATTTCTATTTTTGGATTAAATTTAGGTAAACAGTGTTATCATGTGATAGAAAAAAGAAGTTTAATGGTTTGTTTAAGGTATCGTTGTTACTTTTCCGAGACTCCAGGACTTTGTTGCTTTTTGTTCAAACTTTAATCTGGTGCATTTTTTGGTATTCTCCTGCGTTTAAAACTAGAGTTTGCAATTTTAGCTTGTAGTTGATACTACTTGACCTTCTACCTTTACTGCAAGCTAGTAGGCTCTTAGGCATAATCTAGTAAGAGTTCTTTTAGGTTTGGTCGTGTTGGTCATTCTTAATGTTTTTTTTATTAAAACTATTAATTAAATGATAGAACTAATACTAATAATAATATGATAAGACCCTTTTTATTTGGTAATGTCTGACTTCTGAGATATTCTTTAGCCCCTTAGCAATGTTAGCATATCTACTACTATAGTAGCAAAAGTGATGATTGAAACTTTTTGGATTTGAATGTAAGCTGCATAGTGTCATACAATATTGATTTAAATGACATCAAGTGGTGTTTTAGGTATTTTCTTGCTTCGGCTCTCAAGTAGAGTATTGTGCCAGACCATTCATGTTTCTTTAAATACACTGCTTCAGTGTTCATGTACACTTTAGGTGCTTAATGGTTAATATAACAAGGTCTGTGCTTGTTGCAGCCTTGCAGGACAGAAGAGATCCTGAAAAAAATAGCATTCTTTCCCAGGAATGGTTTACTCCACAGTCCACACCTCTCCCCACTAACTTCTAAAAAATAATGATACAACTAGATTAGATTGCATTCTCATTGTTGCATGGTCAGTTAAAAAGAATATACTAATACAAAAATATCTTGGTAACTGATGCCCGCCAATTTCGCTGCATCTTTTGCACGCCTACATAAATTGACAAAGTTGACAGTTTGCCCTTTGCAGATCTTTCTTATATTTTTACTTTTGTGTCATTTGTTGACAGGGAGTACGATGTTAGCTCATAAAACTAGATCAAAACGATTTAACTAAAGACTAATACAATTACAACTTGAAGTGAGGAAACTAATTAAACATTCAACGAGATGATACTAATATATGGCCACATTGTTACATTTTTCAAGGAGGTTCATGTTCTCACCGAGTATTATATTACTTGTATACAGATGGTGTTCCCTCAAAAAAATATAAAGGTGGTGTAAAGCAGCTCGGTAGTCACCACTCAAAAAACATTCCTAAATCTGATCCCTTTTTCTTGTTTGCCATTAACACCCTTCTAATATCTCAACTTTAACCCAAAATGGACATTGGATTAGCTACGTCTGTTGCCCAGACTATGTTTGCAGCATTGCAGTGTTCAGAGCTCAGGGAGATCTGTTCCAAGTTTGGCTACAAATCCCAACTTGATGACCACCAACGTACTGTCTCGACTGTCAAGGCTGTGCTTCGCGATGCAGAGACCAAGCTAGAGCTCTCCAATGAAGCACAGTTATGGATTGAGGAGCTCAAGGATGCTGTTTACGATGCTGATGATCTGTTCGACAAGTTTTTCATTCTCACTGAGCAGAAGCAGAAGCAGCTCATGGACGGTGGGAAAGCCTCTGAAAAGGTGCGTTGCTTCTTTTCTCGTTACAATCCTTTTGGTTTTGCTTTCAATATGTCTCAAGAGGTTAAGAAGATTAGGGAGGAGTTGGATGCTATTGCCATTAATCATACGAAGTTTGGCTTCTTAAGTGTTGACTCTCAGCCTATCAGGAAGAGAAGGGAGGAGACTTGTTCTTATGTCTATGAGGGTAATATTATTGGGGGGGAGGATGATGTGGAGAAGCTCGTAGGTCTTTTGCTGGATAGTAACGTTCAAGGGGATGTTTCTTTCCTTTCAATTGTAGGAATAGGAGGGCTGGGAAAAACTGCTCTCACCCAGCTTCTGTATAATGATGCAAGGGTCACAAGTGCATTTCCGTTGAGAGTGTGGACTTGTGTCTCTGATCATGATCAAGAACTGTTCGACATAGAAGGGATCCTTTTGTAAGATTTTAGCTTCAGTTACTGGTCATCATCATGAGGGATCCACCAAGGAATGGGTGCAAAACCAACTTCGACAAAATCTGTCCAGCAACAAGTACTTGCTTGTTTTAGATGATGTATGGACGGAGAACCGCAATCAGTGGCTTAACTTGGTAGAGTTCTTGTTGGGAGATCACACGGGAAGTTGGATTATAGTTACTACACGTTCATTAGAGACTGCAAGAATTATGGGAGATGGTTTCGTACATAAACTACAAGGGTTGTCAAATGAAACTTCTTGGGGTTTGTTCAAAAAGGTGGCCTTTGGACCAGAACAATCAAGCCCCCGAGATGACTTGGTGACAATTGGGCGAGAGATTATTGCAGGCTGCGCTGGAGTCCCTCTTGCTATAAGAGTAGTAGGGAGTCTTCTGTATGGTCAAGACCAGAGCAAGTGGTTAACGGTTAAGGAGATGGGGTTGGCAAGCATAAGAGAAAGCAAAGATGACATCATGCCTATACTGAAGCTAAGTTACGATAATCTTGAGTCCCATCTACAGAGTTGCTTTAGTTATTGTGCATTGTTTCCAAAAGATTTTGCAATCGAGAAGCAGAAGTTGATTGATCTTTGGATGGCACAAGGGTATGTTGTCCCATTAGATAGAAATCAAAGCATGGAAGATGCCGCGGAGGAATATTTTTCAATCTTGTTGCGCAGATGCTTTTTCCAAGGTGTAACTAAAGATATATTTGGTGATATTTACTCATGTAAGTTGCACGATCTCATGCATGACATTGCTCAGAAGGTGACAGGAAAGGAGATTTGCACAAGTAGTTTTATCACCAACAACATGGATAAAAAAGTTCGGCATCTAGCTCTTACGAGAAAAGAATCCGAAAAATTCGCGTTTACTAAGAACCACATTCGTTCATATATTCAGATTGATGTTAGTCAAAAGTCTGACCAGGGACCCGTGATGGACCAGCTTTATTTGGAGGCATTAGTGGCAAATTTCACGTGCCTAAGGGTGTTGCACTTGAGTTGGTCGAACATTATAAGCTTACCAAGCAAGATAGGTGAATTGTTGCACTTAAGGTATTTAGATCTCTCAAATAATATGGAATTAGAAGTGCTTCCCAAGTCGATTAAGAAACTGTACAATTTGGAGACTTTGGACTAAAGTCTCTGTCGGAAATTAAACGAGCTGCCAAAAGATATGAGCAAGTTGGTTAAGCTTAGGGTCCTTGATGTCAATTACTGCCAAAGTCTGAATTGTATGCCTTATGGCTTGGGTCAGTTGACCAACCTTCGTAGGCTACCAGTGTTTAAGTTGTGTGAACCTACAAGTTGTAAGCAGTGGTTTGATCAGCTTGAAGGCCTAAAAGCTCTCAAGAATCTGAGAGGTGAACTTAACATTATCGTCGAATTCCCCCAAAGTGCTAAGATAGATGGCAAAAAGGAAGGAGGGTACCTGAAGAACAAGGAGCATCTCAATTGTATTCGATTTGATTTCGAAAGAAAGGAAGGTGATCTCGCGGAAGCGTTTATGAAAGAGATGCAGCCACATTGTAACCTGAAGAGATTAGAAATGTGGGGATACCATGGTGTCAGAATGCCGAGTTGGGCAAAGTCTCTCCAATATCTTGTTAGCATGGAAATTATTACGTGTGAGAAATTGCAGCACCTGGAAGATCTTGGAAATCTTCGTAATCTCAAAGTGCTTAAGCTTAACAACTTGCCAAATTTGGAGTACATGATTGAAAATTACGATAGTGCAGCAACAGCTAGCATTAATGTAGTAACTTTGGAGCCAGCTAGATTTCCATGTACAGAAGGCTTATCATTCCTTCCTTCCCTTGAAGAGCTTAGCTTTCATAAGTTGCCAAAATTGAAAAGATGGGGTAAATCAGGGGTGCGAGATGAGCATCATCAGCTTGTTGGCGGCAGCAGCAGCATGGACATAGCACCGACGCAATTACTGTGTCTTCCGCAATTGAAGTCACTGTACATAGATGACTGTCTGGAGCTGATATCTATTCCGTTGTGTCCTGGGGTGAGAAGTCTATCTGTAAAGAATTTCAACGAAACACTGCGAATAATGAAGAATAAGCAAAAAGATACATCATCTGCTACTTCAGAATCGGCTCCCATTGCCATATCAAGGAAAGTTGTAACGGACAATGTGAACTGGCTAAATTCACTGCCCGTGGAGTATTGTAAGCAGGTTTCCAGTATTAACATATGGTTGGATAAAAAGGTGGAGAGTTTGGGAGAAGGTGAGCAAGTGTTGCGTAGCTGCTCATCTTCCTTGCGAAAGTTGTGCATTGGTTATTGTTTCAAACTAAGAAGTATCTCTGGAGGATTAGAGCATCTCACTGCCTTGGAGAGTTTAGAAATAGCAGGAAGCCGTAGTCTGAAGCTATCTGAGGAAGAGAAAAAGGATGGATGTGATATTGGAATGCCATGGCGATCCCTTCATCACTCGCTGCGCTCCTTGGAAATGGATCATCTTCCACAGCTGATAGATCTACCTAATTGGATTCAGTATCTGGCTGCTCTCGAAACACTCCGCATTTCGTATTGCAGAGAATTGCAATCCCTGCCGACTTGGATGTCCAAACTCACTTCCCTCAGGAGTCTCCAAATCTTTGCCTGTTCAGCCCGCCTTAAGGAAAGATGCCAAAATCCCTCTGGTGAAGATTGGCCTCACATTCAACACATCCCTGAGATTATTATTCGTGATACGGTATAAAAAATGCCCCTCCTTATTCGTTTAATTCTCCTCTGTTGTAAGTTAATTATGTATTTGTTATTTTTAGTGCGTATAATTGGGATGGGCAACCTCTTCCATTATTCACATTTATCATTACACTACTTTGATGTACATGTACTTCTTGATTTGTTGATCTTAAGTTCCAGCTCAGGTCTTCATTATTAAATAGAAATTTTGTATCTATTATCAGCTTGTCTTTGAGTATGAACCATTGTAATGAATGACGCAAGGTAATAGGTTTGTGCCAAAAAAAAAATCAGCATAGCAGTTGTTTTGTGTGTTTGAATGGACGAGCTACTTGATATCTCTTTCGGAAATATATGTAGGCATGCAGCATGCATTGCTACCTTCAGCAACTCTGTACATTTCTTTTCCTTATTGTCTCAGGAAAACTTGGATTCTGAGACACTTCTTTGTCCAAATAACTTTTGTAGTTTCACCTTTGAAGTCTCGTAGCCCATAAGGCTTATTTGATCATGGGAAATCTGGTTTCATCTCTGGCTTACATAACGTTACTCCGCTGCTTCAATTTGACCTCAAATACCCATGTTGGATACTCGATTCGGACTTTGGTATGACATTTATGCTTCATCACATGGATCAACCGTGCAAATCGTTTCGAAAGATGGTCATGTCTGACACTTGTATATGTAACTGTGTCCGGTACGTGTAGGCAACTAGGCATATAGGTAACTCCGAGTAACATAAGAATTCAATGTATGTGGTTCACCAGCCAATCATATTCTGATACTCATATACTGTGATGGTCGTACCCGGACACTCCTAGCATATTTTGAGGTAACTTAGGATAAGCTTTCCATATTGATCCATCTTTTGTTGTTATGTTAAATGTCTAAAGATTCCAAGCAGCTTGTGCAGCTAACTTGGGAGGTTAAAAAGCTGTAGCACAAGAACAAGAAGGCAGGCAGAAAATGCATATTAAAATTAGGAATATTTTTTATAAGAGACATGTAAAGTGACATTCTTGAGTCTTGCAGTAGTAGATGCCTAGATGGAGAGGGCCTCCTCCTGTTTTCCCTTAGTCCCTCCTTACCATCTTCTGTTAGGAGAACTAGAGAAGGATGTTGTTACTTTGCTGAAGCGGATATAAAGGTTCTCCAACGACAACAGTCAAAGTGAACTTTATGAAACGTAGGGAGTAGGTTTTACTTTATCGAGATTGAGGTATTATTTATCAAGTACAAGTAGGTTTAGATTGAACCAAACTATCTGGAGTAAGGTCTTGCCCAATTAGAAACTATTTCCCACCTCCCTCCTCCCCCGACCCTTA
The DNA here is from genome assembly GCA_947645195.1 of Patellifolia procumbens. Classification (NCBI taxonomy): domain Eukaryota; kingdom Viridiplantae; phylum Streptophyta; class Magnoliopsida; order Caryophyllales; family Amaranthaceae; genus Patellifolia; species Patellifolia procumbens. Next base: position 80,291 of record CANSGD010001101.1, read on the forward strand.
TTTGTGCTACTACCCAGCCTCGAGACTGGATCTTTCCATAGAAGGAACAAAGAGCATGGTACCTACTACTAGAGAGCAAATCCCTTTGAGAGATTGAGGTGTCTATAACTACCAATACTACTATTAGGTATGGAATTTGAAGGCTCCACGCCTCCATCACTCTAAATAATGTAAATGGTCTTTGCATTTGACTTCAAAAAAATCACCCTAATTGTTATCAGTTGTTCCACCAAACAAATGTATATTTTTAAAAATATCAACTTATTTTTTAAAAAATTGTTGTGTCGTAGACTAATACTTACTTCATATTGTATATGAATTGTGACTGTGATGATCAAACATTTTTCTCATACCAAGTTATAATGGAAGTTTGTATTTGGAATTGTATTTTTTTAAGCCAATGTATTGGAAACGTATTAGGTACTACATATTAATATAGTATTATAGATTTTATATTGCTAAGGGAATAGAATACTAGTAGTAGACACTAGACAGAGAATCTGAGGATTCTTTTTGGTTGCTTTTTTTGGTTGAAATTATCTTTTTATTCCATTGTCTTAGCACTGTCTAACCCCCGACATTAAGCATTGCATTACAATTTACAAGTTAGCTTAATTAGCAATTCAGCATCCTCTACCTAACAACCCATTTCCTATTCTTTTGCATCATTATTTTTGCGCTTAAGATATATGCTTATCATTTTATTATTCGTATTTAATTCCTTTCGGCCCTCAATTAATTTGTCAGTCGTGCAAAGGTGGATATATTCATCAGCTCGTCACCTTTTAATATCATCTCTACGTGTAGATCTTTTTATATGCGACACGCCATATTATTAACTCCTATAACAACATGAGTTATTGATGGATTATCGTAATCTATTTACAATGGTATATACTACCTCCTTTTGTATCTAATTGTTACATTTTCCTGTCTTAAACGTTTTTTTTAATGGTTACACTTTCACTTTTACTATTTTTTGTAAACTTTCACATTTTTATATTTCAGTTTTCCATATTTTTGGGACCCACTTGTTCTTTTCTTTTCCCGTTAAATACCCAATCACCTACATTTTTTGCTTTTACTACATTATCTCTTATACTTTATCTATTCCCCTGCAACTTTATATATTCTCCAAATAATCATTTCATAAATTTCCTTGGTTATACCCCAAAGCAAACCGTAACAATTAAAAACAAACGGAGGGAGTATATATATCATTACAATTGTTGATAAATATTTGATTTAATATAAGGTTACTCTTGAATAGTGTTATTATGACGTCACTGTGCAATGTGTTATAGAACAAATGAAGGGATTTTATGTTTTATGCTTGTGTTCTTCGACTTCAAGTATCTTCTGTGCCATGATTTTTTTTAAAAAAAAATCAAACATTAGCCTTTTCTCAGACTAAATATAGTTATATAAATCGAACTAATGCCATTTAAATAAAACTGAAGTTAAAGATTGTCCTAATTGCTTCAAACTAATGAATCCTATTCTTAAAAATAATTAAATTAGTGAGTGGTTCAACTCAACCCCCTCCTTATTAAAGTTAGAAGTACTGGTGGAGCTGTGGTTGGTAATTGATTTGAATAATGTCTATAAACATATAATAAAGTTGTTTACGTTGCAAAAGTGGGCATATATTAGATGCCCAAAGTGGCAAGTCCATTTGCACAAATGATTGAATGAAGACTTCCTTTAATTTTCTGTCTTCTCTGTCCTGATTTTCTTTGGAATATTACCATACAGTTGAATTTTAACAAATCACATACTTCCTCCGTTTTTTTTAATCGCTACACTTTTCATTTTTGGCAATTTGGAATTAATCGCTACACTTCTTTTTCTTTCTATTTTTGGTAAGTTTTTTGCTGTGAATTTACCATATTACCCTTATTTTAAAAATTAAATCTTACTTAATTACTAATTATAACTTCCTAAATAACAAACTAATATATACTAATTATAAATTATAGCACATAAATCAAAATTAACCCAACCCATTTCCCCACCCACATCCACCTCTCTCTCTCTCTCTCCCTCCTCTTTCCACCACCACCACCACCTACCTATCTTCCTCACCACCCCCATTTCCCGTCAACCTTCCTCCCACCCACCCCCATTTCCCGTCCACCTGAATCTACGGCCTAAACCCCCTCACTTTTCCGCCTAACCGTCCGCCTGAGATTGGCCGCCACCAGTGACCTCCCCTTCCTTCTTCTCCCCTGCTTCTTTTTTCCCTTCCTCTGCTTCTTGTCTCGACCTCTTTAATCACATGAATCTGCGGCCTAAACCCTTATAATCGCCACCTCTTTCTCTCTCTTGTCTCAACCACAACCCACCTCCCAACCACTCTCTTCTCCATCGCTGAGTGGTTCGAACCTTTGGTTTGTGGGTTGTGGGTTTTGGGTGGTTCGAATCTTCTGGGTTTTGGGCTGTAAGGATTGGTGGTTTAGGGTTGCGAGAGAGATTTCTCTGGTGGCGATTTTCGAATTGTATGTTGGTGGTTTAGGGTTTAGGCCGGTAATGGTGGGTGGTTCAAATTTTCGGTTGGTGGTTTAGGGTTTAGGCTAGTAAGGGTGGGTGGTTCGAATTTTCGGTTGGTGGTTTAGGGTTTAAGCCGGTAAGGATGGGTGGTTTGAATTTTTTGTTGGTGGTTTAGGGTTTAGGCCGGTAAGGGTGGGTGGTTTGAATTTTCTATTGGTGGTGATGGGTGGGGTATAGGGTGGTTGTTGGCTGGTGGTGGTGGTCTGGGTTTATTTGTTAATTTCCCCAAATGGTCCCCACTAACTTACCTAATCATATACCCTTACATACAATTAAACCCACTACTAAATTTTGCCTAGGATTCCGCAATTTGAGAAGTGTAGCGATTAAAAAAAAACGGAGGAAGTAGTAGATTAATAAGTATTAATATGCCATCTTAAACAAAAAACATTCAAGGCTCATAGCAATCAAGCTAAAGGTACAACTTTTCTCATATCTTCCATATTTTGGATGTGCACCATTCCTAGTGCCGAATCGTTTAGGCTATCATTCAGCAAATATTTTAGGAAACCGACTCATGTAGCCTTATACTTAAAATCATTTCATATAACCCACACGTCATATGGTCACTTATATTGTGACAATTGTTCACTAAGATTAAAAATATTGTGCAAAGCCTTCGTCATTCGCTATGTTGCATGATTCTATTCATTCCCTCAGACAAAACACGCATATTAAAAAAGAGACATAGTATCTTTACTGAAGATACTGATAGGTACAAAGTTGTCTCATATCAATTTTAGTGGATTAGCATAAGGGGATTGTTTCCAAATTTTCACATATAAATCTTCTTTTTCCTTGGAATCGAAAATCATGCTGAGTATACTAGCTATGTAAATTTCTATATCATGGGATAGATAATAAAATTTACAAACTATCAATTACCAACCCATTTGTTTATGATGTGTTGAATGTCCTCACTCCTTTATTTCCTTGAATGGGAAATTCCATTATGTCTAAAACCCAGGTTTTTCATGTCATTTTCATGGGGACAAACGATAATAATAGTCTTAATGGAGATTTGTGTGGAGTACTACTAGTTATAGTAGGACCCACGTTCTTTCTCTGATTTTACAAGAAGTGACAAGTTACCCTTCACATATAGGAAATTAGTAATTGGATACCGTAATCCAAGGAGACAATAATATAAGTGTGTTAGTCATTAGTGTTTAGTGCCCCTCTATCTCTATGTCACTATGTGTTATCATGCATCCCTTTCTTGCACTCCACTCCCATTTATCTAACTTACCCCCCTCCTCTACGTGCATTGTGAGTTTTGCATTGTGACCACCTTCCATTTTATAGTAGGTGGTTTGGTAGATAAATTATGTATTCTACTTTACCAAGTGGAAAAACAAGTTTAACTATCTAAGGTAATAAATGATGACAAAGATGATAAATATTAGCGTTTGTCATTTGGTGTCCTTGGATTTCGAATATTATTGCGAGAATAATGTTGTAAATGAGCTTTCCCTGGATTAATTTATAGACATTTATCATAAGTGGAGTTTGGTTGAATATAGAAAGTCAATCGTCTCTCGTGGGAAATTAATTTTCTCATGTAGTCATTATTTTCTAGGAAGTTTAAATTTTTGTTTAGGCCCTGTTTTCCTCAACTTACTTTTATAAGTTTCAGTAAAAATAAGTTCAGTTCAGTACTAATAAGTTTAGTTCAGTAAAAATAAGTTCAGTTCATTAATAATAAGTTCAGTTCAGTAAAAATCAGTAGTGCAAAGAAGGAAAAACAGCATGAATCAGTAAAAATAAGTTCAGTACAGTACCAATAAGTTTAGTTCAGTAAAAATAAGTTCAGTTCAGCAAAATCTAGTTGACGAGAACAAGACCTTAGTTGGTCTTGCATGATAGTTAAATGACTCTGCATTTATTATTTACGAGAAAGTTCTACACGTTAATTTCTTTATACATGTCAACCAAACAAACACGAGACAATATGAACTCGTATTCCAAGCTAAAGGCTATGTTGCATGACATGTTCAACAATTTTTCTTTTTCCAACTTTATATCATTTCGTAAAACATAATTATTGTTTATCCATTCTTTTAAGAACCTTAATTTAAATTTTAGGAGTTAACAATTTAAGGTAAATATCCTTGTAAACGGCAAAACTGCTATGAAACTGAACAGAAGGATTACTGTTATATGGACTCAGGCTAAATAACTTACACAGTTCTTACTTCTTCCAACTTGTGGGTGCAACGGCTGCAGCCGACAGTGCAAGAAACAAGTACTGTTATTTTTTCTTCAAAATGACACCACCTTTCCTTTCTTTTTATTTTTCTAATATGTTTAATATGCTCCCTTTCTTAAATAAGCTTTTCTCTTTTTGAAAAGCAATTTCCTTTTTATAGTAAGTCTCACTTATCAATGTTTTTATGTTATAGTGTATAAAAGTAGCTATGGAGATTACTACCTATGTCTCTAAAAGATTGTTTTTTTACTAACTCTAAAATTTAACTGTTGATTTTACCGTTAGCATTTAACGAAAATGAAAAAAAGCTAGTTTTGAAAATTAAAAAAAATCTAATAAGATCGTGATAATATCGTAGACATTAATGTGAATTTGTACTCAAAGTTACAAAATTTTGACCTTGAAATAGTAAATGAGACAAACAATAAGAGATAGGGAAAGTATAAATTAGATTTGTGTCTACAGTTGTAATGAACTCATATTTGAATTGTAATAGTGTCTTTATGAGCTCATCCACGTAAAAATTCTTTTACCTTTACCCATTCACCCATTCAAAATTAAATAGGACTACCTCATTACACAGCCACCAATGCAACAAAAAAGGAGCTTACTATTTAAACAAGTTTCTAAACTATTTAGCGGAATCAATTCAAGTACTTACCCTGTTTTTCGTAATAGTGTAACTAAACTTGTGTTGGTTGAACATGCATAGAAAGTAATGTCTTGGGTAATAGGAGAACTAAGAATTTGGTCAACAGGGAAACAAGACTCTCTTTTTTCACCTTATCCACCTTTACAATAGCTATCAAATTACCCAAGAATTGAAAGGGGTCGGGTATTTTATAAATATGTTTTTTCCTATATATTTTCATTTATTGGGAAGTATAAAAGTTGTTTGGTTCTTCCATTTTATGAAAAGAATAATTTAAAATTAAAAAGTGTAACTACATTGTTGTAGACCAAGAAGTTTTGTTTACTTCTATCTCAGGGCTTCCTCTACTTCGATGTTATAGTTATGTCGATTAACAAGCAAACACTTGCTATGTATTTTTTCGTGATAATCTTAATGATTGATCACTTTTCCGACCTGTTTAGGCTTTGTTTTCTCTCTCTTTTATCGCATGGGTGTACTTTGCATCAAATCTCACTCATTTGTTGCCAACGCAAGTTCTCTTAGCAAGAAGTAGGAGTAATATTTGATTTAGTCGCTTTGTGGAGATTATGTTTCATGATCATAGAGCACGTTGGAGTGAGTATTCTCTTATCTCTTCCCTCTTATCAAATTAAAGGACCAATTTACTCAAAAGTGTAAACTGATGGTTAGAGTCCCATGAATAACTTTATATTCTACCATGCATGCCTCGTGTACTAAATGTTCCAATTAGGAAAAGAATAGGATGGATGAGATTGATCATCCCAAGAGCTTCTCATCACACGACTTGCTCTTGATACCATGTCTAAGGGTCAACACTACCAAAATCTTAATTTGATGGTTAAAGTCTTATCAATAGCTTTATACCTATGGCATGCCACTTACAAGAAGCTAGACCTACTAAATAAAGTCTCGAAATGGAAATCTGAGATGGAAACACAATTAGGTCATTCACCTTAGCCTATCTAAAAACTAGCAAATTAGGTATAGTTAGGTATAGTTATGTGGTATTCATAACGTGAAAGCAAATTTCGTCTAAATTAAATCATGGCTTCGAAACGTCTTTTTTGCTAGACTTGATCACCTCTAAACTTATAGGGTCATTAGCTTAGGGTACTATTGAGAGAAAGGTTCCCTAAATTTTGTATCATTGGAAAAAAAACCTATAGGGTCATCAAGGGAAACTAGCGATAGCATATGCGTAAACTTTGCAAGGAGGACTTCGCTAAACATCGATTAGCATCATCAATATTATATTATAGAATTACAAGCAAGAGTAGTTAGTGTTACTTCAAAGGGACACAACACAAATTATCAATTTGAGGGACACCAATTGGCTTGATTGTGATAAGAAGAGGATAATGGCTTAATTAGATTAAATTAAAAGGGTGTCACGGCTTTATCGAAAAAGGGTAGCAGGAATTATCAATGATGAACCTAAAAAACAATGATAGTAACATCTTTTCTTTCTGTTTACTCAATTTAATTAAGATAATGGAGCTTAACTTTCATTGTTCATCTTTTTCGCCATAGCATCTTTAATTTAGTCACCAACGTTCGTTTTTTATTTAAAAATATTTTCCCTTCTTTTTGTACCAACTTCTTTTTGTTCTGACTTCTTTTTCAAATATCTTTACTATATGATGAAAGAGGGGTCTTCTACTTTTGTACGCATCACGTGCATTTAAGGCTAGTTATTAGGATAGACTACCAAATTTTAACATAAAATTAGATCTATTCAAGTCCACTATTTTTCTAATAAGTCTATTCCTTCTCGTTCTAACCCATCACTATCCGATCTTTAGGCATCGCGTCAACCTAGTCGCCTCTTTCTCTTCTCCTTCTTGAACTACAACTTAAAAAATTCTAAAAAATAACTAGAAATTTACCGAATTGATTAAATTAGTCACGAAGTGGATTAAAATAGCCAATAAATGATGAAAAAATATGATTACTAGAAGGATTAAGTTGGTCGTTGGATAGACTTAGCTACTCATTATTTTCGGAAAAGACGTTTCGTTCTTTCTTGAAATTAGGGTTTAACCGTTTCTTGCTTTAATTTAATTATTATAGGCTATTTTCTTATAAGACCAACTCCTAAAATAACAATATTAGGAGCTTGAAGGCATCAACGTTGTCGTGTAATAGTGATGGTTAACGCCGTAAAGGATAAAATAAGAGGGGGTTGGATTCCTGTAGTAGGTGAGAGGAAGGTGCCAAAACCACTTGATAAATCATGTTCATAGTTTAATGAAGAATATAATTAATCACTCTTATCCTTTTGATTATTTGAGCCCCATTAACTTTGTTCTTTTGTCAGAGGAGTCTATATATGTCTCATAATTTTGTTAGGTATATCTTTGAAAATCTGATCAAGCTCTTACACTAATTACAAGAGATAACCCCTTTTCTGATTACATTAATGAAAAATTGCTAGGCCCTTTAATGTGTAATCTCACTCGTTAATGAAACCTCCATATCAAAGCCAAAGGTCGTTTCATGGGTTCAAAATTGGATTAGGGAACTTCTTAGAAGTTCACAAAATGAAATCGATCTATTTGGGAGACAACACTAATTTAAGGAACTTAGCTAGGTACATCTATACGTACAAGAGAAAACATGCTAGTTGTTCTCAGGTTCAATCAATAAATTTAGAAAACTTTATTCGTCATCCGTTCACGAATAGACATTTTTTTTACATTTTAAATGTATATATAGATTAAATTGCAGGAAAATGTAGGCTTTAATTATAGTGTAAAAGTAAGAATGCCAAATTAGAAAGGCTAACACATCTAATTACTTATTAGATATATAGATGTGAAACAGAGAAAATGATAGCTATCAGGCGTAATACATCAAATGTATTTACATAAACGCCGATAAGCTCATACTTCAAAATTTTAGGTATCTTCCACTTACCTATTTAACTATTCTCTAAAAAACCAATGGAATAAAGATAGGAAACCACTTTTAATAGAACAATCATGATCGCGCAGTCAAAAACTTATCCTCAATCCAACCTAATTCTATATGAGCTTCCTTGAGACCATAACTAACTATTAACCACAATACACATGTAATCCGTCTAATTGCACTAAGTTAGTAAGACCACTTTGAAAAAGTTATTTTTTGAGTTAAAAAGTATCACATTATACATTACTGTTTGTACCTTGTGTAACCATCCTAACTCAAGAAGTGATCGTTTAAAGATTGTGTGACTAAAACATTAAGATTATGGCTTTATACTACACTTTGTACAAGGTAGATAGTACAAGACTTTGGCTATGTTCTTTTTGACCAAAATGACGGAGATTTAGTTTAAATTAGCTTAGACAAACGCAATTCAATTGCGTGTAGTTTCCTCTCACAATTCTAATGAGATAATTTCAGTTCGATTCAATTCAGTTCAGTATGTATTCATTTGGTCTAAGGATCCGTTCTTTTTAACTAACTTGGACTTATCTAAACTTATTAGACTTAATTTGACCTTATTAGACATTATTCGACCTTATTCGACCTTATTAGATGAGACATTATTCGACTTTATTTAAACTTATCTGCATTTATAAGATCGTAGATAAGTTGAAAAGAACGGACCTAAATAAGTTGGACCTAGGAGTTTATAACCAATAGAAGGTGGGAGTGAGAGTAGAGACTTGAGAGGGAGGTGAATTTAAAATTTTCAAAACAAAAAAGGTACAAGCACCGTGAAGTAACGGTGCTAAAAATAGCCCTTACTATAAATATAAACTCACCTGTCGTAACATTTTCTTGGGACTTCACCAGACAGACAAGAGCACACAACAACATTAACATACAAACTCAAAAAACATTATTGCATAATTCATATTCACATTTTACATCCCCCCATTGCATTTTCGCAGGTAGAAGTCAGACCACCATTTCTCTCTCTTCCGCCAAATCTTCTTCATCTTCAACCGCACCGCCGTCTCTCCCTTCTCAGATCTGACCCCTTTTTTTTGTAAGCCATTCTTTCTCTCTCCTCAAATGTACTTCAATTGCTCTTTCTTTCAACTTCAATCTTTAAACTACAATTGTGAAATTTGTTGATTTGGGTGCCCATTTTTTGATATTGGGTTTTCTGGGTATTGATTAGTTTTCTTAATTAAAGCTTAGTTTCAATGATTTCACAATGCTGCTTTGTTTGTCTGTGTTAATTGCAGTTTTTAGTTTCATATCAACATCTAACTTTCAATGTTGTATAATATTTATTTGGTTGTATTATTTCAACTCAGTTTATGTTGCTTTGAAGATAAGGCTGTGAGAAAGAAACTGTTTTTTTCTCTATAATTTGGAATTTGTAATTATAGGAGTATATTAAACCCTGTATTTCTTTAGGTTGCACTGTGTCAGGTACAGTGATGGAAAACGGTAAAATCCAAAAATTAGTATAGAGCGGGTGTGATACATCTCCTTTGCCAACGGTTTCAGTTGACGATTCATGTTAGCCAATCCCAAATCACTTTGGGAATAAGGCTTAGTTGTTGTTGTTGTTGTATTTCGTATCGTTCCTGGTATGGGGACTTACCGGGGATGAGGATGGGTATCAAGTGAAGTACGCGTGCTACATAGGCGATTCTTATGGAATGAAGTTATATGTATTACTATTAACTGTTTTTCTCTATTTGTTTGTGGAGCAAAAGGTGGTAGAAGTAGTTTTGGATTAGCTTTTCTTAAATGAAGAAGTTATTGAGGTAGATGGATGGAGGTGGGAGTATGATGATCTTTACTCTTAAGTTATGTAAGGAATTTAATTGATTGCCCAACTGTCTGAAAAAGGTTTAGAAGTGATATACTTTACACATGGTGCATGATGACAGTCATAGTATTAGTATTTACTCCTTTGTGGCATATTGGAGTTTGTTAGCAAATACATCCAACTGTGATATGTTAGCTTATGACCGTAACCCTTGTGTCAAACTACTTCAGTCTTTCTGTTGCTTATTAGTTTGTTGTATACTTTTATATATTAAAGTATCTGTATCACATACTCTATACGTGTATGTAAGTACTGACACTTGAACACTCCATTTCAAGCCAAGAAGGAGCAAAAAAATTGACACATGAATCCTCGAAATCCAAGATAGCCGTATCGGTTACTTAAAGCCCAATCCCATTGAGATGGTTGGTGCTGGTTTTTGAAGGCTAATTATGGTTGAGAAGCAAGATGTAGGTGGGTATTTGCTTAATAATAAAACATCCTTTCAGCTCCACTCTCCAGCAGTCATTTGGAAGTTCACTCGAGGTCGAACCTAGACAAAATGAATATACTAGGAATGTTTGGTTTTATTCCCGATTTTCCAGCCATTATGCTCCCACTGAGAGATATACAACATGAGATTTGACAGGAAAACCTAAAGAATTTTAGCTCTCAATAGCTCATATATATCAAATATAAAATCTTAGTTTCGTAGAAAATCGTATAATGTTTTGTTGAATTTGGTAGGTACAGACGTACAGTGATACATTTTTCACTTGCTGTCACATCTACGGGTCCCTGTTTTCAAGAATTGCCTTGTAAGAATTGTGTTATGAAAAAGTATAGTAAAATGTCTCTATTATGTGTAACAGGACAGATATGGTTATTAAAATCCCAACAGCTAAGTGAGAGTACCATTTTGAGGCATAGTTCAATTCTAATTGTCTCAAAGTCTCAGTAACCAGCCAGGGCAAGAAAGTTTTCTAACCATGGAATGAGCTTTTTTTTTTAAGCCAGTCTCTGCTATTTGTTATCAGTGGTAAAGTGTTATAAGTAATGGTTGTGCTCAAATGCACATGCAAATACTTGTTAACATGCATTTTATTTGATTTTTAAATGGCTTTGCTTCTCTATTTTTCATCTTTTGGCCTTTGTTCTGGTGCTTTAATGTTTTACATCAGTTTCCATCTATGCATTTACAGTGATTGAACCTACTCATATGGTGATCCATCCTTACTTGCAAAGGGATCTCTTAGAATCGTGTTTTGAGGCTTATTGTAAAATTCTAGCGTCCAAGAGTTTTTCATGTTAATCATAATACTTACTTTTGTTGGCGTTGCAGTGCTATGGGGATGGAAGTAAGAGATGCATGCATGGACAAAGAACCTGATGGTGTCATAATATATTCCAGCAGCACATCCCCTATTTCAAGTCATGAGAATGCGCCAACTCATTGTGATGACCTGGAATCTGTTGAGCATGGTAATGTGGTTCCCAAGTCCTTCTCTAGGCATGAAGACTTTGACGTAAAGGAATGTAATGCAGACAACTCAGCTGACATTTCTGAAGCTTGTCAGGCTGAGGAGCAAAACTGTCCTAGTATGACAGTTCGCAATGGCCATTTGCAGGAAAAGGTTAAAGCTCAAAGCATAAAATCAAAGGGCGAAATAAGTGCTAAAGTTTTGCCAAAGTTTGCATCAAAACCTTGTAGTACACATGGTCGAGGGAACTGCACAGTTCCGCAGCCATTTGCTTTGGCAACAGAAAAACGAGCATCAACTCGCCCACTAGAGGCTGAAACTGATTCGAATAAGATGTTCCTGAAATCAAAGACTACACAGCCACTCAGCAGTGGCAAGAAAAATCAGGTTTATTTTAATTATATATCTTTCACCCTTTATCTTCTTTCATTTCCTTCTTTTCCCCCATTTTCTTGATGATTTTTTGTTTGAGAAGAAGGGCTTGCTGATTGCTAAAAATGTGTTCTGTGATGTGAACAAAACTAAAACAATGGGGAGCTTTTTGTTCTGAATACATAGCTCCGTCTATATTCTACTTACTTTATCTTGTGCAGCTTTTATTTTTCTTTTCCCCCTCTTTCTACAACTTCTGCCACGATACATTTTTCCGCCCCAACTGTCGAATTAGTCACTGTGACTCAACCAAGTCTTACATACATTAGATGGATTTTTCGCAGAAGATTATTACGTAGATATAAGATAGCATGCTGAAGCCAATATATGAATTTTACAATCACTATAAGCTATATGAATTATCATCCTTACTCTTGGGACTCAAATTAATGTTTTCATTCTCTGCGTTTTCTTAAAGATAAAAATGAAATCGAAAAATAATTAAGAGATATGCTTATCAGATTGCTTGCTGAATTCATTTAAACTTTAAAGCTTGTAACATGTTCAACCTTTGTTACTTTTTAAACTGGTATTGACCCTTTGCAGCACATTTCATCTGTAATAAGAAAGCCGCTGCAACCAGATAACAAAAAGCATACTGATGAGGAAGATTCAAGTTCTGCTGTTTCTGAGTATCCTAATATTTCAAGCATCTCATATTATATGTATCTGTAGCTTTGTGTTCTATTTGTCATTCGTACAACTGGTTGCAATCTATATAAGTTAATCTCATAGTATGTAGAACAAGATTTGCCTTAACCGTAAACAGCATTGCACCATCTGTAAGGACTTCTAATGTCAAGATAAAAGTTGCGTCAGCTCCAGTGTTTAGGTCCACTGAACGTGCAGAGAAGCGAAGGGAGGTACTTCTGCAGTAACTTTTTATAGCCTTATACATCTTAAATTCATACAGTTAAACATGTTCTATGATCTCTGGAAATTTACCCTGAAATATGTGACATTAGAACAATTAGGAATTTATAACAATCTTTCAACGTTCAGTTTTACTCCAAATTAGAGGAGAAACATCAAGCTCTGGAGGCAGAGAAACTTCAAAGTGAAGCAAGGACAAAGGTACGATATTATTAAAGCTGTTTGCATAAACATGGTCATTTTGTCCGCTCCTCGTTTAGTTTATCCTTGGACTTTTCTCATAAACTCATGTTACTAAATTTCCTCTGTTGACATTCTCTATTACATTTCTTAGGAAGAAATAGAAGCAACTATAAAGCAACTGAGAAAGAACTTGATGTTTAAGGCTACCCCAATGCCAAACTTCTATCACGAAGGACCGCCACCTAAGAATGAACTGAAGAAGGTATCTCATGGAACTTAACTGATTATCTGTTATCCTCAAATTGAAAACTCCAACTCATAAATCTAAGTTGAAAATTTGAAATCCTAATAGACACAAGAACTTGGAATATTTTTATATCTAATGCTGGTTTTAGGCACCTTCAACTCGTCCAAAATCACCCAAGCTTGGAAGACGAAAGAGCTATGGGGATGCTGTTAAATTATCTCAAGAAATCAAGGGAAAGAAGATTTCCGGCCAGCGAAACCGCCTTAGTCTTGCCATTCAGAAAACAAGTCCTACTATGTCAGAGATTGATTCTGCGGGTAATGAGACATGTGAAGACAATGGGGAATACGAACACGAACAGGAGACGATCATGAATGGAGTGATAGCATGCTCTATGAATGGCGAGCATGGTGTGGGGATCCTCAGCCACTGACACAATGTCAGGTTCTAACTCTGGATCAAAGTGTTGATTTTTATGTCATGTTGAAGTTGCTTTTTTGCCCTTTGTTGTCTATCGCTGAAGATGTACCTATCTTGTAACTTTATTTTATGTAATTTATAATGAGAGTCTATATTATGCGTTAACTCAGTGTATCTCAGACACTTTTTACCATTCATTAGAGTTTGAGTTAACTTATGAATCCCTCATCTTCACTAACGCATGAGGTATGACAATTCTATCAAAATAATTCTCTGTTTTTTTAGTTGTGAACAAATGCATTGGCACGTTGGCCAATTTATAACTTTAAAGCCTTAATATCTACCCCTCTATTTTTAAAAGTTTGGAATAATTCGACTTTTACGCTGTATATTCTTTATCTCAGACATACTAAGCCTTACAATAAAAATTGGAGTAATAATGAAACGGTGGTTCGGAAATGAAGTTCAGAAGAAACCCGCTAAAATTTTACAAAAATCGACAATAAATTGAAAAAAATAAATTAATTAAGTATACACAAATAGAATATACTAGAGAAAAAAATAATGAAACTATTGTTCGCAGATGAAGTTTATGATAAGCCGATAAATATTTAGGGTAAAAACAAAATAAAAATACAGCATGTTAAAAGTGAAGAACTCAATGATCAGAGTGTATTCATTATATACCCTGGTGTAGACAATTTTTTGTTCATCGTTCATTTGGACTTTTGAAATGAGCAAAAATTAGATGTTCAAATGAGCAATGAGCAAAGATTAGTATTTGCTATATAGGGTGTTATTAAACATAGCCCGTATTTACCACCTCACAGCCCGTATTTATAGTAAATGGTCTAAATTACCCTTACTAAACATAACTTGTGTCCGTTTTTTTATTTTTCCAAAAAAATTAAAAAATTGAATTTTTACAGAACCGGATGGAGTTTCCGGTCACGGAAACTCCATCCGTCTCCGTCAAAAATTAATTTTAAAATAGAACTTTGAATTTTTTAAAAAGTAAGTGGGTAGAGAAAGACGGAGTAATATAGACTTTTCTATCAATTATTTATATATATACGGGCTGTGAGCTAGTAAATACGAGTTTTGTTTAGCCGCACACTAATTGTACAATGATCACGAGCCAAATGCACTTAGAGATGATGACACTTCTATGGAATCCATTTTCTTGAATATATTTACCATGAGTCCCATTATCGGACATAAAAAATTACTTATATGTTTATTTATTTTCTTACTTTAAGCACCCATTTTATTTTGAGGGTTGTCATATCAAGCTTTTTCTTAAAAATGTAGTACACTTATATATTTAGGTAATATATTTTTCGCATAATGTAGTATATTTATATACAGTTTAGAGTAGTATAGTTGCTGAAAATTGTAGTACAATAAAAAATTGTAGAATATTTTTTTAGAAATGTAGTACATTCCTATCTGATAGATGTTACTGTTCACATCTATCAGATAGGAATTGAGACTTTCCCTTTTATTTTAACTTCGAATACTTGAATTACACCGAAAAAGAGAAAGGAGTTCTAAACGATGTAAAAAAAAATTGTAAGTCCCATGGTGATAAAAATGAAACTTGGAATCTCATTTATATTGGACTGAAAATAAGTTGAAAAAGGAGGGTAAGTTGTATCTAATCTCAACTGGGAATCCGACCCAAGCTCTAGTCTTTTGAATTGGGTCTACAAATGGAATTTGCGAATATTAAACGCCAGACATTGCTGACTCCCTCTCAACTCTCACTCTCAATTTAAATCTACAGTTCATGCTGTAAGTCTTCTTCTTCTTCTTCGATTGTTACTTATTAATCTTTTCTCAATTGAAATCCATAGTTCATGCTCTAACGAATTGGTCCTGTTACACTGTTAATTGCATGCGAATTTCTTCATTTCTGATTTGCTCTGTGTTTAAAATCTTGCATTATTTGGTACTTATTATATAATTATGCTCAAAATTAGTCATCTTTCTGCTAATTTCAATCCAAAGTTCATCCTTTTTACCCTGCAATCAAAACCCATTTGTTCATTATCTTCCCCAACCCAATTATCTCCACCAACTCATGACCACATTTCCCACTTAATTCTTGAACAAAGATCACCCTCTCAAGCTCTTCAAACCTTCCGTTGGGCTTCCAAACTTTCTAATTTCACCCATAATCAATCTACTTACCGAGCTTTGATTCACAAGCTTTGTGCTTTTCGTCGTTTTGACTGCATTCAACAACTTCTTGATGAGATTCCGAGCTCCGTTGGTTCCCCGCCGGATGAAGCTATCTTCGTTACGCTTGTTCGTGGCTTAGGACGGGCCGATAAGGTTCGAGAAGTCATCAATGTGGTTGATTTGGTGCATAAGTTTGGTGTAGTTCCATCTCTTAAGATATATAATTCTATACTTGATGTATTGGTTAAGGTAGATATTGATATTGCTAGGGGATTCTTTAGGAAGAAGATGATGGATTGTGGTGTTGGAGGTGATGATTATACTTTTGGGACATTGATGAAAGGGTTGTGCTTGACGAATCGTATAGGGGATGGGTTTAAGCTTTTGCAAGTTATCAAGACTCGGGGTTTGACCCCAAACACGGTGATTTATAATACGTTGCTTCACGCCCTGTGCAAGAATGGGAAGGTTGGTAGAGCCAGGAGTTTATTGAGTGAAATGGTGGAACCAAATGATGTGACCTATAATCTTATGGTATCAGCGTATTGCAAAGAACAAAATCTTGTTCAAGCACTAGTGCTTTTGGAGAAGAGCCTTACGTTAGGATATGTTCCGGATGTTGTGACAACAACCAAGGTGGTGGAATTGCTATGCAATGTTGGTCGTGCAACTGAAGCTGCTGAGGTCTTGGAGAGGGTCGAAAGTAATGGGGGTATAGTTGATGTTGTGGCTTATAATACTTTGATTAGAGGATTTTGTAGTGTAGGAAAGCCAAAAATCGGGTTGCATTTTAAGAAATACATGGAGGTTAAAGGTATTCTCCCAAATGTAGATACATATAACGTGTTAATAGCTGGCTTTTGTGAGATTAATCTGTTTGATGTAGCCCTTGATTTGTTTAATGAGATGAAAATGGCTGCAATAAGTTATAATTTTGTCACCTTTGATACCCTGATTAGAGGGTTATGTTCTAAGGGGCGCATAGATGGTGGATTCAAGGTTTTGGAGCTCATGGAGGAGTCAAAAGGCGGCAGTGGGGGTCGCATCAGTCCTTACAATAGTATCCTATATGGTTTATACCGTGAAAATCGTTGGAATGAAGCCCTTGACTTTCTAAAGAACATGGAAAAATTGTTTCCAAAGGCCGTTGATAGGACCTTGAGGATTTTAAGTTTATGTGAAGAGGACAAGATAGAAAGTGCAAAGGAAGCCTATGAACAGATGATTTATGAAGGTGTGATTCCAAATGCTCTTGTTTATTGTAGCTTAATTCAGGGTTTCTGCAAAACTAATCATGTCCGAGAAGCATTTCAGTTGATGAATGAAATGGTTGGCCATGGCTACTTTCCTGTTACATCAACCTATAATCTTATTATTAATGGATTTTGCTGTCAAGGTAAAACTGCAAGTGCTCTGAATCTTGTGGAGGAGATGATTGAAAGAGGCTGCTTGCTAGACGTTGGAACGTACAATCCTTTGATTCTCGCTCATTGCTGTAGAGGGGATATGCAGAGAGCATTAAAGATTTTGCATCAAATGGTTGATAAAAAAATTAGACCTGATAATAGGACATGGAGTACACTGTTGTATCACTGGCTAGACACCAAGAATATGCTCCATGTAAATAACAGAATACAATGGATTTTAGACTTGAATATTTGTTGATGTTACTTTGATTATAAAATTTTGGATTTTGAAACATAACAACTGTGATAAGCTTTTATTGCTCAATCTACATGGTTGTGTAATTTTTCCTTATGAAATGCTTCCTCCGTTTTCTTTTAGTTGCAACATGAGGGGTGATGCATGGTATGTTAGGAGGCTCGTGTGAAAAAAAAAGGGAGAGAGAGAGAGAGAATTCTATACAAGAGTCACACTATATTAGATCTTTAGATGTATAATCCTCGCTCGTTCCTTGGTTATAAATATGTAATGCGACATTAGGTTTTAAAGTAAAACCTACTCATATTCACCACATAAGGTGTACAACAAATGTACTAGTTACATTTTATTACGATCTTTAGTTTATTGAGCTATGTTATTCATGATGAAGTAGAGTGGTTCAAAATGCAGGTCGGGCTGCATGTTGGCCCAAATTACTGGATATTTGGGCCGGGTAGGTAGGATCGAGCTATAGGCCAACGGTGTAAAAGGGTCAAATTTTGGGTTTTGGGGGCCAAAATTGCTCCCAATTAGGCCACTTTAATCAGCTCTATGATGGAGGTGTATAGGTTGTGTTGTCTTCTTGTAGAAAAGCAAGTTTTTTTTTGGACATGGAAAAGCAAGAAAGATGAGACTTAAGAGGGCCTAAAAAGTCGGTTTTCCATGGTCAATTGACTCACTTGATGAGAGAAAAAACTTGAACATGTTCACACGTATGAAAAGCCAAAGGGAAACCATGAGCTAAAAACATTACTTATACTGCATGGCCATGAAAATTAAAAGCATACCAAAAACCACCAATTTTTATGTCGAACTTCTATTCTTTCATTCCTCTTTCTCTCTTCTCCCCTCTTTTACTAGTTGAGGGGAATGCTGTCTGGTTCGAGACCATTCATTGGCAGCCCAATTTTAATTAAAGTTTGTAAGTATATAATATGAATGATCTCGGACCAGGCTTCATTCCCCTCAACATACTATAATAACCATCTTCCTCGTCAACTTTTCAAGGGTACGTAACTTCATGTTATGTTTATGTTTTATGAATGATTATTGATATAAGTACTATTTGTTCAATTATAAATCATACTCTTCCCGCGGAATTCCGCCCCTTATCATTTTGAGCCTTTATTTTTTGATCGTCATTATCTAGTTTAAACACTTCAATTTTAAGGATAACCACTCTAATATTTGAAATACTTCTCTTCTATCCCTTTTGGCTCACCAAACTATCTCACTGTCAATAAAAAAAAAAAACACTCCATTTTCCCTATTAAATGAAACTATAAAAGTTATGGGTCATCAATATATAAATGGGTGAAATTGAGGGGTTACAATCATAAAATAGCCATTAGTACAAAGCTACACTGGAATTCAAAGTATCCTCAACATGAGCTTCTATTAGGATAGTTACCTTTTTTCCCTTTATATGTTGAATATGATCACTAATACCTTCATTATTAATTGGTTGGTTGTGCGTACAATTATAATTTGATTGAAGTATCATCCATTAAGTCTCTGTCTTTTCAACTTTTTTTTGCTCATCTGAACTTATCGGAACTTATTAGATCTTATTCGACCTTATTAGATAAAAATTTATTTGATTTTATTCAACCTTGTTACTTGTTAGACCTTATTCAACCTTGTTAGACCTAATTTGAACTTAACTAATTTGAACTTATAAATACTGAAAATAAGTTGAAAGGAACAGACCCTAAGTTTCTTTTTTCCATTCCCTCCATATAACTAACTTCGTACAAGGGGTTATTGGCTCACTGCGAGCAGTTCATAATCCGTTGTTGGCGGGTAGCTCTTGGGTTGTGTACATAGTTGGCTTGACTAATTGTTTGTATTGCCTTATCTTAGTCGTTGACTTTATTATTTAGAAATGTGTTTGGCAAAATCAATTATTGGTATTGGTTACAAGCTATTTAAATACAGATGAAAACAAAAGTCGAAAGTCAACTTTCAAATATTTTAAGAAAAGCAAACAAGGCCACAAACTAGATTACAAACAAGGAATATCTAGTTGACTCTTCTTTTATCACAATTCCATGTAAAATCCTAGTTTATGCTCTATAACTGTGAACGATGCATCATGAGTTCCGCGAGGAGCACATTCAAAAAAAAAACAATTTCCAAAATAAAGGTACTGTATTAATCTTTTTCATAGTTGTTAAATAGTTAACCACTTTAGAAGGTTGAATTAGTTGCAGATTGGGCTTTGCTTGTTTGGAGTAGCAAAGAATATTCAAAACTTTAATTAGAAGCTTTTAACTTTTCATGATTGGAGAAAATCATCTCCTAAAGTGATTAGGTGAAGAGTGAAAACCCATGAAAAGCAGGATCTTTGAATTCCTCTCTTTTTTCTCTCCCTCTTCTTTTTTCATCCCATTTGACTACCATTATAACATAAGGGTAAGTTTATTGGTAGTCTTAAGATAGAGTCTTAGGAGTCTTAATCCAAGACTCAACTTAAGACTCATTTTAATAAAAATGACCAATAATATGCTGCTAAGTGTCAATATTTTTTTAAAAAAAATTGGAATATAATATGCTCAAATTTTGTTGAAGAGTGTGGAAAACAGTATGAGGAATAGAAATCAAAACTGGAATGAGACTTATGTGAGTCTGAAATATTAAATAATTGATAAAGTTAGTGGAAAGCTGATGTGGCCGAGTCTGACATATGGGAAAGAACCTTATGGATAAACTCACCCTAAGTCCTCTGATTACTCTGTTTTTGGTTCTATTGTGAGAAATTGTAGGCCCAAGCTCTTTCAATGTGGGCCAGTGGCCCATGACTACTATTTCATTGTAATTTGTTTCCATTCAAGTATAACCCACATGACTTGACCACATTACTTGACCCACGTATTCATTGGTATGCGTTCAGATCATTTCCCCGTTGCTGATCGAATACCAATAGTAGAGTTATAAACTTATGATGATGTCATTATGCCTTCGTTTATGAGTTTCTTTGGGGGTTTAAGGATGGCAATGGATTGGGTATGGATGTTACAATAAATTACTGCAATTAGGCACGACAATTCTTTGTGCCTTTGGTCGGGATCGTGCATCACATAGACAACTCCGGATGATTCAAGGCCCAACATCGTAAAGAAAGTTTTAAGCCAAGCGAGAATACATGTTAGGGGTGTTAAAGTTCAAACTACAAACCAAATTAAAATAGGGTATAAATCGTCAGTTATACTGAGGAGGAGGTCCTTAACTCCTTTTGCCACAACAGATCTCCAACACACCAATTAAATGTTGATTGTGTTGCATGCATGCATGCCATTTTTTCAAACAAGGGTCTCATGCATAGCTCGACCCATGGGTTGTGTCATATTGTTTTCATAAAAATAATCCATTTTTGTCATTTTTGGCAAGGCATGAACGGGCTGATATATTGGGACCGTTATATATTTAAAATGATGTCCATACATGACCCATCATTGTGTCTCACATATCATGCAAAACTGGTAGTTGGTTCATGCCGGCTCCACCCATGTACAACTCCTAAAGAATGTACTTTTTTCAGTTTGTTATTTTAGTTCCTATAATTTGAAACCAAATCGCACTACGAACCATAATATTAATCATTAACATACATGGTTTAAACTTTAAATTGCAAATCAAGTTGAAAATTAAACCATTAGAACACAATTTCCAAACCAAATTTGACCAAACCATATGACATTAAAGCAATTTGGATTGCCGTTTAAGGTAGGTACATGGTTAAGCTGCAAGCCAAATTGTTAAATGTAATGTGGTTTAGTGAAGTTTGGTTTGGATATCATATTTCAATGGGTCGTTTTAAGGCGAGCCACAAACATTTTTAAAATTTTCCAATATTGACTATGATCATATTCTTTTTTTGTTGGAAGATTTTTGTTTGTGTAAGTTATTAATGAGTCGAATGAAGGTTGTGAATTATGACTATACATTTTAGGAGGTATGATAAATCAATAACAGTGTTTTGAGGTCTCATATAGTGTCATTCATTTTTTTAAAAATAACAATTTCTTCTTTGACTTTTCTCTCGTATTTTAATAATACTATATTTTTTATTTTATTTTTAAATATAATCTCATATATAAGTATGAGATTATATTAAGGTAAAAAGAATAATCCTCTGGGCTGCCCTCGCACATGGCCCCTACCCAGAGGCCCATTACAAGCTATAACCCCTCCCCCCAAATCCCAAGCAAATGCTTGGAGTAAGAATTGATCCCTAGACCAAGCTAGGGAAGATAGGAAGACTCACCACTTGAGCCAACCCCAATCTATATATATATTAAAAAGCGTAAGCAAGGAATGCAATCCGCCACGTGTCACCATCCCTCTTCGAATGACACTTTATCCATTTCATTCTCATATAATAACAAAATATCAACGCGAAGATTCGAACCCGTGACCTTGAGTTTGCAATAAGGAGTTCTGACCACCGCTCCAACATGTTATTAGTGCTTATTTTATCAAAATCAATAATGATTTATAGATAGAAACCAAAAGTTAAGTTGTTAAATTATAAAATGCATATTGTAAATGAGAAGACTTTATATATATATATATATATAATTTTTCACACTACATGACATCAATTATTTTAACTATTATTAAATTTAATACACAAAAATCCCGAGCATCGTCGGGGCCTAAATCCTAGTCTTTTTTAATAACACTATATGAAACCTATAAAACGCTATATAGGACATCAAAAACACTATATTGTAACTGTGATATCATTCCTCTTTTAGTGCATTAAAGAGGGATAATTCTCTATTTGTTATGAATGAAGGTTGAGTCTAGTGAAGAAAAGGTTGGCCTTGGCTTTTGGGCAATAGTTAGAAGATGCACCATGGTGTACCTAACAAGGTACACCTTGTAAATTTATTTCAATAAAAAAAGGAAAAAGATAAAATAGAAATATCAAAAGCAGGTTTGACTGAAATTGAGAGAGGAGAGAGAAAACACAATTACTTGCTCTAAGGAGAGAAAGTAGGAGAGTAATGACTTTTTTAAAAAAATAATTTAGAAACACAATAAAGCACAAAATAATAAGGGCGCGTGATTTTAGAAAAAAAAAAAGGAGATTTTGCTCTTTAAAACAAAAATTATCATTATAAAAAGCGATGGTTAACAAAATAAATAATTTGATTTATTAAACATCAAAACATTTCATCTTCATACTCCATTGATGTTTTTCTTAAACCTTCATCCCCCGAAAAACATACAACTCTATTGTTATTGTCCTTTTTTTATTTTAGGTTTATATAATATATCTAATAAATAACAATTAATACAACTGAAAAGATCAATTAACATATTCGAGAAGAACAATTCATATACACGAAAAGAACATCACAATAAGATGATCAATTATAGTAATAAATTAAGAAAAAATTAATTTTTTCGAAAAGAGCAACTAATACATTTGAAAAGAACAATTAACATATTCGGAAAGAACAATTAATATACATGAAAAGAACAATACAAATAAGATGATCATGTATACAAATAGATTAAAAAATAATTAATTTATTCGAAAAGTGCAACTAATACATTTGAAAAGAACAATTAACATATTCGGAAAGAACAATTAATATACATGAAAAGAACAATACAAATAAGATGATCAGGTATACTAATAGATTAAAAAACAATTAATTTATTCGAAAAGAGCAACTAATACATTTGAAAATAACAATTAACATATTCGGAAAGAACAATTAATATATATGAAAAAGAATAATACAATAAGATGATCAACTATACTAATAAATTAAAGAACAATTAACATATTCGGAAAGAACAATTAGTATACATGAAAAGAACAATACAATAAGATGATCAAGGTAAGAAGATATGTTGATAATGGATTAAAACAAAAAGAAGGATGGGTTGTTTTTTGATTCTCACATCAGATTTGGTTTTTTTTTTATTTTTTTAAGTTAAAATATTATTTTAAAATCTTTGTTTTTCTATTTTCTCTCCTTATATCAAGTATAGTGATTTTCTTTCCCCTCTCTCTTCAGCTAACGTGATATTTTTCTATTACTTCTAATTTTAATTTTATTAAAATAGTAAACTACGTAGTTTTTAAGTACATGGTGTACCTTTACAAGGTGTCAGTTTGTTGCTTGTTATTTATTTATTTATTTTACTTTACGTTTTTGATGTGGAGAGAGGATAATAGGAGGGAGTAATAATGGATTATTGACCACGGGAGTTTAATTCCCTTGTTATGAACCAAACAAAAATTATATTTCCATTAAATTAGCAAGGGAATTCATTTCCTGTGAAATACAACTTCCTACAGTAAATAAATTTACCACGTCAAGTCGTCAACCAAACAGGCATATAATTCAACAATTTTTATTTCACCCCCCACCTCAACAACCCCGCCCCCCAGGCCACCACCCCACCCCAAACACAAATTAAAAATAAAAACTTCCCAAAACTCACTTCCATTATTCACAAAAAGATTCCCATAGCATGCCCACTAGATGATCTATTAACTAGATCAAAAAAGAGAGACATTAAAAAGCAATAAACAAATAAGATAGAGAAAAATAAAATGTGAGAGGGATTGAAAATCCGATCGTTCTCACGATCCAGATCTTCTCTTCTTTTTCCTCTGTGAAACTGACTGGAGGGGAGCAGTAGAGAGAACGGCCAGCCACGCGTTAGAAGCAAATAGCTTGATCGCAAGCCCAACACTCCACGCACTCAGACTTCTTTAACTAGAGCATCAGTACACTTCTTCAATGTGGGCCACGCCATCTCTTCTCCTATTGCAACCGTTAGATCTTCCGAATCCAATGGCCATCTTTTGTTACAATTTGTAAAGTTTAAGTTACTAAGAATAGTTAAAATGGCTTTTAATTAATTAATTTTTTAATTTTGAAAAAAAGCTATGGTTGTATATTTTTTTCTCTACAAATGGACACCAATATTGATTTACTTCCATACCTTTTATCTTTGAGATTTTTTTTTGTAAGGGTCGTTAATTATTTTCTTAGAGTGTTGTTGTGATTAAATAACAAAAATCGTCAATATTATCCAATTTAGAATATGATTAGTTTTTAAATAGTCGTATTACGTAATTAAATATGATATTAACATTAACAATGCTAATGATGTTAAGTTTGCTAATATTATTTAATTATAGACATATAAATTAATTACACTTAATAGTCATTAATTTGTTATTAAATAATAACATAGATGGAGATGTAATTGAGGAGAGATAATGTATGGTGGGGTATAGTAAAAAGTAGGAGAGAGAATGTGAAGATACAAAATTATAGATCATCTATTGGATAAAGGAAAATAATGAGATCATTAATAATAAATCTTTAGTGAGGTGGAAGAGTCAAAAAAAATAAATTAATTGATGATCTCAAATTGTAGATCAACTAGTGGTTATACTAAATCTCATTTTCTATGCAAAAAAAATTAAAATTCTTATTCTTGAATTTAGGGTAGATTTAAGCGAATTTCTTTGTCATTTTGTATTGGATTTTGGGCGAATTTCTAGTCAAAAAGTTGGGCTAATCTAGGCGAAAATCTGTCGACGAGTTCAGGTCTAATGGCACATACAAGTATGTAAGATGTCCTTGTAAAATTAGATTATGTTATGATGATTGGAATTAAATACAATTATTATCATGCACCCGGGTGCACCGTGCGCATGGTGCACCCGGTGGCATTATTGTAATTAATGCGAAAATCTGGGCAACAGTATAAGTATTAAAAGCGTGCCCCTATACCATTTAGATAGCTTAGCTCAGTTGGTGTTGAGGTTTATTTGCTTGCCAGTTGATCATGGGTTCGACTCCCTCCTATACCAACCATTTATAATTTTTTTTAACGTTTGTCTTTTCCTCCTCTTTTGGATTCATTTAATTTTTTTTTTTTGTTTTTCATGTTTCTTCCATAGTCTTAGTTCTTATTTTAGCTTTTTTTTTTATTTTATCCTTTTCAATTATTTTGCATATTGTTGTAATATAATTATTTTTTTGAGGGATGTTGTACTATAATTGTTATTTTTAAATTTCTAAAAAAATTATTTTACGGGTAGAATATATAATTATTATAACACGTTTTTTTTTCTTTTTGATATTTTCCATATTCTGTTACAATATATTTTCAAAAAAAATTTAAATAAAAATCTTACTATATTCTTCTTTTCTTCTCCACTCACTAACCTTTTCCATTTCTTACAATATATTTCACTCATTTGACCAAATGAGCAATCGTTTTTGTGCAACAAGATCAGTAAACATTCTGATCACAATTGAGCGATTTTATTTTACTCAATTGATCAAATGATCAATTTTTTTGTGCAGCAAGATCAGTATACATTCTGATCACAATTGAACGATTTTTATTTTACTCATTTGATCAAATGAGCAGTTTATTTTGTCTTGGAGAGAAATCAATCTGCTCATTTTGACAAATGAGCATGTTTGTTTAGATAAGTAAACATTCTGATCTCAATTGAGGTAAAATAAATCTGCTCATTCACAAAATGAGCAGTTTTATTTTACTCATTTGATCAAATGAGCAGTTTTATTTTACTCATTTGATCAAATGAGCATTCTTTTTTACGTAGGAAGATCAGTAAATATTTTGATCTTGAGTGAGGTAATAAATTTGCTCATTCACAAAATGAGCTGTTACTATGATTTAATTTTTTCTGATTATATTCTTCTTTTCTTTTCCACTCTCTAACTTTTTCCAATTCTTTTTTGAATGTGGACAAATAAAAACTAAACAAACAATAAGATACCCATTGAAAAATTAATGAAATAAGCAATATAGCTTTGAAATGAGTAAATACGTTACTTAGTGCAAAAAGGTCCTAAAATGAGCAAAAAACTCTTAGAAGATTGCTCAATTAATGAAATTATTAACAATACCACTGAATATTTATGGAGCAAAAAATAATATAAATGAGTTAAACATCCTTATAATGAGCAAACATTGTCTTATTTTACGGTGTAGAATATATAATTATTTTAAATTCACTTTAATTTTTAAGCTTCCAATATATCACTAGAATGAACCTTACATAGTTTGAATGAGCGATGTATCTTAAATGAGCAAATTAAATGTCTATTTCTAATGTCTTAAAATAAAAAATAAATAGTCATAAAAAAGAAGAAAATAAACAATATTATTTTCTAATTTGTAGTAGCTTAACATTGGTAAGTGGAAAATAAATAAATGAGTAATATATCTTTTAAATGAGCAATTATATAATTCTTTATTGATTAGTAAACATGTATATACTGTGTCACATTGACGAATATATTACTAAAATGAGCATTATATATTTCAAATGAGAAATATATTTTCTAATGTGTTAAAATAAATACCAAATAGAGTAATCAGTTATAATACAAGTAAATGAGCAATATTGTTTTCGAATGAGCAAATAGATTATACTTGAACTTGAAAAATAACTAAATGAGCATTGTAACTTTCAAATGAGCAATATAACTTTTAAATGAGCAATAATATGTTTCTTTTTAAAAAATAGGAATAAAAGAAGATTAATAAAAAATGAGTTGAAGGAGGAAAAAAAACAACAAAGAGTGGTAGAGGTTGGATTCAAACCGCGACCCTCTAACACAGAGAGAGGATAGAGGCCCAACCACTGAGGTAGCTTTCACTTAATGATGTAAAATGGAAGGAAATAGTATTAGAGTTGTTTTACTGAAGTTCGCGAAAATCACCAAAATGCCACCGGGTGCACCGTGCGCACGGTGCACGCACGGTGCACCCGGGTGTACGGTGCATGGTCTCGGAATTAGATGATAAGAAATTATAGATAAAAAAACTTGTTGTTTACCACGTGCTAATTAATAAAAATATTATAAGTACCAAGGTAACTAATTGTTTGAAATATTAGATTTTGACATGACTACAGAGTTCTACACTAGAGGTGTATCGTCACGATTCGACGAGGAGAGACGGTAGATGAGGAGTCTATTGTGCTGGATGTCTATTCTCCCCGATCTTTAGTGTATCAATCCAGCGAGCAAGGCTGGATCGCTGGAGTGAGGTGTATCGATGGGACAGACGACACCTAGATAAGATCTTCATTGATGGTTTCTCTTCACGTCTTTGAGAAATCACGTCCCCGTCACATTATTACCGCATTGAGGACCATGTACATAGTGGAGGGGTCATTGGCGACAGTCAGTGGCAGATCTTGATTTTTTTTGGTAGGGACCAAACTTTTTCAAATATATGATTTAGATAATTTGAATACAAATGTATACGTGACAAAATTAATCTAATCCAATTAAAAAACTAACTCGATCCAAAATTAACCCAATATCCAAATAACTCGAATGAAATTAACTCAAACCGATTCTTAGCCGAAATCTAAATTAAGCCAAACCGAAATGAAATCCAAATTTAATCGACATAAACTCGATTTGAATAAGATTTCTACATTACTCAATATAAACTGATTAAAAATTGAATTTAATACGACATAAATCGAATTAATCTAATATAATATAAACATGAAAACTCAACAGAATTTAAAGGTGATTGATTTGTTTTAGTCCAAACGACCAAATTTCGCCTAAACACCAAAAATCGAAACTTAGACTTGTTTTTTTTGTCATATTTGTAATAGTGGCCATGGCCAATATGTCAGCACTTCATCTCAACCTGGATTTGTACTTAGTGTCAGTCGTCCGACGACTTTCTTTGTGTACCAAATCTACGCACCCGACGGTGTTGATGTCTTTCGCGCATTACCACGGTACTACTATACGTACCAGGCTGAGATCTCTTTCCCAGAGAGAATCCATAGACGGTTCATCTTTGTCGTTCTACAGTTTTCACTTGTACACAGCGGTGTCAGGTATTCGTTTCAATTAATTGTACATATTTCTTTAATTAGTTAATTCTTTTGAAAAAACTAAGAACGAAAATCGGAGA
Organism: Patellifolia procumbens; assembly: GCA_947645195.1. Lineage (NCBI taxonomy): Eukaryota > Viridiplantae > Streptophyta > Magnoliopsida > Caryophyllales > Amaranthaceae > Patellifolia > Patellifolia procumbens. The sequence continues at coordinate 108,872 of CANSGD010001101.1, forward strand.
AGGTCAACAAAATTATACATAAAAAATTCTAGTATTGCTCAATTTACATACATATACATTAAAGATAGGGAAAGGAAGAGAAAAGGAGAATTATCATTTGTATCCTATTAATATGTTTAATATGACTAATCATGTCTCATTTTAATATGTTGTACATTACAAACCTGAATTACATATATCTTTACAGGAATGATCCTGCCATACCTGACGCCATAGATCAGAGTATCCTCCTAAATGTGTATTTTGATCCATTGCCGGACCTAAACATTCAGCCACGGGTTTCAGATGCATTGGATAGGGGAGATGAAGTGGAGATGGTACCACATCCTCAAGTTTAGAGCAATATTACAGCTTAATATACTTTAGATAGTACAAAAAAAATCTATTTAAAGCTTAATATACTTTTAATAGTACATCTAAATACACTTTAGATTAGTATTATACATTATATTAACACCTGCTATCAACTATATCATCCGTCATTGAAATCCTAACACGTCAATCTCCTGAAAACTAAAACAGTTAATCTGCTATTAGCTACATGAACAGTCATGTAATGAGTAGATTGAAAACAACAGTTATGACACATGTTTAAACAACAAACTAACAAAGATATCACACAACAGTAAAAACTATGGAGTATATAACCACAAAACTAGTAAAAACTAAAGCACCACGACGACCACGTGTAGAGAGAAGCACAACAACAGAGTAGAGTTGCAAGACTAAAGACCAAAACAAAACAACTTAAAAAATAGATTATACTCACAGTGGGCGTCTAAATTGAAATCGTTAGTGCAAGACGTAACCCTTGAAACTAGAACAAAGCCCTATCAGCCTCTTACCCTCCACGCACCACGTTCAACCAGCGTTTTTTCGCCGCTCTCATCACATTTTTCACCATCTTCAGCCGATAACCTGCCGTGAGTATAGTTATTTTATATTTATTTATCTATTTATTAAGAGAGAGAGGGAGGAGGAGAGAGGAGGTGACTTCTTGACTTTTTGTGTTTGGATTGTAATGTACTTTCTGAATCTAAACTACTCCTACGTACTCCGTATTTGCCTTGATACTTTACTTTAATTTAATCTTAATTTTAATTGCTCTTTTCTCTTACTTTTTCTTTTTGTGTTACAGATATCAAGCCACACGCAAGGTTCCGACCTAACCTTATCCCTCGTCCCATACCATGATATATATATAAACTAGTATTTTTGCACGGATCGCGTGCGTTGACATCTCGTGTATAATTCTATTATATATATATTGATTTTTGAAGCATTAAAATATTGATGCTTGATGTTTATAACTTAAACTAACTACCTTTAAAGTGATCATGATAAAACATGAATGTAATTAATCATGTGTTGTGTGTGGAAAATTTTTATTGATTTAAGTTTTTGGGAAATAAATATATAAAAGTTTGAAAACAAAATGTGAATCATTTCACTAATTCGTAAGAAAGGCTAAAAATTACATGTGTGCATATTAGATCAGATTTGGGGCTTTTATAGGCCCCTGACTGTCACATCAAAGCACATGATTGTGCCAGGTGGCACAATCTAAAGCAGCTTGGATATGAGAGTATTTGGATTGATGTACTCCAAGGGTTTGGTTCATAAAATGGGCCAATCTCCCCCTTTTGGGCCCTTAAAGGATCCAGAGGTTTGTTGTGGAGTTGAGGAGTTTCTAAGTACTCTAAATCAACAAATCTAGTGCTGACACATGGCCTGAGTATGGAGGGCCACATCATCTGTCCCTCAAAGGGGGTTTAGCAAGTAAGGGTAAATCAAATCCACTTTGAAAGTTTTCCTATATGTTATTCTTGGCATAGAACCATAACCAATACCAACATATTAAAATCGGACAAGTGTGGGGTTGCTTATTGGCAATACCTTTGTCCTTAGACAATGAACAATGTTGCCTTGTAGGTAATAGGTATGTCTCTTTACATTGAATGAGTTTGCCCTTAGGCAATGAAAAAGCTTGCATCGTAGGCAATAGATGTATGCTTTTAGGCATTCAATATAATTGCTTGTAAGCAATAGATATGCCCTTGGGTAATTAATGATGTAAATTTTGCCCTGTAGGCAATATGTATGCCCTTGAGGCAATGTATATGTTTGATATACCGATTGTGCAGACTCGATCATGCTACATTGAACCTCTTTAGAGTATAGGGTGATATCCCTAAGTTTACAAAGTAAAGAATTGATTAACTTGAGAGTTGAGATCCAATAGGGGGTGTCAAGTCAATCAATCTGCCTGATTGCCCTTAAACTTAGGGATTGAACCCTGATTTTATGTGCTCTTGGCACTATTTAAAAGTTTAAGTTTTCTTGGAACTTTGACTTATCAGGACCATGCCCTTGTGTTCTCATGGAACATAATCTTATATTTCAAATTTGATTTTCCAAGGATTTAAGTCTTTTATTTGCCACAAGGAGTATGGTTAAGGTTAATAAGGAATATATAACTTAAAGCTCAAACTCTTCCCCAAGTAAAAGGTTGGTTTAGAACCTTTCCTTTTAGGCCTAAGTTTAGACTTTTATTTATATTGATAGTAAGTAATTTTTATTTATTCATATACATTTTTAATTGTATGTGTATATTGTGGCATGACAGTTGCAATATTAAATAGCCCCATAAATAGAGGACCATATTCAAACTCCCATTGGGCTTTCCATTTTCCACATGGTTAACATGAGTATTTTCCACATAGCCATAAGTTGAGGCCTTCCATATGAAAAGATGATTTGGGCTACCTCTTTACTCTAAAGGCCCAAGTTTAGAGTTTTATTGAAAAGTCAAAGTCAGTCAAAGGCCCAAGTTTTCAACCACAAATCAACGATCCCCAACTGAGAGTAAAAGATAGATCTGAATTAAGCCCATGTCCATTAAATGAGTAAACATTGACTTGGTAAGCAAGGTTTCTGCTCGCAGCTTATTGTGCAAAGAGGGTTGATTGATGGTGATTAATGTTGTTAATTGAGCATGGTAATAGCTGAATTGGTGTTGATCAAAGTAAAGATGTGATCTGATGAGTAATGATTATGATTGCGAGTTGATCATGGTGATTGATTGATGAGAAGATGAACGGTATTAGATATAAGGAGATTAGATAGGAAAGTATATTAAGATAGAATTCTAGCATAATAATAAACTATCATCTTAATATCTAATAACCGGAGATGCGATAGATCAGATGATAAGTAATGCCCATTAATCAACCCATCGCTGATGTTTAATAGTTCACGGTGAATGTGGAGGTTGATCATGGAGATGCTGAATTGATATTAGAGAGTATTGGGTCAGACGCGTCTGACCATAACATTTGGTCGGACGACTTTCAGTTAATTTCATTTTTTTCAGTTGGTTTCATTTTAGTTTCAGTTGGTTTCATTTTAGTTTTAGTTGGTTTCAATTTTTGTTCAGTTGGTTTCAATTTTGTTTCAGTTGATCTTTTTTATTCAGTTGGATGTCTTTTAAGTTCAGTTACTTATCTTATTGTTTCATTTATGTGTTTTAGTCTAACTGAAAAGAAAACTTAAGTAACTGAAACAATATAAATACCAGCTGAATAATTTGTAGAGTTAACTGAAAATAATAAGTCTGGTTGGAATACATTTGTGTAAATGAAAATTTTATACAGTAACTGAAGTAATATAAATACCAAATGAAAATTGTAGAGAAACTAACTGAAGCAATGTGAACACTAACTGACATAATGTAGTCACTAACTGGAAATGAGTGAGTGTAAATGAGATTAATAAGTGTAAGTTGAATACAAATATCAAAATGAAAGTAAAACAAGTGCAAATGAAATGTTATTTGATCTAGATGAAGTGTTAATGTCTGGAAACATTTTTTGTACTGCTTCTTTATCGTCTTTACCAAATGATTTATGAGGTAATTTCTTTCTCTTCTTTTCTGATCTGCTATCTGTATCAAATATTTTTTCATGTCAATTTGATTATTTTGAAGAAGGAGCAGCGGCGCGACGACGGTGGAGGAAGAAGATGAAGAAGGAGCAGCGGTGCCATTCTCGCGGCTTCGTCAGACGAAACATATTGGGTCAGACGGTCTGACCCAATAGTTTCACTTGATATTAACAATGGAAGTTGATGATGGTGAAGACTTATCTTCCTTGGTTTGGCCCTGTCAAGGTTTGGCGGTTTGGCTCCAATTTGATGTTTTTGGCAATTTTATTGCCACATTAAAAATATTCCCTACAATTAACTTCATATGTAATATTGAAACTTTAAAAGGGTGTAACTTTGTGCTCGGCTGTCCGTTTAAGATGTATGACCTATCAAAACGACCGTATTTTCGAGCTCTATGACAAGGCAAATTTTAGAAGTGGATTTGGCCAAATATTTTTGCCAGAAAAGCTCTTTAGAGCCTTCAATTTTTCAATTTTTTCAACTTTGTTAAAAATCTTGACTTTGTGACTAGCACTTAGCTATTGATGGACAAACAAGGATTTAGGAATATTACATGCGTTTGTCCCTCATCATAAGACTTATGTACCTCTCATGATGATACCTCGTTAAGTCATTGCTAGTGATGGATATGGTGAGATTGATATGACGAGATCTCTATGTTTACCGGATATAAATTTGAGATTTAAAGACCAATAGGGATACTTCTTGCCCCTAAACTTAGGGGTCACAAAAATGGTGCAAATATATTACAAATCTTTATTATATAAGCCAAGAGAGGGGGGTCATGGTGGTTGGTGTTGTCCACGTTCATTTACTATAATACCCTTACTAATGCTTCTTCAATCGTTATTTCAGTAAGGTTATTTTAGTAAATTCAATGTATTATAATCACGCGATATTACACTATTACCCTTATTAATTCTTCTTCACTCTTTATTTGACTAAGGTTATTTACTAATAGAAATTATAATCATATGAGATTACACTATTACCCTCATTAATCTTTTTTCAATTTTTATTTGTCTAAAGTTATAATTAATAATAGAGATCATAATCACATGAAATTACATTACTATGTAGTATGTATACTAATCCTTCTTCACTCTTTATCAAGGGAAAGGTGGGGGTGTGGTGTCCGCCTAAAATCCCTAAATTTCAATCAGCATCTGAAACGAATTCGCTTTCGATTCTAAGGGTATGCTTCTTCATTTGTTGCCTTCGTTTTTCAATAATGTAATTACTTTTGATCGATCATTAGATTTTATTTAGGGGCTTCTGATTTGACATGCATATTAAACGATTGTTTTGGTTTCGCTTTGATTGATTGAATTCAAAATCACAAAATCATGCTAAGGACAGATTGATTGGTGTAGTTTCATTCTTTCATCATCGATTTTTAATGAATTAAGCATTGATTTATTAAATTTAGGGTTTCTCAGATTCTTTCATCATCGATTTTCAATGAATTAAATTTAGGGTCTTGGCTTGGAGATTGATTTATTGATTGAATGCAATATCATCCCAAGGGCGGATTGATTGGTATAGTTTTTGTTTGCAATTTCATTCTTTCATTATTGATTTTCAATGAATTTAGCATTGATTAATTAAATTTAGGTTTTTTCAGTCAAACATATGAAACGAATGTTTTAGTCTTTTTTAGATTAGTTGATTCAAAACCGTAAAATTATTATTGATTTATTGATTAGGTAATGCTTGTTCTGTTTCATAAGGAATGATTGGAATAGCATATATTGTTCTCTTTGTAATTTGTTATATATATATTGTAATTGTAATTGAAATTTAGTAAAGTAAGAATTAGAGTGAGTTTGTTTTTATGGCTTTCTGAATTTAGGTACAGTACGTGAATTAGGAACTTGAAAGTCTAGCTAATAATGTCTGAAGAGCTTTCGTCGAGGAAGAATGCTGACACAAGGCTTTCTGATACGAAGAGGAGCAAAGTGCCAGTATCAAATAAATATATTGACTTTGCGATGAAAAGGTTGTATGCGGACCATTTTATTGACGCAGCATTGCGTTCATCGCGCACTAATGAAGTCTTCATATTCTGCTATCGTACATATGTTGTGATCACCTATGATCCCACCTCACCGGGGAAGGGTCGAGTTGTGAAGGAACCAACCCTACTGATGGATGGCTTCCCCAACCTTTACCTGACTACAATCTTTGAAACTGGAGTAGATGCTGCGTTCGGTTGTCATGATGTTAATGAGGCATATCTGTTTGCAGGCCGACGTTGTGTTAAGATAGAGTATGGACCGAACATCCGAATGGGCAACGTGATTGGAGAATGCCCAGGGAGCATAGTTCCTATGTTTCCTTGTCTGGAAAGCATACAATTTTCATGCTATATAAATGCTGCTTTTGAATCCACCAATGTTGGCGAAGCTTACCTTTTTAAAGGTTCTAAGTATGCTGTCATAAACTACAATCTCAAAACTCTCATATCCACTGGTCTCATAACAGACGCATTTCCATGCTTGTTGAACACCAAGTTCGCTACTGACATTAGAGCTGCGTTCGCCTCACACCTGTCTAACCAGGCTTACCTGTTCAAAGACGATAACTCTTACGTGCTCATCCACTATACCCCTGGCTACCCCGATGCCAGCTACATTATTTCAGGTCCTGAGGAAATGGTTCCCTCCAACTGGCCTGCCCTACAAGGCATTGTGCCTTACAAGCGTAGATCGAATGAGTTCACTCCCAAAACATGGACCCCTGTATGGCGTAAAATTGATTACGGTCTTTCTGAAGAAGAAGAATCGCAGATTGAGCCAGACATGTTTGGTCCGAATGGGTACTGCTCAATTGAGTTGGCAATTCTACCTCCTCGAGTATCATGCACTTGAGCCTTCGTGGTTCTGATTCACTATTCTACTACTATGTGGTTTTTTTCTTTTAATATCAACACATAGGTTAGTACTAATATTCCAAATTACTTATGTTGATTGCATGGAGTTTACAAAGGCGTTTAGTGGGAGAATTTAACAGTAATAGAAAAATTGTTTATCGACATTTTTTAGTGTACTAGTCTTTTGGCATGTGCGTTGCACATTTTTTAATACAGTTGATATAAATGGCAATCACAATGGATCGAATTTGGATTATATCTACTAAATTTCAAGTTCGTTTCATCTTAATCTGGCTCGAACTTTCTCACTCCTATTCCAATCCAGAATATATATTCTTGGATTCGAACTCCGAGTTTTTTCTTAGATTTGTTTCCAACTCGGATCGAATCAGATTAAATTACCATTCAAAATAACCAAAACTTAGTTTTAGAAAAAATTAAAGTTTTACATACTTCCTCTGTTTTTAAATAAGTGCTACATTTCACTTTAGCACGCTTGTCGAGGCACGTTTTATATCATTTTTATCTTTAATTATGCATTTGTACAAATTATGACAACTAGATATTAAAAATATATATATCGAGACGAATCAAACGAGATCCAACATCAGTATATTTTTCCTTATGCCTATATCATAAAAGCCGGTCAAATTATAATAAATGAATAGTGTTATAAGTCAAAATGTAGCACTTAAAAAGAAACGGAGGTAGTATTTATCAAGAGTCTTAATTCAATGAATCTATTCGAAATTTAAAATGTACTTATAATGTATTACTAATTGATAAGGTAACATGTAATAATCGAATTTAATTGAATTCGGAACGGATATTATAGAAGGCCCAACTCATATCGGATTTTATGTTTGGACTCGTAACAAAGTTATTTATTCGAATCAATTCGACTCGGAGTCGAATAACTGAATTTTCATCCCTAGATACAAAGGTGGAATAGTGGATTAAGGTAGGAAAGTTCCTCAAACAACATTAAATAAGAAGGCTTAGGCTCCCTCCATAAAAACAGCCTATATTTGAGATCTTTGTGATGGGTAAATTGGGATATATAAGTATAGTAGTATAGTAATACTCACACAAGTTCAGTGGGAGATGAAATGGTGCAATTTAAATTAATTACCAGGTTTACATTAATAAAAAGTTAGTATCATTATTCTTACTCTACATTGATTACAATATCAAATTTAATGTCCACTATCTATATTAGTGACAATATCATATTAAATCCTCCTAGTCTTAATAATAAAAGCCAAAGGAATATCAATAATAAATATAGTAATATTAGCAAAATCAAATTATAATAACATAACAAAAATAAATAAAATCAGAATAATAACAATAACAAGAATAAATATTTTTTTTTGGTACTACTACGAGGAGTTTCCCACCGCCTTATGCGAGTGGACTAATCTCCCGCGGGAGTTTGCATGGGTACCTCGATGGGCAGCATCCCTTCCAGCTGAGATTTTTTCCATTCCGAGACTTTGGATAAGGAGCAAGAGGCACTTAACCACTCATGCTAACCTCATTTGGTATAACAAGAATAAATATAGTAGTAGTAATAATAATACTAATAATAATAGTTCTAATACTAATACTAATCATAGTAATATTAATACTAATCGTAGTAATAACAATCTGAACTGAACTGAAAGGATCTGAACTGAACTGACTGAAAGGATCTAAACTAAACTGAACTGAATGGATCTGAATTGAATTGAAGTACAATGTTTTTCAGCCCAAAGAAACAAGGCCATATCTTCTCCAGTGTTCATGCGTAGCCAAATTGAATTATGCCTTTTGACTTTGTCGCGCGCCTATGGCAACAAGTGAAGTCCAGATTATTTTCAGTTGAAATTGCATTTCCACAAACATTGCTTCTCTAATCATTGCTTTCTTTTATTGTCATTATTAACCTTTTCTTTTTTTAAGGGGAAAAGATCGTAATACTCGCAACAGTAGCATAGTAACCACTATTCATCTATCAATCTTATGTTATAATTTTTCACAAATTTATAAGAAAAAATATAGTCAAGTAGGGTCTTATTTGATTCGTCTTAATGCATACTATCATAATACCAACTTTTAATAATTTTTACTTATCAATAATTAAAGATATTAAGGTTCAAAGTATTGCATTGGATATTGTGCAAACAAGAAACGTTGCGAGTATTACGAAACGGAAGAAGTATTAAACAGCCTAGCGACACTTACATTAGCAGACACAACGAATACAAAGACGACTACATCTGAGCAAATACACCACATACAAATCAAACAAATACACCTCGACGCTACGATCCCTACAGATAGTACATTCTTTATACCCTCTAACACATCGCTGCGAATAACAGCCTTCCACACGAGGGGGTCTGGAGATCTCCTGTTGTCGCGAAGGTAGTATGTTATCTGAAACTTTTGCAGGTACCCGACAAACCGTCCTCCTTGATCGACTCTTAATCTCATGGAAGGGGGAGGGGGCATGGGGTGGGGGATACCTTCCATGAGAATATCACTAAAACAACTAGACAACCTAACACTAGAAAGCCACAACAACTGATCTCATGGAAGGGGGAATGGGAACATGAGGAAGGGGATGTAGAAGAGACGAGATAAACCACTCTTGTGTTAGCTAGAATTACCTAGACATAAATGATAAGACAACGTCGGTTTGGCAGAGTTTTAAGATCATCAAAACCAGTGGCGGATTTGACAAGTGGGGGACAATTTAGATAATCCAACACAAATCTATTTAAAAACAAAAAATCGGGTATACAATTAAAAAAAGACGATCGCAAATAGAAAATCGGTCAAAACATCTAAGAAACAATATCGCATTTCAATTAACAATAACAAAATACATACCATTGTCGCCTATAAAGAAGAAGCTTGATGAGATAATCATCGCAGGTGGAGCAGCCATTAATCAACATAAATCGTTTCTTAATTAAATTTTTAAGGGGATTAAAGCTTACCTTGAAGGAGATTTGCTCCAAGTATCATGTATCTCTATGTATTACTGGGTAAGCCAAAGCTTTTCATTTCTTTTCTTTTTTACTTTTTTCTTTATGGGCCCCGTTCAAATTAGACCTGTGCAATGGGGAGCCCTATTTTCAGCCCTGATCCGGCCCGTTTAGTAGGCGGGCCTTAGCAGGGCGGGCTAAAACGGGCTTTGTGGGAAACAAATAGGGGCGGGCTCAATGCGGGCTTAAAGAGGGCTGGAAAAGGGCCTTTATCATTGAAACAAATATAAACTATTCTCAATCCCATTCTTGCTCTGCTTCATCCCCTTCTTCACTCAAGCTCCGACGAAGTTGTTTCTACCGCAACGAAGATCTCTGGGCCAGCATCCCTTGTTTCTGTTAAGGTGAATGAGAGGATGTCTTCTGATATTCAGACTGTTAAGGGTTTAGTTGTGAATATTTTGAGGGTTTATAAGATTTCAGTTAAGAAAGATGTTTGTTTCGGATCTTTCTATCACTTCAATGGGTTGTCAAAGATTGTTGCAAGTTTGATAAGTTTATGAGAGGAGGGAAACAATATGATTTTATTAAGTTGTGTTCAATAATGAACTATGACTACAATATATATAGGAGTGCATAGGAACTCCTACTCGGAAACAATCTCTAAAAGATATATTATTCCTAATACTTATCTAATACTTATTGGAAATAAATCATAAGATAATAATTTCCTCTAAGATAATATTATATCCTAACTACTAATATATCCTAAAGATATTCATATCTTTAGTATCCTAATATATCTCTAATACTCCCCCTCAATCGTAGGGTAGTAACACAAACACTACGATTGGAAGAAAAACAATAACTACTAGATCAATACGACGTAAATCACCAACAATAACGACCCTTTAGGATTAGGGACAACCAATAAACACCCTTTTGGATAAGGGACAACCAATAAACACCCTTTTGGATAAGGGATAACCAATAAACACCCTTTTGGAGAAGGGACAACCAAAGTATCATGCAGAACTAATTAACTTCAACCACCAATAATCAATGATGCTAAACTGCACCAATAAACCCAACTAGGGTTTTTAGAAACGATGCGCAATCGCATCAAAACCATCCAATATACCACGCGCAAGAGCACGTCTACTAAACGAGTAGATCACACTTATCCAGCAAGTCGGAACACACGGATCTTAAACTAGCAATAGTATCCCAACAATCTCACTTTTGTAAAACCAAAAAGAAAACACATTGACCAAGAATTGCCAACATGACTCACACCATGAATTGCCATTACCAACCAGAAATTTAATCCAGCCATGAAAAGCACATCAGGGAAAGATCCACAAAGAACATAACTCTCCTTTGACAGCAAAAGGAGAGATCACGCACAACGGAAAATCAACATACGAACTGAAAAAATGTATTTTAGGCTTGGTAAATCTGGCCGGTGGGTTATTTATTAAGACCCACCGGCCATGAAAATTTTAATGCGGAAGCGTAAAATCAATTCAATAATTTGGATGGCTCCGATACCATGATAAGTTTATGAGAGGAGGGAAACAATATGATTTTATTAAGTTGTGTTCAATAATGAACTATGACTACAATATATATAGGAGTGCATAGGAACTCCTACTCGGAAATAATCTCTAAAAGATATATTATTCCTAATACTTATCTAATACTTATCTAATACTTATTGGAAATAAATCATAAGATAATATTTACTCTAAGATAATATTATATCCTAACTACTAATATATCCTAAAGATATTCATATCTTTAGTATCCTAATATATCTCTAATAAAGTTTCTGCTTTAAATTATCTTGCGTGAGTTCCCCTACTTTTCACCATTTTTATTGTTGTTATTGCTTTATTTGCATGGTACAGTACAACAAGACCATAATTTGTTTTTTGTTGTTAAACACACCAATTGTGAGCAAATCACATTCATATAGTCAACACTACAAATTTATGCTTTGTTAATGATTCTAAATAAAAGGTACTGGTTCTTGATTCTCATCATCAATGCTTTCTTCTTCATTTTTCTTATAATCTTTACAAGTTTTTATTTGAATTAGATTTTGAATTTGGATGTGCGTGCCTGTTTTGATTTGTCTGCAGTGATAAATTATTAACAGGCTCTGAATCTAAGATGTCAAAAAAAAAAAAACTCGGGTCGGGCCAATTGACTTCATGTCACATTGAAACTTTAAAAGGGTGTAACTTTGTGCTTGGCTGTCCGTTTGAGGTGTATGACCTATCAAAACTACCGTCTTTTCAAGCTCTATGCCATAGCAAATTCTCAAAGGGGATTTGGCCACTATTTTTGCCAAAAAGCTCTTTTAAAGCCTTCAATTTTTTCAACTTTGTTAAAAAACTTGACTTTGTGACTAGCACTTAGCTATCGATGGACAAACAAGGATTTAGGAATATTACATGTGTTTGTCCCTCATCATAAGACTTATGTACCTCTCATGATGATACCTTGTAAAGTCATTGCTAGTGATTGATATGATGAGATTGATATGACGAGATCCCGAAGTTTATCAGACATAAGACCAATAGGGATACTTCTTGCCCCTAAACTTAGGGGTCACAAAAATGGTGCAAATATATTACAAATCTTTATTATATAAGCCAAGAGAGGGGGGTCATGGTGGTTGGTGTTGTCCACGTTCATTTACTATAATACCCTTACTAATGCTTCTTCAATCGTTATTTCAGTAAGGTTATTTTAGTAAATTCAATGTATTATAATCACGCGATATTACACTATTACCCTTATTAATTCTTCTTCACTCTTTATTTGACTAAGGTTATTTACTAATAGAAATTATAATCATATGAGATTACACTATTACCCTCATTAATCTTTTTTCAATTTTTATTTGTCTAAAGTTATTTTTAATAATAGAGATCATAATCACATGAAATTACATTACTATGTAGTATGTATACTAATCCTTCTTCACTCTTTATCAAGGGAAAGGTGGGGGTGTGGTGTCCGCCTAAAATCCCTAAATTTCAATCAGCATCTGAAACGAATTCGCTTTCGATTCTAAGGGTATGCTTCTTCATTTGTTGCCTTCGTTTTTCAATAATGTAATTACTTTTGATCGATCATTAGATTTTATTTAGGGGCTTCTGATTTGACATGCATATTAAACGATTGTTTTGGTTTCGCTTTGATTGATTGAATTCAAAATCACAAAATCATGCTAAGGACAGATTGATTGGTGTAGTTTCATTCTTTCATCATCGATTTTTAATGAATTAAGCATTGATTTATTAAATTTAGGGTTTCTCAGATTCTTTCATCATCGATTTTCAATGAATTAAATTTAGGGTCTTGGCTTGGAGATTGATTTATTGATTGAATGCAATATCATCCCAAGGGCGGATTGATTGGTATAGTTTTTGTTTGCAATTTCATTCTTTCATTATTGATTTTCAATGAATTTAGCATTGATTAATTAAATTTAGGTTTTTTCAGTCAAACATATGAAACGAATGTTTTAGTCTTTTTTTAGATTAGTTGATTCAAAACTGTAAAATTATTATTGATTTATTGATTAGGTAATGCTTGTTCTGTTTCATAAGGAATGATTGGAATAGCATATATTGTTCTCTTTGTAATTTGTTATATATATATTGTAATTGTAATTGAAATTTAGTAAAGTAAGAATTAGAGTGAGTTTGTTTTTATGGCTTTCTGAATTTAGGTACAGTACGTGAATTAGGAACTTGAAAGTCTAGCTAATAATGTCTGAAGAGCTTTCGTCGAGGAAGAATGCTGACACAAGGCTTTCTGATACGAAGAGGAGCAAAGTGCCAGTATCAAATAAATATATTGACTTTGCGATGAAAAGGTTGTATGCGGACCATTTTATTGACGCAGCATTGCGTTCATCGCGCACAAATGAAGTCTTCATATTCTGCTATCGTACATATGTTGTGATCACATATGATCCCACCTCACCGGGGAAGGGTGGAGTTGTGAAGGAACCAACCCTACTGATGGATGGCTTCCCCAACCTTTACCTGACTACAATCTTTGAAACTGGAGTAGATGCTGCGTTCGGTTGTCATGATGTTAATGAGGCATATCTGTTTGCAGGCCCACGTTGTGTTAAGATAGAGTATGGACCGAACATCCGAATGGGCAACGTGATTGGAGAATGCCCAGGGAGCATAGTTCCTATGTTTCCTTGTCTGGAAAGCATAAAATTTTCATGCGATTTAAATGCTGCTTTTGAATCCACCAATGTTGGCGAAGCTTACCTTTTTAAAGGCTCTAAGTATGCTCTCATAAACTACAATCTCAAAACTCTCATATCCACTGGTCTCATAACAGACGCATTTCCATGCTTGTTGAACACCAAGTTCGCTACTGACATTAGAGCTGCGTTCGCCTCACACCTGTCTAACCAGGCTTACCTGTTCAAAGACGATAACTCTTACGTGCTCATCCACTATACCCCTGGCTACCCCGATGCCAGCTACATTATTTCAGGTCCTGAGGAAATGGTTCCCTCCAACTGGCCTGCCCTACAAGGCATTGTGCCTTACAAGCGTAGATCGAATGAGTTCACTCCCAAAACATGGACCCCTGTATGGCGTAAAATTGATTACGGTCTTTCTGAAGAAGAAGAATCGCAGATTGAGCCAGACATGTTTGGTCCGAATGGGTACTGCTCAATTGAGTTGGCAATTCCACCTCCTCGAGTATCATGCACTTGAGCCTTCGTGGTTCTGATTCACTATTCTACTACTATGTGGTTTTTTTCCGATACTATAAGTGTCTTTAGTATCAGAAGTTGCATTCGATGCTAATAACTTTTATTTTTTGTATCACATGTTCCGATACAATTTTCCGATACTAATTAGTTTTCCGATACTAAAGCTAACCCTTTTAGTATCGGAAAAAATAACCGATACCGACCCTTTAGCCACAGGAGTACTAGTATCAGATGAGTATCGGAAATAATTTCCGATACTAAAGTCCTTTAGTATTGGAAAAATGGCCTTTAGTATCAGATAATTTCCGATACTAAAGACCATTTTTTTAGTAGTGTGATGAACTGATTTCCTATAATTGATTATTTTAGAAGATGAACAACTGTTTCATGGAGTGAAAAATAAGGGCTTAGATGAAAACACAAGTGTTTAGAGTAAAAAATGCCAGAAGCTATAACAGTCGCTCATTTCTTAAATGAGCAGATTTATTTTAACCCACTCAATATCAGAATGTTTACTGATCTTCATGTGCAAAAAAGGTTGCTCATTTGATCAAATGAGTAAAATAAAACAGCTCATTTCTAAGATGAGCATATTTATTTTAACTTACTCAAGATTATAATGTTTACTGATTTTCTTGTGCAAGCAAGATTGCTTATTTGATCAAATGAGTAAAATAAACTGCTCATTTGAACAAATGAACATATTGATTTCTCTTCATGTTAAAATAAAACTGCTCATTTAATCAAATGAGTAAAAGAAAATTGCTCTTTTGATCAAATAAGTAAAATAAATCTGCTCATTTGATCAAATGAGTAAAATAAATCTGCCCATTTCATGAATGAACAATTTATTTTAACTCACTAAAGATCAGAATGTTTATTGATCTTCCACTGCAAACAAAATTGCTCATTTCATCAAAATGAGTAAAATAAAACTGTTCATTTTGCGAATGAGCAGAGTTATTTTAACTCACTCAATATCAGATCATAATGTGAACTATATAAAACATGTTTTTCAGGATGCTCAAAGATTTTAGTTTCTACTCATAGATACAAATTGCTCATAAGGGTCAAATGTGTACTTTTGTAGGTGATGACCCAAACAATGAGGTTGATATTTGTTAGTTACCCTAACAAAATTTAAACTACAATATATGTTTGTTCATCTTAAGATACACTGCTCATTATAGTGAAAAAATCATCAATATGTAATAGTATATACATGTTCACTTAGAGTAAAGAATAATATAATCGCTCATTTAGATGTTTATTGCTCTTTTTTTATTATATTCTAGTGTGATTTTTAAACCATTTTGATATATTTTTTTTTTGAGAAAGTAGAAAATCATAATAACCCTTTTTGAAATGCACGACTTATTATTAAATATATTCTATCAAAACATTCTAAATCCATTTTAAAAAATATTTTAGTAATATTAGAGACAAAAGAAAGTGAAGAAGTTGTTAAAGTAAACATCCTATGAATCAGTTACCTCACGCAGTACAATGCCAACAGAGCGCTCAAAGCCAACTGAGCTAAGTTGCTTTGATGATATAGTTGCACGCGTTTAACAAATAAGGTTACTTGCAATTTGTTTTCGGGTGTACCGTGCAGACGGTACACACGGGTGCACAATCATAATTGTATTGCTGAGACCATGCATGGTACACCCGGAAATAAACCGCAAGTTTCTATCTTTTATTTTATGATTGAGGGGACAAATACTATGGAGTTAGTATAAAGAAGATATAATACTTTGAATGAGCAACATTGTTTTTTGATGGTACCAAATGAACATATTTATGAGCAATTGTATGAACAAGAAAATTAAGGAGGGAAGATAGATAAAACAAAATAAACATGTTATGGAGAATAAATGTAAAATTGGGCTCATTTGTTTGAAATGAGCAATTGCGTGAACTAGATAAATAAGGGGAAAGATAAATAAAATAAAAGAAACTTTTTATGGAAAATAAGAGAGTTTTAAATGAGCAACTTTGTTTTTTTTAATGTTTTTCAATTGAGCAATTGCATAAATATGAAAAATAAGGGAAAAAGATAAACAAAAAAAACTTTTAATGTAAAAATGAAAGAAAAATTGGGCTCAAGCAAACTTGAACCTACGACCTTCCAAACTCAAACAACCTTCAGAATCACTCCTCCAACCACTGAGCTAGGCATCTTTATTTGGATATTTCTGCGCTTATCTGATTTAACTTGTCTACCTGAAGTTTGCGTTTATTACGATAATGCCACCGGGTGTACCATGCGCATGGTACAACCGGGTGCATGGTAATAGTTGTATTACTAATCCTTCTTCAATCTTTATTTGACTAAAGTTATTTTAGTAATAGAGATCATAATCACATAAAATTACATTGCTATGCATACTAAACCTCCACTCTTTATACTTACATTTAAATTAACCCTCTCTATTTTTCGTTTCATACCTAAAACTTCTCCTCCCTTGAAAGATAGGGTTTTATCTCCCTGGCGACTCAGGTTTCTCTACCATTAGGGTTTGCGCTTTCGCCTCGATTATGGCGGATGATATCCTCGAAAAGTGTTCTAACTTACGGATTGAAGATGATGATGACGTGATTGACCTCGGATCTGGTGTTGAGAAAGATATTAAAGACCAAATTTCCCTTATGCTCGTGGGGAAACTGGTCACAGACCGCAGTTTTAATGTTGAGGCTTTCAAAAGAACGATGACTCAGGTTTGGTCGTTGACGGACAAAATACTAATCACGAGCATGGCGGCCAATCGATTTAAATTCCAATTCTTTCATTGGAAAGATAAGGAGAAAGTGCTAGCGGGTAGACCGTGGTGTTTTGATCAACACTTACTGCTACTAACTGATATTACAGGCAATGAACAACCGGCCGACGTCCCTTTGACGCATTCTCCGTTCTGGGTACGTATATATAACTTGCCGTTTAATTGCTGTTCGGTAAATGATATCGAACGATTAACTGCACCTATGGGAGAGATGATGGAGATTGAGAAAGACGATCTAGGGGTGGAGGGTTTTCGTAGGGTTAGACTACTGCTTGATGTACATAAACCACTACGAAAATCTCAACGTTTGAAGGGGAAGAATGGGGCTGTAGTTACAGTCAATTATAAGTACGAGAGATTACCACACTTTTGTTTTCTTTGTGGAAGAATAGGGCATAATGAAAAAGACTGCCCTAACTGTTCTGAGGAGGATAGTGCTACTGGTTATAGTTGGGGTGTCTTTTTAAAGGCATCACCTCGAAGGGGGAGAACAAAAAAGATACCGGAAGTAGAGGGGCTGAAAATGAAACGTAAAGTCCTATTTGTGAAGAAAGAAGAGGGTTTGGGGGATGGATCAAAGAAGGAGGCTGATAGTGATGGCGCTGGGGATAACCAGGATGTTTCGTCTGCTTCTTCGTGTGCTAAGGAGTATGAAAGTCAGCCATTAGACAATGGGAATGTGGGATTGCCAAAAGTTTTACATGAGATTGCTAGAGAGCAGGGGTCACAAAAGAATACGAGGGAGTTTGATGGAAGTGGTATTATGAACCGGGATAAAATGGAAAGGGGGAGTATGGAGGTGTTTGTGATTGGCAGGAAGGATTCTATTCGGACGACAACCTCAAGCACTCATTCGTCATCGTCGTCTCTAAGGAAAACTAAACGCCATGCGAGACGTGCTATCATTAGAAAAACAGATGCTGCGAAGACAGGAGGACACGTTCGTGGAGAGAAGAGGAAGGGTGAAATGGATGGTGATGACGTGGTAATGGTTGACTTGGAGAGTGGGGGGAAAAAAGCGAAGCTTATAGGAGAGGCTAGTGTGGTTGTGACTGACGTGCAAGTAGCGGAGGTTGGGGATTTCCAACCCCGCGAAGGACAATGAAAATCCTAAGTTGGAACTGTCGAGGGCTTGGCAACCCTCGATCTGTTAACTCTCTCCGAGAGTGGTGCTGGCGAGACAGGCCAAATATTGTTTTCTTAATGGAAACAATGATTAGTGGAAAGCAGTTGGAGCGAGTCCGCAATAGGTGTGGTTTTACGGAGGGTTTGTGTATGGATAGTATGGGAAGATCGGGTGGGATGGGTCTTTGGTGGAATGATCTCAATGTGGTGGTGTGTTCGTTTTCTAACCACCATATTGAGGCTGAGGTAAAAGTTGAAAATGGAGTACCTAGATGGAGGGTGGTGGGTATATATGGATGGCCGGAAGCATCAGAAAAGCACCATACTTGGCGACTAATGAGACTTTTGAACGCTAAATCATCACTCCCGACTGTGATGTTTGGCGACTTTAATGAGATTGTGAGTCTTGATGAGAAGGAGGGGGGTGCACTTCGAGGGGAAAGAAAGATGGATGCGTTTCGAGAAACCATTGATGATTGTGGCCTTCACGACTTGGGTTTTAAGGGAAGCATTTTCACGTGGCAGAGGGGGAACACAGCTGAAACGCTGGTGAGGGAAAGGTTGGATCGCTTCCTGGCTTCTCAAACTTGGTGTGCAATGTTCTCGTACACTGAGGTTCTACATTTCCCGATTTACAAATCGGATCATGCTCCTTTGTTGTTAAAATTTGCTAAGGAACGAACAAGGAGGCTAAGGGGGGATAAGCTATTTCGGTTCGAAGCATTATGGTTGTCAAAGGATTCATGTGGGGAGGTGGTTTCTAATGCGTGGGTGGGTAGTGCGGGTCAGGACATGCAAAGGAGAATAGGGGTGGTGGCGAGTAGTTTGATGAGCTGGGCGGACCATGAGTTTGGGGATATTAAGAAGAGGATTAAGAGGGCAGAGAAAGAGTTAAAAGAGATACAAAAGGTTCGAGTTCTCAACTCGGATATGCTGAATAAAATGAAAATTATCTCGAATGACCTTGATGAATTGCATAGAGTGGAGGAATCTTATTGGTTTGCACGTGCCCGAGCGAATGAACTTCGGGATGGGGACCGTAACACACAATATTTCCACCATAAAGCAAGTTATAGAGCGAAGAGGAATAACATACAGGGGTTGTATGCTAATCAGAATGTGTGGGTCAATTCAAAAGAAGAGCTTGACGGGGTCATTCACGAGTACTTTGAGACGTTATTCACGTCGAGTATGCCGCGTGAGTTTGATGATGCGTTGTCTGGGGTGACTGAGCGTGTGGATGCCGCTATGAATGCAAAGCTGTGTAGCGAACCAACAGGTGATGAAATACGGGCAGCCCTTTTCCAAATGCACCCAAATAAGGCCCCGGGGCCGGACGGTATGCATGCTCTTTTCTTTCAAAAATTTTGGCATGTGATTGGGATGGATGTGATTAACTTTGTCCAACAATGGTGGCGTGGAGATGTGCATCTAAATGAAATTAATAGAACCTGCATTGTGTTAATCCCGAAATGTAATGATCCAAAAAGAATGACAGAATTTTGTCCAATAAGCTTATGTAATGTCTTATATAAGATTATCTCGAAAACTCTGGCTAATAAAATGAAGCCTATGTTGAGTTCTATTATTTCAAAAAATCAGAGTGCTTTTGTGCCTGGAAGGTTGATTACAGATAATGCTCTGGTTGCTTTTGAGATTTTCCATGCTATGAAAAGACGGGGTGAGGGGAAGGATGGTACTATTGCGCTGAAGCTTGATATGAGCAAAGCATATGATAGAGTTGAATGGGGCTTTTTGGAAAGGGTAATGTATAAACTGGGTTTCTGTGCAGAGTGGATTGACAGGATCATGTTTTGTCTGCGAAGTGTAAGCTTCTCGTTCAAATACAATGGGCAGGTTTCGGGTAATCTTATTCCAGCTAGAGGCTTACACCAAGGCGACCCTTTATCCCCGTATCTGTTTCTTTTTTGTGCTGACGCTTTTTCTCTGCTTATTTCAAAAGCGGCACAAGACAAGCTTATCCACGGACTTAAAGTGGGTAGAGGGGCCCCGAGAATTTCTCATTTATTTTTTGCAGATGACAGTATACTCTTTGCAAAGGCAAATTTGCAAGAATGCTCTAAGGTTGCTGATATTATCAGTACATATGAAGGGGCATCGGGCCAAAAAGTTAATCTTAGCAAGACGGAAGTTGCCTTTAGTAACGGTGTGTCTGCGAATCGAAGGAAAGACATAGTGGAAGCTCTTGGGGTCCGGGAAGTGGTGAAACATGATAGATATCTAGGCATACCTACGATCATTGGGAGGTCAAAGAAGGTGGTGTTTGCTTGCTTGAAAGAACGCATTTGGAAAAAATTACAAGGTTGGAAAGAGAAGCTATTGTCTCGTCCGGGTTAAGGCTGTGGCACAAGCAATACCCACTTACATGATGAGTATTTTTAGAATCCCCGATGGTTTATTAGAGGAAATTCATTCCTTACTTGCGCGGTTTTGGTGGGGAGCAAAGGGCTCGGAACGTAAACTACATTGGCACAAATGGGAAAATTTATGTCTTCCAAAATCAATGGGAGGCATGGGTTTTCGTGATCTAAAAGTTTTCAACCAAGCCCTTTTAGCCAAGCAAGGATGGCGTTTGAGTGAGTGTCATGATTCGGTGGTGCATGAGGTTCTTAAGGCCCGGTATTTTCGCAATGTAGAGTTTATGAGATCTTTTAGGGGCTATGATCCGAGCTACACATGGAGGAGCATTTGGGGGTCAAAGTGTATCTTGTTAGACGGTTTGAAGTGGCGGGTAGGGAACGGAATGAGTATTAAGGTGTGGGAGGAAGCGTGGTTGCCGGGGGGAGGGAGTGCACATTGTCCCGAAGCCGAAGGAAAATAGTGACATGAATCTTATGGTGGCAGATTTAATTGATTTCGAAAGTGGGTGCTGGAATTTAAGTGTGATTGAAGATCAGTTTACTAGTGAAGATGGGCGGCTTATAACGGATCTACCACTCTCTCGTGAATGGCATGGCGATGTAAGATATTGGTGGCCTTGTGCAGATGGATGTTATACCGTCAAGTCTGGCTACTGGTTGGGTATGTTGGGTCACGAAAGGGCTTGGGCGATGCAATATGGGCCACGTGAAACAGAGCTTTGGAAGGTTGTTTGGAGCCTTGACGGACCACCCAAACTGAGCCATTTTATATGGCGTGCTTGTAAAGGTGGGTTGGCCGTGATGGAACGTCTTTTCCATCGCCACATTACACCATCAGCGTCTTGCAAGGTATGTTTTACATACGATGAAACAATAATCCATGTCCTTCTTGAATGCCCACATATTCACGACATTTGGGCTAGAAGTGAGTTCCTGGTGGTTTTGAATGACGCACCCAAAACGTCTTTTGCGGACGTTTTCTTGTGGATGGCGAGTAAATTGATAGGTGATGAATTACGCTGCTTTGCTACCTTAGCTTGGGCCGCATGGTCATGTCGGAATAAAGTGGTTTTTGAGGAACCTTCCAACTCACCCTTGAATGTGGCGACGGGGTTTTGTAAGCTGGTGGCTGATTTCCGTGAGTATAGAGGACGCGTGGATGGAGGTGTGCGGGTAGGTGGTGCTGTAGGGGCTGCGACTTGGCAGTGTCCTGGACATGGGTGGGTAAAAGTGAATGTAGACGCTCACATAAGAGGCGACGATGGGGTTGCGTTGGGTGCTGTGGTTAGAGACGAGTTTGGTAAGGTGTTAGTGGCTGCGGCTTGGCGTACAAGAGCACGTTGGTCTGCAGCTATGGCTGAAGCTGCCGCTGCTTTGTATGGGATCTCTTTGGCTCGACGACTGAATGCGAGACAAGTATGGCTTGAATGTGATGCGCTGGAAGTCGTGCAAGCAATACGCAATGAAAAGAACGGCTGGACGCCAATCTTCCTGTTTTACCAAGACATTAGACGCATGCTTTCTTTATTTTCTGATTTTCATTGTAGTCATATTAGAAGGGTAGGTAATACAGTTGCCCATTTAGTAGCTCGCTGGGAAGTGTGTAATGATCATGAACTTGTTCGGTTCGATGATTTTCCACAAAGCCTTTTGACTTTGGTAGATCTTGACTTAATATAATTACACGCTTTTCCCCTCAAAAAAACCTCCACTCTTTATTAAGGGAAGGTAGGGGTGTGTGATGTTAAACCTAAAATCCCTTAATTTCAATCAGCATATGAAACGAATTCGCTTTCGATTCTTGGGGTATGCTTCTTCATTTGTTGCCTTCATTTTTCAATAATGTAATTACTTTCGATCGATCATTAGAATTTATTTAGGGGCTTCCGATTTGACATGCATATGAAACGAATGTTTTGGTTTCGCTTTGATTGATTGAATTCAAAATCACAAAATCATGCTAAGGACGGATTGATTGGTGTAGTTTCATTCGTTCATCATCGATTTTCAATGAATTAAGCATTGATAAATTAAATTTAGGGTTTTTCAGATTCTTTCATCATCGATTTTCAATGAATTAAATTTAGGGTTTTGGCTTGGAGATTGATTTATTGATTGAATGCAATATCATCCCAAGGGCGGATTGATTGGTATAGTTTTTGTTTGCAATTTCATTCTTTCATTATTGATTTTCAATGAATTTAGCATTGATTAATTAAATTTAGGGTTTTTCAGTCAAACATATGAAAACGAATGTTTTAGTCTTTTCTTAGATAAGCTGATTCAGAACCATAAAATTATTATTGATTTATTGATTATGTGATACTTGTTCTGTTTCATGAGGAATGATTGGAATAGCATATATATATATTGTAATTGTAATTGAAATTTAGTAAAGTAAGAATTAGAGTGAGTTTGTTTTCATGGCTTTCTAAATTAGGAACTTGAAAGCTGCCTAGCTAATAATGTCTGAAGAGCTTTTGTCGAGGAAGAATGCTGACACAAGGCTTTCTGATACGAAGAGGAACAAAGTGCCAGTATCAAATAAATATGTTGACTTCGCGATGAAAAGGTTGTATGAGTATGAGGAACATTATATTGACGCAGCATTTCGTTCATCGCGCACTAATGAAGTCTTCATATTCTACTATCGTACATATGTTGTGATCACCTATGATCCCACCTCACCGGGGAAGGGTCGAGTTGTGAAGGAACCAACCCTACTGATGGATGGCTTCCCCAACATTTTCCTGACTATATTCGCTGAAAATGGAGTAGATGCTGCGTTCGGTTGTCATGATGTTAATGAGGCATATCTGTTTGCAGGCCCACGTTGTGTTAAGATAGAGTATGGACCGAACATCCGAATGGGCAACGTGATTGGAGAATGCCCAGGGAGCATAGTTCCTATGTTTCCTTGTCTGGAAAGCATACAATTTTCATGCGATTTAAATGCTGCTTTTGAATCCACCAATGTTGGCGAAGCTTACCTTTTTAAAGGCTCTAAGTATGCTCTCATAAACTACAATCTCAAAACTCTCATATCCACTGGTCTCATAACAGACGCATTTCCGTGCTTGTTGAACACCAAGTTCGCTACTGACATTAGAGCTGCGTTCGCCTCACACCTGTCTAACCAGGCTTACCTGTTCAAAGACGATAACTCTTACGTGCTCATCCACTATACCCCTGGCTACCCCGATGCCAGCTACATTATTTCAGGTCCTGAGGAAATGGTTCCCTCCAACTGGCCTGCCCTACAAGGCATTGTGCCTTACGAGCCTAAATGGAGTGAGTTCACTCCAAAAACATGGACCCCCGTATGGCGTAGAATTGATTACGGTCTTTCTGAAGAAGAAGAATCGCAGATTGAGCCAGACATGTTTGGTCCGAATGGGTACTGCTCAATTGAGTTGGCAATTCCACCTCCTCGAATATCATGCACTTGAGCCTTCATGGTTCTGATTCACTATTCTACTACTATGTGGTTTTTTTCTTTTAATATCATAGGTTAGTACTAATATTCCAAATTACTTATGCTACGTACCCAACAATATCCTTTTGTCTTCAACATATTTTTTAAAAATTAACCTCCCTCACTAATTTAATAGTCCTCATCAGCATCATCACCTCGAGTCCACGACGTAATGGTAAATATTATGTTGATTGCATGGAGTTTACAAAGTCGTTTAGTGGGAGAATTTAACAGTTGTAGAAAAATTGTTTATCGACATTTTTTAGTGTATACTTACAGAAGTTTAGTGGGAGATGAAATGGTGCAATTTAAATTAATTACCGGGTTTACATTAAAAAAAAGTTAGTATCATTATCCTTACTCTGCATTGATTACAATATCAAATTTAATGTCCACTACCTATATTAGTGACAACTGACAAGATCATATTATAGCCTCCTAGTTTTAATGATAAATGCCAAAGGAATATCAATAATAAATATAGTAATATTAGCATAATCAAATTATACTAACATAACAAAAATAAACCAAATCAGAATAATAACAATAATAAGAATAAATATAGTAGTAGTAGTAATAATACTAATAATAATAGTTCTAATACTAATACTAATTATAGTAATAATTAATACTAATCATAGTAATAACAATCTGAACTGACCTGAATGGATCTGATCTGAACTGAAATGAACTGAAAGGATCTGACCTGACCTGAACTGAACTGAATGGATCTGAATTGAACTGAAGTACAATGTTTTTCAGTCCAAAGAAACAAGGCCATAGTGTCTCCAGTGTTCATGTGTAGCAAAATTGAATTATGCCTTTTGACTTTGTCGCGCGCCTATGGCAACAAGTGAAGTCCATATTATTTTAAGTTGAAATTGCATTCCCACAAACATGGCTTCTCTAAACCGCCTAGCGGCACTTACATAAACGGACACAACGAATACAAAGAGGATTACATCTGAGTAAATACACCCCATACAAATCAAACAAATACACCTCGACGCTACGATCCCTACAAATAGTACATTCTTTATACCTTCTAACACATCGCTGTGAATAACAGCCTTCCACACGAGGGGGTCTGGAGATCTCCTGTAGTCGCGAAGGTAGTATGTTATCTGAAGTTGTTACATGTACCCGACAAATCATCCTCCTTGATCGACTCTTAATCTCATGGAAGGGGGGGGGGGGCATGGGGTGGGGGATACCTTCCATGAGAGCATCACTAAAACAACTAGACATCCTAACACTCGAAAGCCACAACAACTGATCTCATGGAAGGGGGAAGGGGAACATGAGGATGGGGATGTAGAAGAGACGAGATAAAACACTCTTGTTTAGCTAGAATTACCTAGACATAAGACAACTTTGGTTTGGCAGAGTTTTAAGATCATCAAAACTCATGGTGCATGAAGAAAACTTAGAAATTAGGTTTCTATTAAGATCATTATATGTTATGAATTCGCAAATCGATTTCAATAGAAAATGCATTATATGTTATATTATTATTACCTTTTTTTAAAGAACCTTTTTCAATCTTAGAGTATTTGACAGAATAAAAATGTTGTGGTATGTGTAAAGTTGAAAAACTTTAAATGTAATCTCATCTGATTTACTTTATACAAATGTTCAGACTATGAGTTATATATTTCCTTTTTTGTTAATTTGTTTCTTCACACAACAAATTGAATAAATTCCTTATAAACGATAAAACGAGTACTCCCTCCGTACGTGTAACGGTCCCTACAAATTTGAAATTTACTTTATTGCCATGTTTACACTATTTTTTACATTTCCATATTCAATTCCCTGAATCTATGCTTTCTATTAAAACGCGTAAGCAAAGGTTGCATCTTACCACTTGTCACTTTATGTCAGCGTCACCATTGTACGTGATAGTTTGCAATACACAAAATGAAAGTAATGGGTTTTGAACACGCAATCTATTAGTTATAATGTCATAGGCTCTACCACCAAGCCACATCCCTTTTTGTTGTCATCTTTTAATTAAGAATTCATTTTACCTTGATTAAGCTATGGGAAAAAGTAAAGAGACCTCATTCATTATAATTTTTCATGTTAATTTGTTTATTTCATTCTTAAATTATACCATCAAAATTTTAATATTAATAAAAATTAAATCTTTGAGGAATATTATTCTAACTCTATTAAAAAAATAAACCCCGAACATTAGAATTATGATTCTCATCATCAATGCTTTCTTCTCCATTTTTCTTATAATCTCTACAAGTTTTTATTTGAATTAGATTTTGAATTCGGATGTGCGTGCGTGTTTTGATTTGTCTGCAATGAAAAATTAATAACATACTCTGAATCTAAGATGTCAAAAAAAAAACTCGGGTCGAGCCAAGGCGGGTCAACTGACCCGGACCCTACACGGCCCATTATGGCTTTTCTGTGACCCGCCCCGTCCCCCGGCCCGAACCCGCCCCATTGAACACCTCTAGTTCTAATGCTGACCTTCTAAGTTGTGAGTCATGACATTATCTCTCCCTGGGAACCCCACTTTGACCTTTTCTCTCCCCTCTTTCCTTTATTTTCTTTCCTTTCCTCATTTTTCTACAGTTATGCGTATAAATAGTGGGCCCCACAGTCCCACTGCTGTCCTTTATCCCATTATGAACTGCTTTTCTATGGTTTTTTTTATAAAAGTGGGGGGACAATGGTCCCCCCTTTTCCTACATGGGTCCGCCCCTGATCAAAACTCATGGTGCATGAAGAAAACTTAGAAATTAGGTTTCTATTAAGATCATTATATGTTATGAATTCGCAAATCAATTTCACTAGAAAATGCATTATATGTTATATTATTATTACCTTTTTTTTAGGAAAAATTGTCAAGAATAAGTTAACCTTTGCGTTGACCGATTCTAACAAGTCAACCTTAAAATATTCCAGTAACAAGTAAACCTTGTATAAACTCCGCTTTTAACAAGTCAAAACCGGCTAACACCTCTTATTAACCTTTTTAACAGGTTAAAGTGACACGTGTCAATTTTTATTGGACATTTTCAATTTTAAAATTTATATTTTAAAAAATCCCCCCCCCCTCTTTCTTCATCTTCCTGCGTCTTCCAACTCTTCATTTCTTCATCTACTGCAACTCTTCTCCAAAAATGCTCATTTATATTGTCATTCCAACTCCTCATTACCAAAGTAAAATTCGCAACAACAACAACCATGAATCAGTGCCACCAACAGCAACACCACCACCACCATGGCCACAACTTCCACTTTCTCTCCAAACACTCCGACGAGAATTTTGCTCTTTTCTTCCTTGTTCTGAGTCGCCACCACCACCAGTGCAACCCCCTGCATGCAACCCTTTTGCTTCCCTGCTGCACCGCCTCCATCATTCCTCCCTCGTCTGTCCCCTGCCCCATTTCGTGTACGCCATTACACCATTTAACATTATTTGTTCCATTTTACAGATTAAGAATCTAACAAAAAAAAAATTAATCTGAAAGGAAGAGAAAAGCACACACCTTGATTTGGGTATGGTTGCAAAGCGAAGTAACAACGGAGTTGGATACCAGACCACCATCAGATTAAATTAAAATCAATTGAGAAAACTGCTATTGAGATCCAACCTGACAATTCTTGTTTACTGTTTTCTAGCTCACTCAGGGATGGTTTTTTTTTTACTAAACTTATTTTTTAGATGGTTACTCACTCAGAGATAATATGTTGAGTTCTAAATTTATGGTTCAAGGCTCCCGTTGAGTGGTGGGGTTGTGTCAAAGGGTGGGGAAGTGCTGGGCAGAGAAGCAGACGGAAAAGAGAGGGAAGAAGGTGGTTGGGTGGTGTTCAATGGTGGTCGTGGAGGGGAAGGAAAAGGAGAGAGAAAGAAAAAAAGGATGAGAAAAGAGAGCTATTAAATTAAAATATAATTATTTTTCGTAACCCAATTAAAACAAGACACGTGGTTAAGTGACTGAAGTTAACAAGTAGTAACAGGTAACCGGTAAAAAAACTTGTTAAAAGCGGAGGTTATACAAGGTTTACTTGTCCCTGGAATATTTTAAGGTTGACTTGTTAGAAGCGGTCAACGCAAAGGTTAACTTATTCTTGACAATTTTTTCTTTTTTTTATAAAGAACCCTTTTCAATCTTAGAGTATTTGACAAAATAAAAATGGTGTGGTATGTGTAAAGCTGAAAAACTTTAAATGTAATCTCATCTGATTTACTTTATTCAAATGTTCAGACTATGATTTATATATTTCCTTTTTCGTTAATTTGTTTCTTCACACAACAAATTGAATAAATTCCTTATAAACGATAAAACGAGTACTGCTTCCATATGTGTAACGCTTTAATATCTTCGCACAACAAATTGATTGGTCCCCTACAAATTTGAAATTTACTTTATTGCCATGTTTACACTATTTTTTACATTTCCTTATTCAATTCCCTAAATCTATGCTTTCTGGCTCACATATTCATTCATTCATAAGTACGAAGTATATTAGAGTTCTCTCTCTATAATTTCTCAACCAATAAACCCCATAAATTTATCATCAATATTATATATATAAATAAAAACCCACAAATTGCTTCATAGAGATTTACTTTGCTTGGACAACATCAAAGCTTTGATACTAAATTACACCGGTAATTTCCCTTATTCGTACTTGTTATTCATATCTTTATTTTGTGTTTTTTTTTTGTTGATCTATGGGGAATCAATGCTATTGTTGTTAGTCCTATCAAGAAATTGTTTGATATTAGAGCTTATTTATAAAACCTAATAGCCCATGACGGTGCTGAGATATGTATGTAATCGATTATTAGTTGAAAATGAAAATGGCTTAAAATTTTGTGAATTGAATTGTGCTTCTTAGATACATACAAGTTTATGAGTTTTCATGGTTTTTGGGCAATTAATGTTATGACAGGAAAACTATGTTACTTAAAAGTGATCGAATGCCCTTTTCTTACAAAACTGAAAACTTTACCTTGAAAAATAATGCTTCTTATCAAGTTCTTTTGCCATTATTTTCCCTCTAACTTGATGATGCCTATAAACGAAACACTAATCATGACATAAACAAAGGTCTTGAAACAAAATGAAAATGTAGGGTTGCAACATTGCCATAATCCTGATTATCAGAATTGCTAAATTGCGGCGGAATGGTGAATATAGGTATCTTCTTGTTTGGCTGGCGAATTTGATCATGTATGTATGTTCTGATCATGGCGAGCATTGTATTGGTTTCTTCTTGTGCGGCATATTAATTGAGACCTGGATTTAGTTGTGGACCAATTAAAGTTGTTCATTTTGGTTATTGTCTATCTATCCTTAAGAACAAACTACGTAGTACGTACTCTAACTGCCCATTTTGGTTACTGGTAATAAATTGCGGTGATGGGAGTGAATTTGAATATAAATATATGAAGAAAATTGTTGTTCATTCCCAAGTGGTAATGAGTAGTAATAAAAATTCATAAGAAATTGTGTGTCCGTGGAGAGAAAAACATAAGTTTGGGGTAAGATTGTTTCCCATGGAGAAAAGGTTGTGAGTAACTTGATTCCTCTTAGAGATTTTAAGAGTTCACCCCTATTTAAATTACAGTTAAAAAATTATTCTCACTCAGTCATTCCCACCATTTAGTTACAATAACCAAACGGGCCGTAGATGTTAATAGGTTTCACTGTTTTTTTTTGCTTGAGCAGCAGCAAACGGTTAAAGGGGCTTTTGGATTTGTTAGTGCCTATCATCCAACAACAACAGAGCTATCCCATGCCATGGAAAGAAACTGCATCTTTCCCGATGAACTCATAGAGGAAATACTATCAAGGCTGCCAGTTAAAGATTTGTTGCGAGCGAGATGTGTAAGCAAGAGATGGTGCGGCCTTATCGATGATGTTAGCTTTATCAGGAAGCACTACCAAGTTCAGTACTCCTTTCATAGATTGGATGACAACATGACCTACTTTGTCGATCACTGTAATAGAGAAGATTTTAATAGAGTTGAGTTTCATCTCCTCTCTATACAGCAGCAAGGGGATGCTACTTTAACTGTGGATCTGACTCCTGATCTGAAACGCGATAGCAATGCTGCACTTCCATATGGGGCAGATCATTACTTATTTAATTGTTATGGCTGTGTCAATGGCATCCTTTGCCTCGCTTGTATTTCTCCCAGAAGATTGCTGAAGGATTCTTCTTTGGCCTTGTGGAATCCGACCACTAGAGAATTTAAGACTCTTGCTTACCCAAATGATCCACGTCTCATACATTGCCATCAATTACATATTGATGGGTTTGGTTTTGATGAGTCATCAAGTGATTTCAAGATTCTAGGAGGATATATCTTCTATAATGACGAGCCTCCTAGTTTATACCGAGTACTATATTCGCTAAAGTCCAACTCTTGGAAGTGGATTAGCAATCCACCGGCTCCGGCTCATGATTTTGGGTTTCCAAGGGAATATCTTGATATGTACTTGAATGGTGTATGTTATTGGGTGACGGATCTTCGTCAGGAAGGTAGTGGGTTCCCGGTTCATTCCGTGATTGTTTCCTTCAATTTTACAGGTGAGGTTTTCAAAGTGTCTGAGCTACCACCTGATGCTATGTCCCTTGTATTGGAGAGTGGTAGACCATGTGATAAAAAAACCATATTGTACAAGGAATGTCTTGCACTGGCGATGAGCTTTAAGGTTCGGGATGAGGCATCGTATGACATTCATCTTTGGGTTGCCACCCAATTAGATGATTGTGGGGTGCCGTTGTCCTGGCAGCACTTGTTTACCATCGGACCTACCCCTGCTAAATTAGGTCTTTATATTAATACAATCTTAATGACCGGCGATTTTCAACTCTTATTTGCGTATGACGAGAGTGGAGATTGTGAAGCCTTCCTATACATTCACTCAAGTGGCGAGTTCAAGAAATCTGATATGTGGTGGAAAGCTTGGTTTAGATATGTGGAGAGTTTGTTCCCATTATCTTCTAAGATCAGAGGCAGCAGCTAGTTCAAAACATAGAAGGCACACACATATATAATATATGTTGTTGGACATCACAAAATAACAGTTAGAAGGAAGGATATGTGGAAGGCGGAAGAAATAAAAAGTTTAATTGTTGTTTCTTTAGGGTAGAAAGTTGAGTTGAGTAGCATATGGAAGAAATTAAAGTTTAGTTGGATTTGATAACAATGGCACAATAAAGTCACTAATTCAAACTGAGAACACTAATCCAAAGAACAACAAGGCAATTGGGGATGTCAATCTCCTCTGTGACAAGAATGTACAATTGAAGGGAAATAAAAGACAGCTATTCGCCAAAATAATTTTCGTTGCTCAAAGTACATATTCAAGCTAATTATTCCCCTTAAAGTCAGATAATTTGTTTAAGCATGACTATCAAAGAGGAACACAAACTCGAAATAGGATTCTATTCTAGGAAAAGAGTCAAATTTTCTTGCAGACTCTAAATAGGATTCTATTACTTCTAGACGCAGTACCATTTTAATAGTATGCTAAAAAGAACGTCACAGTATATAATAACATTACATAATGCGAGAGGTTCTTAATTGTAGATCTTGTTTCTCTCGCGCTGCTGTTCAAAGAGAATTCGTGGGCATCTTGAATTTACAAACTCCATGAGGATATAAACTTCTCACCCTACTGCCAAGAGGATTATGTTTCTACCGCAACTAGTCTAGTTACATTACTGAAAAGAGTAACGAAGGAAACTACTTTGTGAAAATTGATTATTGTAGAAAGTTCTAAGAAACATCAGATTATTGTGCACGCTGTAAATTATATAACAGGCATTATACTATCCGTGATCTCGTTTTAAATACCTCACTTATAACCTTTTACTACTTGTATTTGTCAAGGGGAAGTACCTACATTGAAGAAGAAGGGGGAGATTGATTCACATATAAATCTAGTGGATTTTCACTTTCCCAAAGCCATAAAATTTTACTGCCAAGTTGATTAGGTTCCAACCAATTTCCCCCGGATTCCAGTTATGGAACATATTAATTAGGCTCAAGGCACCATCATAATTGCAGCTTTACAAAAATCACCTACAATATTTGTTACTGCTTAATTAGAAGAATATCAGTCATGGCCAAATCAACATTCGTTTATCATCCCCGTTGGACGGTACTTGTCTTTGTTTCTATTTCTCTCAGCCAAAATTTGAAATTCGTCTTTCAAACTTTGGCATTGCAGTATCGATTACTTAAGGCAACTGCCTTCACTAACCCGCTAGCTAGACTTTATTTTCTGAATTGCTCTTAATCACCCTTATGAAGTATTAATTATGAACCTTCTGTCCCACAAGACAAAAGAGATTATTTCGCATACATAAAGACCGAAATTTCTGAAGCAAAATGTATAATTGTTGCAATACACACATTATGATAGAGTTCTCCAGAAAGTGGTTCATGTTCAAAAAATTGGCGAGAAAAAAGATGTAAGTATCACAATCTATATCCCATATGTTTGCATTATCGCGGGCATTTTTCATACTTGAAATGAAGGAATAGTTACACTATTTATCTACTGTTAAGAAGATTAAATCAAATTAAATACATCATTTTGGATCATGACATAATCTTGATAGTTTGTCTTGACAGTTGGCTATGTCGCTATGCAGCCAATCCTTGGTAGATCCCTCAACATTTCTAAGCTTATTGCAATGCGACCTTGATCAGACAAGGATCTCAGGAAAGACGAGCAGCTACATAACACAACAATTTCTTCCTAACTCTCGCCTCGTAGTCCCACCCTTATAGTTGGCTTTCGATACGCTGCCAAGTGACAAGCCTCTACAAATAGCAAGCTACCTTAGCCATACGACACTGTGTATCTCACGTGCAAGATGCACCCAAGTCTGTGTTTCTGCATAGTAACAAGCAAATAATAAGGTGATGAGTCGTAAGTGTAAATCTATGCAAGTACACTGAAAATAGGAATTAACAAACTCGAGAGTAGAATTTTTATGTTATGCTGAAATGAGAGAATTAGAACCTGTGAAGTAAGCCTTTGTTGCATAGGCACTTGCTGAACAAGATCCACATGAGGCTCTAGAACCCACCTCTGACAATGAGAGCTTATTCTACAGAGATAGGAGTGTAGAAGAGAAAACACATTATAATTAACACTCAAAAAGACATAGAACAGAGGTGGATTATAGATGGTAGCAGTACCAATTAAACCAACTATATTGTTTAAGGATTGAATTAATTAGTCCTCACCTAGCATGTCCCATGAGCCATAAGTAGGAGGCCAGATTACTACTTTTTCTTCCTGGTGAGAGAGCGTTAAGACTCACAAAGCCAAAAAGCCTATAGAAGTCTGGACTCTGCAGGCCTCTAACCTGCTGCCAGATAATAAGAGACGCCCAATCTCACGAACACTTTCAGCATTCATTTGTTTAGTATTAGATTCAACAGTTGAGATCATTATCTACTGCATGAGGAACGTTGTCGAGTCAGAAATAACAACCTCAGAAAGATCTTATTGGCAAAAAAAACCCTTAGAAAATCTATTCATTCGATCAGTCTAGAAAGCACAACCTCAAAGTTCAACAAAATTTGTATGAAAATATTGGCAGAGTATATTCAACACTGTCAAATAAGGGGAAATCAAGTAAACATAAATTAAAAGCTAATTGCAAAAGGCAACGGAAAACAGGTAAATATGAAATGATAATAAATTTAAAAAACAACAGCAGAAGTAACACCCCTCAATCCATTGGAACTGTGAAGTCATAAATTGCTACGCTTTAATTTTTACGCACTAGATTGTGAACTCTATCAGTTTAAAGCAACAAATTGTTGTGCATTCCTTCTTAACAAAATGTTAAAAAGAATGGTGATTATAGTGAGTAAGAGAAGATCTAGGACAAAAATGAGACTAATAGATGAGCGAGAGAAGTGTTACCATTGCATGCTTGATTTCGCAAGTTAAATTTGTCAAGAAAAGCGCCTACTAGTTACTGACATGGTAGCTGCAAAACGTTAATCTTTATCTAGAAGATGGAACATGTAATCAAGTTGACTGCAAAACGTTCAAGTTGACTATCTCAACGAGCCATAGTTTTTACCTAGAAGATGGAACATGTATTCAAGTTGACTGCAAAACATTCACCAATATCTGCACCTTTGCAGCAGCTTCGTCCAAAGGTGACTGATAACTTCCTATAGGATTCCAACCTCCTTTCTTGCTGTCTGCTGTTAAGATAATAAGAGGCACACATGCTATCTCTTCAAGAAGACTTTGAGCATCCATCCGTACAAATCTGAAAGACAGTAGTGAGTAGTGACCATCAAGGCAAAGTGAAAGTAAGGAAACTAAATTTGGATAGGAGCCTATGAGGCTGTTAAATAAAAAGAATCAGCGGTTTGAGATAATGATCTACTCCAAGAAGAATGTTGTCAATTAAGCGGGAAACAAAGACCAATATTAACAAGCCCCACCCTTATAGTCAGGCTTTCAATACGCAAAGAAGTCCCCACGAGTAGCAAGCTAACTTAGCCATGCGACATTGTCTATCCCATGTGCACCCAAGTCTGCGTTTCTGCATACTAACAAGCCAATAAAATGTGATGAGTCATACGTGTAAATCTACGCAATTAAGTACACTGAAAATAGAGATTAACAAACTCGAGATTACAATTTTTAAGTTATGATGAAATGAGAGAGTAAGAACCTGTGAAGTAAGCCTACTACACTGTTTAAGGATTGAATTAGTACTCACCGAGCATGTCCCATGAGCCATAAGTAGGAGGCCATAAGAGAGCGTTAAAACTCACTGGCAAGAACTTCCTATAGATGTCTGGACTCTGGTGTTTGACAGCATTTATTGATTCAAAGCAGGAGCTAAAAAAAACATCAAGTCAAAGAACTACTTCTATATGAGTCATATATGCTCTTGGTTATCCATATAAAAGGAACATCATTAATTAATTAAGAATCTTTTGGTTCCTGAATAAATCCATTTATTCAACTAAGACAGCATTATATTATGCAAGTAGGTAACACACAAATTAAATTACAGGCACAGTCACGTGCATATATATAATAATTCAAGCACAGGCCTATTGTATTGTATTAATATTTCAGATCAAAATCTTCTTGGGATCACGGTAATATAGCGCCTTCAAATTTGATACCGAGCCATATCCACACCCGATAAACGAAGAAGGCGAGATTCCAGCTGAACAATTCTTGGGAGTTTTGAGATCCAATTCAACGCATAAATGTATCTCCAGAAGATACACCTTGGAGTCTGTCTTCGTGCACTTGATCCTCGATACAAGGTTGAGTGATTTGAATATGGCCTCGAAATAAGCTCGTGCTCGAGGAGCCTGAACCATGTCGGTCAATGGGGAAGGGCTCATGACTGCACGCAAAAGCAATCAAGAAAACAAATGAATACGGATCGGAGTACGTACTATGATACGTACACATCGATGATTAATTATTCTAATTAAGATATATAATGTCGTACCCTTAAATTACAGCATGCATTATAGACTCGTTAATTGTAGACTCTGATCATCGTATATAAAAAAGTTTAATGATAAACGAAGAAGAAGTAACGTACAGTTTTTGGCAAGCGTGGTGTAGAGCAAAGAGGTGTACTTGTTTGCAAGGTGGAGGGAGAGCTCAAAGTATTCCAAGAATTTCAGCTTGGTGCAAGTGCCGTGTTTCGTCCACTCATAGCGCCAGAAATCCTTTTCCTCCATTTGGAAGCTCGGCCACACGGTGGTTATTAGGGGCTTGAGATTCTACGTACAACAAATTAATAAATAAGTGTTAGGATACATACATTATGTTCACTTAGACGACTAATAGTAATTAATAATGGATTGATTAGTAATGGAGGATGACACACATACTTTTAAAGCGGAATAACTGAACGTGTAGGAACTTGAGCAGTCGGTGTTCTGGGAGCCATCAGCATGCACCGGCCACACTCCATGCAGAGTGAACCGATCACCGGGAATCTTATCCAGCTTCTTGCACTGGCTGGTCTTGCACAGCCCCATGGGCCACTGCATCGCCACTACAGCATAGCTTCCTGCTGCTGCTGGCGCTGGCGCTGCGACTGGTGGTTTTGGTCCACCAGGCGCCGGTCGCGGTGCCGCAGCACACCCCACGCTACTCACAATCACAATTATAATCACCACTAACATTACAGTAACACTCACTTTCCTTAGTTCAATCCCCATCTTTTCTTAATTATTAATGTTCCCTGTTAATTAATTGGTTTGATTTGCATGTTTTTACGTCTAAAGACCAACTATATATACACCAGTACACCACATTCTATGCCATATAAAGTAAGCACTAATACTCCTAATGGATACTATAATTTAATTGCTTGCATCAGTGGGATTCCTATAATTCTAAGAGATAGATGATGAGCTGATTTCTTTTTTGTTATATGTCTTAATCAACATATGTTATGGGAACATTGTTGGCTATTTTTTCTTGTTGATTCTTTTATGGAACATGAGTTCCTGATTTCTGATGCTTACTTCTCTTCCCACTTTGACTAGAATACAAAAATTATAAGCCTTGTTTGGTTACTTTCTCTCGCTCTTAATTCCTGTTTGTGTGCTTGAGCCTTGAGATGAGGAAGTGTGAAACCACTTTTGACTTTCCTTTGCCTTCTTTAGGCATGCCACTGTGTAATAGATAGTGTGAATTCCAATAATATGCTCCCAGAAGTGAGTGCTTCTTCATATAGTAGTTTCATAGGCTTAGTGGAGTGAATAATATTTTGAGATTCAGTCCTTTTATTTTCTATACATACATTTTCTTTTACATAACATACGAGGAATATAAAGTTAGACCACAATACAGTAATATTGTAGGACAAGTCGTTGAGAAGAAAAATGCTTACAAGAACCTTGCCAATCACCTTAGATATATGAAAGGAAATTACAACATACCACAAAGAGGCTAGGAATACATATGACAGTATACAATAAGACCTCATGTCTTTATATACACTAATATTTTCAAGGAAGATAAATACAATATTTACTCTCTAGTCAAAGCTTTGCCTTAAAAAAATCTCTTCAAAGTACCTTATGTTGCTTGCTTTGCCTCATCATGTAGCCCTTTAAAGAATCTGAGCAAGACCCTAAGTTCCTTTTTTTCTGTTACAAACCTGTATTCTTGAGGGTAGCATGATTTAAAATTCGCTTGTTACTTATGAGTGTTTAGTTAAGCATACACAGTTTCAGTTTGGTTGTTGGATACATGACTGGAGTGACAATTATTTTGGACTATCCTGTTTATGCCATATGATATTTATTTGTTTTGTTTGGGGTTGATGATTTGTAGATTCCATGAACTTTTGGAACATGTGGGAACTATAATCTTTGGTATACACTTGTCGTCTTGTTGAGTGCTTTTGGATTTTGATTGTTATGTAGCTTGATATTATGCCAATTTATACATAGTCTATTAAATTTACTGAAGATGTTATACCATAGTGGTATTGATTTATCTTGTTTTCTTTGGTAGGTAATGTGCCGGAGGATCCACCATAGCTGAATATCAATTCTGAATTTTTCATAATTGCCCAACTTATGTGAGTTTGTAGTTTATGCATGTTATAAGCTCATTGCGCTGGTCATCTAGTTTGCTGATGCATGGATGAGTTTACTTTGATCTTTCTTTGTGGTTGTTGGTCACTTTTACACAAGTTTGATATTGATGATTTGGGGTACAAGTTGCATATAGCATAGTCCTACCAGAAGTTTGAAAATAATGCTTTGTAGTCAAAGGTTGTTTACTATGTGGATTCTTTAAAACTGAGGTTGTAGGGATTGGTTTGTATTTTTTTAGCTATATGCGTTTGGCTTTCTAAAATGATCTCTTGAGTTTTAAAGCCAAATTTGTTTCCAGGTTCGAGCAGTAGCGGGAATGAATCATTAATTTATGGAAACTGTGAAAATAAATATACATAATTGTCAGTGATCATAAAATCACTAAGAAATGAATTTGTTATATGTCCTTATCAAAATAAATTCAAATTCAACTTTAACAATTTTCCGGTGATTGAGTAGGATTGAAATAGTATCCATTAATTCATTCTAATCACACGCAAATTGATATCAACAATTGTCCAGTCCTTAACAATTGTTCAGTATATTTTTGAGTGCGATTGCAACATAAATAAATATAGTATCCATTGATTCTAGTCACATGCAAATTCATCTTAACAATTCTCCGGTGCTTGCTAGAGTAGGATTCCAATATATACTTCTATAGTATCCATCAATTAATTCAAAGAATTTGTAATCAAATCACACGCATATTGATCATAACAGTAGGTGTTGGTGGTCCAAGCACACAGCAGTTACAAGACTCTGCTCATGATAGTGCACTGAAGTCTTTGGACGAGCATGCATGCATGCAAATCTCACCCCCCGCGGAAGAATAGGACAAGTGTGAGGATGCCTAAGACATATCACATCGTACCTAAATATGCGGAAATCATCGACACCAGTTCAGTGTTTGCCCCTAAACCCAGTTTATTCATTTTATTAAACCGGAGATTTTCGGAAGAAATCCCCACTGAATCGCCAATTGTGGGAAGGGATTATTCCTCTTGTTTAGGAGGTTATTATTGCGGGAGAATTTGTAGGGCGAGTGATAAAGTTATGTTGTAATAATACGGAGTATTACTTTATTATTTAGTGGAGATCTTTGGTTTTTTGCTCTTTTATGACTATTGGAGATTGGGAGTGTATTCTGTTGTCAAATGGGATTATTGGCACAAAATTATGACACAAAAGTGTCATAGACTATTTTAACCCGTTTTGACTCCTGTAAGATTTTAGTTTTGTCGAATCTTATTTGATTTTTCTTAATTTGTAGTTTCAAATATATAGATTTTTTTTTTAATATTGTTTATACAATCTATTATATCCCCTCCGATCTTTAATAATCTGTGCAATTTCCTGATTTGGACTATTTTTAATGTTCTGTGCATTGTGTTTTATTATATTTCGAGACACACTCTCTTAGTCTCTCCAATCTCTTTTTGCTTTTGAACCCAACCTCCCCTTACTTTTCCCATCTTCCTTTACTTTTCCCCCTTCAGCATACTCTCTTTCCAATCTATTTTTGTTTTTTGACCCCCTCACATTATAATACATTATGCCTCATTTTTCTCCAAAATAGTAAATGCATAAAACATTAAAAATCGGAGGGAGTATTTGTGTTTGAAGTTGTGGCTTTGAAAACTTTGCATAAGTTCCTTATACTTCCTTTAATTTTAACCCATCTTTTCTTCAGGATATATATGGATTTAGTTGAAA
This sequence comes from Patellifolia procumbens, assembly GCA_947645195.1. Taxonomy (NCBI): domain Eukaryota; kingdom Viridiplantae; phylum Streptophyta; class Magnoliopsida; order Caryophyllales; family Amaranthaceae; genus Patellifolia; species Patellifolia procumbens. The sequence continues at coordinate 148,524 of CANSGD010001101.1, forward strand.
CTATTGAGCACATGTCAGATCCCCAGCTACATTTGTTGTTACAAATTTAGGGATTTTAATAGCTTGTTGATTTGTTCAAATTCAAATATCGTCATATGCGGTCAATGGACTGAATTGGGCTAAAGTTTACTTTAATCCATCTTTTATGACACTAAAGTTAAACATGTGCAATGGATTTTAAAATAAATACTTTTAATTACATTGAAAAAATTCAAGTTAATTTATAATATAAATTTCCTGGATTTTTTAATTATTGTTGGAATGTTTATATAATTGGGATTTTTTAAAATTAAAGTTTTAAAAAATGTAATTTTTAAAATAGATTCTTTTTAATAAATTGAAATGAATCAATTAAAATTCTTTTTAATATTCTCTGAATTTTTTTATTGTCGTTTGGAATTAAAGACAATATTAGTTGTCCATAGGAGATCAAATTATGCCTGAATTTTTATGCTAAAATTAATTAGACCTAATTACAGGCTGAGCCAGGTCACAAACAAGAAAAAATTGGGCCCAAATCGGGCAGAAGAATCAAGCAGTGCTAAAGTTCGGGCCAAAAAATGTTTGGCCAAACCGAGTTTTTGGGGCAAAAGGGCAAGCTCTTCGAGCCATTTTCGAGACGGGTCGAATCGCAACTAAAAGATTCCATCTTTATTTGCCAAAACCTATATTTTTTTTCCAAAAAATTGTACCGGGTCGAAAATTCAGGGCCAAAAGGATGCCCAAACCCGTAAAAAACTGGGTTGGACTTGGTTTTATTAGGTGTAGCTAAAATCCCTTATGATTATCTTTTATTCTATTCATTAGATTTTAATTTATAAATTTGAAAGAAAATATCTTAAATCTTATTGGTCAGACTACAGCTTACATGACACGTTGTATGCTCTCTTACCTATGAGGCATGGTGAAATTGTATATTTATTTATATTGAAAATTCATATGAAATTATTAATTAAATATTTTATTTTTGATTGAAAATTTAATAGAGACACACACATACATACTGTATAATCTCTTTGGGTGATTAACCTTTTTTTCATTTATGTTGCCATATCTAATTTCATGATCGTGGAATGCTAACCTTAGATCATCATGGTTAATGAGAATTGTTGTGAGGGCAAATGAAACGGCAGATTATTCAAAATAATATTGGAAAAGGGGCATATGTTTTATTTTATATGACATATGGATCTTATTTTGAAGTATTTTTTAAGATTATGTTGGTGTTATAAAATTAAGGGAAATTTGTCAAAAAGGACCTTCAAAAAAAAACATTTTGTGAGAAGGGACCTTAAAAAAAAAATTTGGCTTTTAAAGTCCAAAAACAAAAAAAGTTTGTGAGGAGGGACCTTATTTGCTAATTAACACCTAATTAAACACTAATTATATATTAAATATAATTAAACAAAATTAATGTCTAATCAATATCGGATATATGCATGTATCCATCGGCTCACTTTTTTGACAGTACATTCCATGAAAATGGCTGTACATTTCATGAAAATGGCAGTACATTTATTGAGAAACGTAGTATATAAAAATCGATATTTTCACACCTATATAACTATATAGTTTGTATTTGGCATTTTCATTACAAAATGTACTACCATATATATTAGAATATACTACCATACATAAGAAATGTACTGCCAAAAAAGTAAGGCGATGGATATATGCATATATCCGATATTGATTAGGCAACCCTGATAGTGGAAAAAGGAGAGAGATGGGGGTGATGGTCTGCTGGTGGTGGGTATGGCAGAGGAGAGAGGGGGAAAATTTTATTAGGTATAATTTTATTTAATTATATTTAATATATAATTAGTGTTTAATTAGGTGTTAATTAGCAGATAAGGTCCCTCCTCACAAACTTTTTTTTGTTTTTGGCCTTTAAAAGCCATTTTTTTTTTAAGGTCCCTTCTCACAAAATAATTTTTTTTAAAGGTCCTTTTTGGCAAATTTCTCTAAAATTAAAATATATCAAATATGTAGATAAAATCATACTCCCTCCAATTTCTACTGTTTGAGGGAAAAACTGAAAATAGTGTATTATAATGTAACTGGGGTAAAAACTAAACTAACACGTAATCGCTACTAATGGAATTGACTATGTAGATTAATCGACCCATGTAGGACGGGGTGGGTCAACTGACCCGGGCCCTACACGGCCCGTTATGGCTTTTCTGTGACCCGACCCGCCCTGTTTAGAAACTGACCCACCCCGGCCCGAACCCGCCCCATTGAACACCTCTATTTCTAATGCTGACCTTCTGAGTTGTGAGTCCTGACATTATCTCTCCTTGGGAGCCCAACTTTGACCTTTCTCTCCCCTCTTTCCTTTCTTTCCTTTCCTTTCCTCATTTTTCTATAGTTATGCGTACAAATAGTGGGCCCCATCGTCCCACTGTTATTCTTTGTCCCATTCTGACCTGCTTTTCTATGGTTTTTTTATAAAAGGGGGGACAATGGTCCCCCCTCGTTCCTACATGGGTCCGCCGTTGATCAAAACTCATGGTGCATGAAGACAACTTAGAAATTAGGTTTCTATTAAGATCATTATGTTATGAATTCGCAAATCAATTTCAATAGAAAATGCATTATATGTTATATTATATTATTATTATTACCTTTTTTTTTATAAAGAACCCTTTTCAATCTTAGAGTATTTGACAAAATAAAAATGGTGTGGTATGTGTAAAGTTGAAAAACATTAAATGTAATCTCATCTGATTTACTTTATTCAAATGTTCAGACTATGATTTATATATTTCCTTTTTTGTTAATTTGTTTCTTCACACAACAAATTGAATAAATTCCTTATAAACGATAAAACGAGTACTCCCTCTGTATGTGTAACGGTCCCCTACAAATTTGAAATTTACTTTTTTGCCATGTTTACAGTATTTTTTATATTTCCTTATTCAATTCCCTAAATCTATGTCAGCGTCGCCTTTGTACGTGATAATTTGCAATACACAAAATGAAAGTAAAGGATTTTGAACACGCGACCTATTAGTTGTAATGTCATAGGCTCTACCACCAAGCCACATCCCTTTTTGTTGTCATCTTGTAATTAAGAATTCATTTTACCTTGATTAAGCTATGGAAAAAAGTAAAGAGACCTCATTCATTACAATTTTTCATGTTAATTTGTTTATTTGATTCTTATATTATACCATCAAAAATTTAATATTAAAAAAAATTAAATCTATGGGGAATATTATTCTAACTCTATTAAAAAAATAAACCCCGAACATTTGAATTATGATTCTCATCATCAATGCTTTCTTCTTCATTTTTCTTATAATCTCTATAAGTTTTTATTTGAATTAGATTTTGAATTCGGATGTGCGTGCGTGTTTTGATTTGTCTGCAATGATAAATTAATAATAGACTCTGAATCTAAGATGTCAAAAAAAAACTCGGGTCGGGCCAGGGCGGGTCAACTGACCCGGACCCTACACGGCCCATTATGGCTTTTCTGTGACCCGCCCCGTCCCGTTTAGAAACTTACCCGCCCCGGCCCGAACCCGCCCCATTGAACACCTCTAGTTCTAATGTTGACCTTCTGAGTTGTGAGTCCTGACATTATCTCTCCCTGGAAGCCCCACTTTGACCTTTTCTCTCCCCTCTTTCCTTTCTTTTCTTTCCTTTCCTCATTTTTCTACAGTTATGCGTATAAATAGTGGGCCTCACAGTCCCACTGCTGTCCTTTATCCCATTCTGACATGCTTTTCTATGGTTTTATTTATAAAAGTGGGGGGACAATGGCCCCCCTTGTTCCTACATGGGTCCGCCCCTGATCAAAACTCATGGTGCATGAAGAAAACTTAGAAATTAGGTTTCTGTTAAGATCATTATATGTTAAATTCGCAAATCAATTTCAATAGAAAATGCATTATATGTTATATTATTATTACTTTTTTTTATAAAGAACCCTTTTCAATCTTAGAGTATTTGACAAAATAAAGATGGTGTGGTATGTGTAAAGTTGGAAAACTTTAAATGTAATCTCATCTGATTTACTTTATTCAAATGTTCAGACTATGATTTATATATTTCCTTTTTCGTCAATTTGTTTCTTCACACAACAAATTGAATAAATTCTTTATAAACGATAAAACGAGTAATCCTTCCATATTTGTAAAGCTTTTTTTTGGCCATATATCTTCGCACAACAAATTCACTGATCCCCTACAAATTTGAAATTTACTTTACTGCCATGTTTACACTATTTTTTACATTTCCTTATTCAATTCCTTAAATTTATGTTTTCTGGCTCACATATTCATTCACTTATAAGTACGAAGTATATTAGTGTTCTCTCTTTCTTTAATTTCTCTACAATAAACCCCATAAATTTATCATCAATATTATATTTAAAAAAAACCCCACAAATTGCTTCATAGAGATTTACTTTGTTTGGACAACATCAAAGCTTTGATACAAAATTACACTGGTAATTTTGCTCTATTCGTACTTGTTATTCATATCTTAATTTTGTGTGTTTGTTGTTGTTTTTTTTGTTGAATTATGGGGAATCAATGTGAATGTGTTTGTAGTTTTTGGGTATTTTTGTGTTAGGATATAAACAGAGGAATTATTGTGTTGATAGTGATGAAATGCCCTTTTCTTGTCAAAATTCACTTTTAAACTTAATCTTATTATGCAAAGCCCCTTTGTAATCGATTATTAGTTGAAAATGAAAATGGCTTACAATTTTGTGAATTGAATTGTGCTTCTTAGATACATACAAGTTTATGAGTTTTCATGGTTTTCGGGCAATTAATGTTATGACAGGGAAACTTTGTTACTTAAAAGTGATGGAATGCCCTTTTCTTACAAAACTGAAAACTTTACCTTGAACAATAATGCTTCTTATCAAGTTCTTTTGCCATTATTTTCCGTCTAACTTGATGATGCCTATAAACGAAACACTAATCATGACATAAACAAAGGTCTTGAAACAAAATGAAAATGTAGGGTTGCAACATTGCCATAATCCTGATTATCAGAATTGTTAATTGCGGCGGAATGGTGAATAATAGGTATCTTCTTGTTTGGCTGGCGAATTTGATCATGTATGTATGTTCTGATCATGGCGAGCATTGTATTGGTATCTTCTTGTGCGGCATATTAATTGAGACTTGGATTTAGTTGTGGACCAATTAAAGTTGTTCATTTTGCTTACTGTCTACTTAGTACTATAACGACCCATTTGGTTATTGGTAATAAATTGCGGTAATGGTAGTGAATTTGAATATAAATATATGAAGAAAATTGATTTTCATTCCCAAGTGATAATGAGTAGTAATGAAAATTCATAAGAAATTGTGTGTCCGTGGAGAGAAAAACATAAGTTTGGGGTAAGATTGTTTCCCATGGAGAAAAGGTTGTGAGTCACTTGATTCCCCGTAGAGATTTTAAGAGTTCACCCCTATTTAAATTACAGTTAAAAAATTATTCTCACTCAGTCATTCCCACCATTTAGTTACAATAACCAAACGGGCCGTAGATGTTAATAGGTTTCACTGTTTTTTTTGGCTTGAGCAGCAGCAAACGGTTAAAGGGGCTTTTGGATTTGTTAGTGCCTATCATCCAACAACAACGGAGTTATCCCATGCCATGGAAAGAAACTGCATCTTTCCCGATGAACTCATAGAGGAAATACTATCAAGGCTACCAATTAAAGATTTGTTGCGAGCGAGATGTGTAAGCAAGAGATGGTGTGGCCTCATCGATGATGTTAGCTTTATCAGGAAGCATTACCAAGTTCAGTACTCCTTTCGTAGATTGGATGACAACATGACCTACTTTGTCGATCACTATAATAGAGAAGATTTTTATAGAGTTGAGTTCCATCTCCTCTCTATACAGCAGCAAGGGGATGCTACTTTAACTGTGGATCTGACTCCTGATCTGAAACGCGATAGCAATGCTGCACTTCCATATGGGGCAGATCATTACTTATTTAATTGTTATGGCTGTGTCAATGGCATCCTTTGCCTCGCTTGTATTTCTCCCAGAAGATTGGTGAAGGATTCTTCTTTGGCCTTGTGGAATCCGGCCACTAGAGAATTCAAGACTCTTGCTTACCCAAATGATCCACGTGTCACACATTGCCATCAATTATATATTGATGGGTTTGGTTTTGATGAGTCATCAAGTGATTTCAAGATTCTAGGAGGATATATCATCTATAATGACGAGCCTCCTAGTTTTTACCGAGTATTATATTCGCTAAAATCCAACTCTTGGAAGTGGATTAGCAATCCACCGGCTCCGGCTCATGATTTTGGGTTTCCAAGGGAATATCTTGATATGTACTTGAACGGTGTATGTTATTGGGTGACGGATCTTCATCAGGAAGGTAGTGGGTTCCCGGTTCATTCCGTGATTGTTTCCTTTAATTTTACAAGTGAGGTTTTCAAAGTGTCTGAGCTACCACCTGATGCTATGTCCCTTGTATTGGAGAGTGGTAGACCATGTGATAAAAAAACCATATTGTACAAGGAATGTCTTGCACTGGCGATGAGCTTTAAGGTTCGGGATGAGGCATCGTATGACATTCATCTTTGGGTTGCCACCCAATTAGATGATTGTGGGGTGCCGTTGTCCTGGCAGCACTTGTTTACCATCGGACCTACCCCTGCTAAATTAGGTCTTTATATTAATACAATCTTAACGAACGGCGATTTTCAACTCTTATTTACGTATGACGAGAGTGGAGATTGTGAAGCCTTCCTATACATTCACTCAACTGGCGAGTTCAAGAAATCTGATATGTGTTGGAAAGCTTGGTTTAGATATGTGGAGAGTTTGTTCTCATTATCTTCTAAGATCAGAGGCAGCAGTTAGTTCAAAACATAGAAGGCACACACATATATAATATATGTTGTTGGACATCACAAAATAACAGTTAGAAGGAAGGATATGTGGAAGGCTGAAGAAATAAAAAGTTTGATTGTTGATTCTTTAGGGTAGAAAGTTGTGTTGAGTAGCATATGGAAGAAATTAAAGTTTAGTTAGATTTGATAACAATGGCACAATAAAGTCACTAATTCAAACTGAGAACACTAATCCAAAGAACAACAAGGCAATTGGGGATGTCAATCTCCTATGTAACAAGACTATACAATTGAAGGGAAAAAAAAGACAGCCATTCGCCAAAATAATTTTTGTTGCTCAAAGTACATATTCAAGCTAATTATTCCCCTTACAGTCAGATAATTTGTTTAAGCATGACTATCAAAGAGGAACACAAACTCTAAGGCCCTGTTCAGTTCACCTTAAAATAATAATATTCAGTAAAAATAAGTTCAGTTCAGTAAAAATAAGTTCAGTTCAGTAAAAATAAGTTCAGTTCAGCAAAAATAAGTTCAGTTCAGTAAAAATAAGTTCAGTTCAGTAAAAATCAGTATTGCAAAGAAGAAAAAACAACATGAATCAGTAAAAATAAGTTCAGTTCAGTAAAAATAAGTTCAATTCAGTAAAAATAAGTTCAGTTCAGTAAAAATAAGTTCAGTTCAGCAAAAATAAGTTCAGTTCAGTAAAAATAAGTTCAATTCAGTAAAAATAAGTTGAACTAAACAGGGCCTAAATAGGATTCTATTCTAGGAAAAGAGTCAAATTTTCTTGCAAACTCTAAATAGGATTCTATTACTTCTAAAGGGAGTACCATTTTAATAGTATGCTAAAAAGAAAGTCACAGTATATAATAACATTACATAATGCGAGAGGTTCTTAATTGTAGATCTTGTTTCTCTCGCGCTGCTGTTCAAAGAGAATTCGTGGGCATCTTGAATTTTAAAACTCCATGAGGATATAAACTTCTCACCCTACTGCCAAGAGGATTATGTTTCTACCGCAACTAGTCTAGTTACATTACTGAAAAGAGTAACGAAGGAAACTATTTTGTGAAAATTGATTATTGTAGAAAGTTCTAAGAAACATCAGATTATTGTGCACGCTGTAAATTATATAACAGGCATTATACTATCCGTGATCTCGTTTTAAATACCTCACTTATAACCTTTTACTACTTGTATTTGTCAAGGGGAAGTACCTACATTGAAGAAGAAGGGGGAGATTGATTCACATATAAATCTAGTGGATTTTCACTTTTCCAAAGCCATAAAATTTTACTGCCGAGTTGATTAGGTTCCAACCAATTTCCCCCGGATTCCAGTTATGGAACATATTAATTAGCCTCAAGGCACCATCATAATTGCAGCTTTACAAAAATCACCTACAATATTTGTTACTGCTTAATTTGAAGAATATCAGTCATGGCCAAATCAACATTCGTTTATCATCCCCGTTGGACGGTACTTGTCTTTGTTTCTATTTCTCTCAGCCAAAATTTGAAATTCGTCTTTCGAACTTTGGCATTGCAGTAACGATTACTTAAGGCAACTGCCTTCACTAACCCGCTAGCTAGACTTTATTTTCTGAATTGCTCTTAATCACCCTTATGAAGTATTAATTATGAACCTTCTGTCCCACTAGACAAAAGAGATTATTTCGCATACATAAAGACCGAAATTTCTGAAGCAAAATGTATAATTGTTGCAATACACACATTATGATAGAGTTCTCTGGAAAGTTGTTCATGTTCAAAAAATTGTCGAGAAAAAAGATGTAAGTATCACAATCTATATCCCATATGTTTGCATTATCGCGGGCATTTTTCATACTTGAAATGAAGGAATAGTTACACTATTTATCTACTGTTAAGAAGATTAAATCAAATTAAATACATCATTTTGGATCATGACATAATCTTGATAATGTTGGACAATTAAAAAGATGGGGCCAGGAACTAGGAAGCCAAGCAAAGGATATTTAGGATTGAGCTTGTCTTTAAAGGATTAAATATTTCCAAATTGGATGACAATGCTTGTTACTTTGTCTTGACAGTTGGCTATGTCGCTATGCAGCCAATAATCCTTGGTAGATCCCTCAACGTTTCTAAGCTTATTGCAATGCGACCTTGATCAGACAAGGATCTCAGGAAAGACGAGCAGCTACATAACACAACAATTTCTTCCTAACTCTCGCCTCGTAGTCCCACCCTTATAGTTGGCTTTCGATACGCTGCCAAGTGACAAGCCTCTACAAATAGCAAGCTACCTTAGCCATACGACACTGTGTATCTCACGTGCAAGATGCACCCAAGTCTGTGTTTCTGCATAGTAACAAGCAAATAATAAGGTGATGAGTCGTAAGTGTAAATCTATGCAAGTACACTGAAAATAGAAATTAACAAACTCGAGAGTAGAATTTTTATGTTATGCTGAAATGAGAGAATTAGAACCTGTGAAGTAAGCCTTTGTTGCATAGGCACTTGCTGAACAAGATCCACATGAGGCTCTAGAACCCACCTCTGACAATGAGAGCTTATTCTACAGAGATAGGAGTGTAGAAGAGAAAACACATTATAATTAACACTCAAAAAGACATAGAACAGAGGTGGATTATAGATGGTAGCAGTACCAATTAAACCAACTATATTGTTTAAGGATTGAATTAATTAGTCCTCACCTAGCATGTCCCATGAGCCATAAGTAGGAGGCCAGATTACTACTTTTTCTTCCTGGTGAGAGAGCGTTAAGACTCACAAAGCCAAAAAGCCTATAGAAGTCTGGACTCTGCAGGCCTCTAACCTGCTGCCAGATAATAAGAGACGCCCAATCTCACGAACACTTTCAGCATTCATTTGTTTAGTATTAGATTCAACAGTTGAGATCATTATCTACTGCATGAGGAACGTTGTCGAGTCAGAAATAACAACCTCAGAAAGATCTTATTGGCAAAAAAAACCCTTAGAAAATCTATTCATTCGATCAGTCTAGAAAGCACAACCTCAAAGTTCAACAAAATTTGTATGAAAATATTGGCAGAGTATATTCAACACTGTCAAATAAGGGGAAATCAATTAAACATAAATTAAAAGCTAATTGCAAAAGGCAACGGAAAACAGGTAAATATGAAATGATAATAAATTTAAAAAACAACAGCAGAAGTAACACCCCTCAATCCATTGGAACTGTGAAGTCATAAATTGCTACGCTTTAATTTTTACGCACTAGATTGTGAACTCTATCAGTTTAAAGCAACAAATTGTTGTGCATTCCTTCTTAACAAAATGTTAAAAAGAATTGGTGATTATAGTGAGTAAGAGAAGATCTAGGACAAAAATGAGACTAATAGATGAGCGAGAGAAGTGTTACCATTGCATGCTTGATTTCGCAAGTTAAATTTGTCAAGAAAAGCGCCTAATAGTTACTGACATGCTAGCTGCAAAACGTTATCTTTATCTAGAAGATGGAACATGTAATCAAGTTGACTGCAAAACGTTCAAGTTGACTATATCAACGAGCCATAGTTTTTACCTAGAAGATGGAACATGTATTCAAGTTGACTGCAAAACATTCACCAATATCTGCACCTTTGCAGCAGCTTCGTCCAAAGGTGACTGATAACTTCCTATAGGATTCCAACCTCCTTTCTTGCTGTCTGCTGTTAAGATAATAAGAGGCACACATGCTATCTCTTCAAAAAGACTTTGAGCATCCATCCGTACAAATCTGAAAGACAGTAGTGAGTAGTGACCATCAAGGCAAAGTGAAAGTAAGGAAACTAAATTTGAGTAGGAGCCTATGAGGCTGTTAAATAAAAAGAATCAGCGGTTTCAGATAATGATCTACTCCAAGAAGAATGTTGTCAATTAAGCGGGAAACAAAGACCAATATTAAAAAGCCCCACCCTTATAGTCAGGCTTTCAATACGCAAAGAATTCCCCACGAGTAGCAAGCTAACTTAGCCATGCGACATTGTCTATCCCATGTGCACCCCAAGTCTGCGTTTCTGCATACTAACAAGCAAATAAAATGTGATGAGTCATACGTGTAAATCTACGCAATTAAGTACACTGAAAATAGAGATTAACAAACTCGAGATTAGAATTTTTAAGTTATGATGAAATGAGAGAGTAAGAACCTGTGAAGTAAGCCTACTACACTGTTTAAGGATTGAATTAGTACTCACCGAGCATGTCCCATGAGCCATAAGTAGGAGGCCATAAGGAAGCGTTAAAACTCACTGGCCAGAACTTCCTATAGATGTCTGGACTCTGGTGTTTGACAGCATTTATTGATTCAAAGCAGGAGCTAAAAAAAACATCAAGTCAAAGAACTACTTCTATATGAATCATATATGCTCTTGGTTATCCATATAAAAGGAACATCATTAATTAATTAAGAATCTTTTGGTTCCTGAATAAATCCATTTATTCAACTAAGACAGCATTATATTATGCAAGTAGGTAACACACAAATTAAATTTCAGGCACAGTCACGTGCATATATATAATAATTCAAGCACAGGCCTATTGTATTGTATTAATATTTCAGATTAAAATCTTCTTGGGATCACGGTAATAGAGAGCCTTTGATGCCAAGCCATTTCCACACCCGATAAACGAAGAAGGCGAGATTCCAGCTGAACAATTCTTGGGAGTTTTGAGATCCAATTCAACGCATAAATGTATCTCCAGAAGATACACCTTGGAGTCTGTCTTCGTGCACTTGATCCTCGATACAAGGTTGAGTGAATTGAATATGGAATAGAAATACTCTTGTGCTAGAGGAGCCTGAACCATGTCGGTCAATGGGGAAGGGTTCACGGCTGCATGCAAAAGCAATCGAGAAAACAAATGAATACGGATCGGAGTACGTACTATGATACGTACACATGGACGATTAATTATTCTAATTAAGATATATAATGTCGTACCCTTAAATTACAGCATGCATTATAGACTCGTTAATTCTAGACTCGATCATCGTATATAAAAAAGTTTAATGATGAACGAAGAAGAAGTAACGTACAGTTTTTGGCAAGCGTGGTGTAGAGCAAAGAGGTGTACTTGTTTGCAAGGTGGAGGGAGAGCTCAAAGTATTCCAAGAATTTCAGCTTGGTGCAAGTGCCGTGTTTCGTCCACTCATAACGCCAGAAATCCTTTTCCTCCATTTGGAAGCTCGGCCACACGGTGGTTATTAGGGGCTTGAGATTCTACGTACAACAAATTAATAAATAAGTGTTAGGATACATACATTATGTTCACTTAGACGACTAATAGTAATTAATAATGGATTGATTAGTAATGGAGGATGACACACATACTTTTAAAGCGGAATAACTGAACGTGTAGGAACTTGAGCAGTCGGTGTTCTGGGAGCCATCAGCATGCACCGGCCACACTCCATGCAGAGTGAACCGATCACCGGGAATCTTATCCAGCTTCTTGCACTGGCTGGTCTTGCACAGCCCCATGGGCCACTGCATCGCCACTACAGCGTAGCTTCCTGCTGCTGCTGCAGGCGCTGGCGCTGGCGCAGCCACTGGTGGTTTTGGTCCACCAGGCGCCGGTCGCGGTGCCGCAGCACACCCCACGCTACTCACAATCACAATTATAATCACCACTAACATTACAGTAACACTCACTTTCCTTAGTTCAATCCCCATCTTTTCTTAATTATTAATGTTCCCTGTTAATTAATTGGTTTGATTTGCATGTTTTTACGTCTAAAGACCAACCATATATACACCAGTACACCACATTCTATGCCATAGAAAGTAAGCACTAATACTCCTAATGGATACTATAATTTAATTGCTTGCATCAGTGGGATTCCTATAATTCTAAGAGATAGATGATGAGCTGATTTCTTTTTTGTTATATGTCTTAATCAACATATGTTATGGGAACATTGTTGGCTATTTTTTCTTGTTGATTCTTTTATGGAACATGAGTTCCTGATTTCTGATGCTTACTTCTCTTCCCACTTTGACTAGAATACAAAAATTATAAGCCTTGTTTGGTTACTTTCTCTCGCTCTTAATTCCTGTTTGTGTGCTTGAGCCTTGAGATGAGGAAGTGTGAAACCACTTTTGACTTTCCTTTGCCTTCTTTAGGCATGCCACTGTGTAATAGATAGTGTGAATTCCAATAATATGCTCCCAGAAGTGAGTGCTTCTTCATATAGTAGTTTCATAGGCTTAGTGGAGTGAATAATATTTTGAGATTCAGTCCTTTTATTTTCTATACATACATTTTCTTTTACATAACATACGAGGAATATAAAGTTAGACCACAATACAGTAATATTGTAGGACAAGTCGTTGAATGCTTACAAGAACCTTGCCAATCACCTTAGATATATGAAAGGAAATTACAACATACCACAAAGAGGCTAGGAATACATATGACAGTATACAATAAGACCTCGTGTCTTTATATACACTAATATTTTCAAGGAAGATAAATACAATATTTACTCTCTAGTCAAAGTTTTGCCTTAAAAAATCTCTTCAAAGTACCTTATGTTGCTTGCTTTGCCTCATCATGTAGCCCTTTAAAGAATCTGAGCAAGACCCTAAGTTCCTTTTTTTATGTTACAAACCTGCATTCTAAGGGTAGGATGATTTAAAATTCGCCTGTTAATTATGAGTGTTTAGTTAGGCATACACAGTTCCAGTTTGGTTGTTGGATACATGACTGGAGTGACAATTATATTGGACTATCCTGTTTGTGCCATATGATATTTATTTGTTTTGTTTGGGGGTTGATGATTTGTAGATTCCATGAACTTTTGGAACATGTGGGAAGTATAATCTATGGAAACTGTGAAAATAAATATACATAATTGTCAGTGATCATAAAATCACTAAGAAATGAATTTGTTATATGTCCTTATCAAAATAAATTCAAATTCAACTTTAACAATTTTTCGGTGATTGAGTAGGATTGAAATAGTATCCATTAATTCATTCTAATCACACGCAAATTGATATCAACAATTGTCCAGTCTTTAACAATTGTTCAGTATATTTTTGAGTGCGATTGCAACATAAATAAATATAGTATCCATTGATTCTAGTCACATGCAAATTCATCTTAACAATTCTCCGGTGCTTGCTAGAGTAGGATTCCAATATATACTTCTATAGTATCCATCAATTAATTCAAAGAATTTGTAATCAAATCACACGCATATTGATCATAACAATAGGTGTTGGTGGTCCAAGCACATACACAACAGTTACAAGACTCTGCTCATGATAGTGCACTGAAGTCTTTGGACGAGCATGCATGCATGCAAATCTCACCCCCGCGGAAGAAATAGGACAAGTGTGAGGATGCCTAAGACAAATCACATCGTACCTAAATATGCGGAAATCATCGACACCAGTTCAGTGTTTGCCCTTAAACCCGTTTTATTCATTTTATTAAACCGGAGATTTTCGGAAGGAATCCCCACTGAAATCGCCAATTGTGGGAAGGGATTATTCCTGTTGTTTAGGAGGTTATTATTGCTGGAGAATTTGTAGGGCGAGTAATAAAGTTATGTTGTAATAATACGGAGTATTACTTTATTATTTAGTGGAGATCTTTGGTCTTTTGCTCTTTTATGACTATTGGAGATTTGGAGTGTATTCTGTTGTCAAATGGGATTATTGGCACAAAATTATGACACAAAAGTGTCATAGACTATTTTAACCCGTTTTGACTCCTATAAGATTTTAGTTTTGTCGAATCTTATTTGATTTTTCTTAATTTGTAGTTTCAAATATATAGATTTTTTTTTAAATCTTGTTTATACAATCTAATATATTCCCTCCGATCTTTAATGTTCTGTGCAATTTCCTGATTTGGACTATTTTTAATGTTCTGTGCATTGTGTTTTATTATATTTCGAGACGCACTCTCTTAGTCTCTCCAATCTCTTTTTGCTTTTGAACCCAACGCATTAACCTCCCCCTTACTTTTCCCATCTTCCTTTACTTTTCCCCCTTTAGCATACTCTCTTTCCAATCTATTTTTGTTTTTTGACCCCCTCACATTATAATACATTATGCCTCATTTTTCTCCAAAATAGTAAATGCATAAAACATTAAAAGTATTTGTGTTTGAAGTTGTGGCTTTGAAAACTTTGCATAAGTTCCTTATACTTCCTTTAATTTTAACCCATCTTTTCTTCAGGATATATATGGATTTAGTTGAACCTATTGAGCACATGTCAGATCCCCAGCTACATTTGTTATTACAAATTTAGGGATTTTAATAGCTTGTTGATTTGTTCAAATTCAAATATCGTCATATGCGGTCAATGGACTGAATTGGGCTAAAGTTTACTTTAATCCATCTTTTATGACACTAAAGTTAAACATGTGCAATGGATTTTAAAATAAATACTTTTAATTACATTGAAAAATTCAAGTTAATTTATAATATAAATTTCCTGGATTTTTTAATTATTGTTGGAATGTTTATATAATTGGGATTTTTTAAAATTAAAGTTTTAAAAAATGTAATTTTTTAAAATAGATTCTTTTTAATAAATTTAAATGAATCAATTAAAATTCTTTTTAATATTCTCTGAATTTTTTTACTGTCGTTTGGAATTAAAGACAATATTAGTTGTCCATAGGAGATCAAATTATGCCTGAATTTTTATGCTAAAATTAATTAGACCTAATTACAGGCTGAGCCAGGTCACAAACAAGAAAAAATTGGGCCCAAATCGGGCAGAAGAATCAGGCAGTGCTAAAGTTCGGGCCAAAAAATGTTTGGCCAAACCGATTTTTTGGGGCAAAGGGCAAGCTCTTCGAGCCATTTTCGAGACGGGTCGAATCGCAACTAAAAGATTCCATCTTTATTTGCCAAAACCTATATTTTTTTTCCAAAAAATTGTACCGGGACAAAAATTCAGGGCCAAAAGGATGCCCAAACCCGTAAAAAACTGGGTTGGACTTGGTTTTATTAGGTGTAGCTAAAATCCCTTATGATTATCTTTTATTCTATTCATTAGATTTTAATTTATAAATTTGAAAGAAAATATCTTAAATCTTATTGGTCAGACTACAACTTACATGACGCGTTGTATGCTCTCTTACCTATGAGGCATGGTGAAATTGTAAATTTATTTATATTGAAAATTCATATGAAATTATTAATTAAATATTTTATTTTTGATTTAAAATTTAATAGAGACACACACATACATACTGTATAATCTCTTTGGGTGGTTAACCTTTTTTTCTTTTATGTTGCCATATCTAATTTCATGATCGTTGAATGCTAACCTTAGATCATCATGGTTAATGAGAATTGTTGTGAGGGCAAATGAAACGGCAGATTATTCAAAATAATATTGGAAAAGGGGCATATGTTGTTTTTATATATGACATATGGATCTTATTTTGAAGTATTTTTTAAGCTTATGTTGGTGTTATAAAATTAAAATATATCAAATATGTAGATAAAATCATACTCCCTCCAATTGCTAATGTTTTGTGCATTAACTGTTTGAGGGAAAAACTGAAAATAGTGTAATATAATGTAACTGGGGGAAAAACTAAACTAACACGTAATCGCTACTAATGGAATTGACTATGTAGATTAATCGACCCACGTAGGACGGGGTGGGTCAACTGACCCGGGCCCTACACGGCCCGTTATGGCTTTCTGTGACCCGCCCCGCCCTGTTTAGAAACTGACCCACCCCGGCCCGAACCCGCCCCATTGAACACCTCTATTTCTAATGCTGACCTTCTGAGTTGTGAGTCCTGACATTATCTCTCCTTGGAGCCCAACTTTGACCTTTCTCTCCCCTTTTTCCTTTCTTTTCTTTCCTTTCCTCATTTTTCTATAGTTATGCGTACAAGTAGTGGGCCCCATCGTCCCACTGTTATTCTTTGTCCCATTCTGACCTGCTTTTCTATGGTTTTTTTTATAAAAGGGGGGGACAGTGGTCCCCCCTCGTTCCTACATGGGTCCGCCCTTGATCAAAACTCATGGTGCATGAAGACAACTTAGAAATTAGGTTTCTATTAAGATCATTATGTTATGAATTCGCAAATCAATTTCAATAGAAAATGCATTATATGTTATATTATATTATTATTATTACCTTTTTTTTTTATAAAGAACCGTTTTCAATCTTAGAGTATTTGACAAAATAAAAATGGTGTGGTATGTGTAAAGTTGAAAAACTTTAAATGTAATCTCATCTGATTTACTTTATTCAAATGTTCAGACTATGATTTATATATTTCCTTTTTTGTTAATTTGTTTCTTCACACAACAAATTGAATAAATTCCTTATAAACGATAAAACGAGTACTCCCTCTGTATGTGTAACGGTCCCCTACAAATTTGAAATTTACTTTTTTGCCATGTTTACAGTATTTTTTATATTTCCTTATTCAATTCCCTAAATCTATGTCAGCGTCACCATTGTACGTGATAATTTGCAATACACAAAATACAAGTAATGGGTTTTGAACACGCGACCTATTAGTTGTAATGTCATAGGCTCTACCACCAAGCCACATCCCTTTTTGTTGTCATCTTGTAATTAAGAATGAATTCATTTTACCTTGATTAAGCTATGGGAAAAAGTAAAGAGACCTCATTCATTACAATTTTTCATGTTAATTTGTTTATTTGATTCTTAAATTATACCATCAAAATTTTAATATTAAAAAAAATGAAATCTATGGGGAATATTATTCTAACTCTATTAAAAAAATAAACCCCGAACATTTGAATTATGATTCTCATCATCAATGCTTTCTTCTTCATTTTTCTTATAATCTCTATAAGTTTTTATTTGAATTAGATTTTGAATTCGGATGTGCGTGCGTGTTTTGATTTGTCTGCAATGATAAATTAATAATAGACTCTGAATCTAAGATGTCAAAAAAAAAACTCGGGTCGGGCCAGGGCGGGTCAACTGACCCGGACCCTACACGGCCCATTATGGCTTTTCTGTGACCCGCCCCGTCCCGTTTAGAAACTTACCCGCCCCGGCCCGAACCCGCCCCATTGAACACCTCTAGTTCTAATGTTGACCTTCTGAGTTGTGAGTCCTGACATTATCTCTCCCTGGAAGCCCCACTTTGACCTTTCTTTTCTTTCCTTTCTTTTCTTTCCTTTCCTCATTTTTCTACAGTTATGCGTATAAATAGTGGGCCTCACAGTCCCACTGCTGTCCTTTATCCCATTTTGACATGCTTTTCTATGGTTTTATTTATAAAAGTGGGGGGACAATGGCCCCCCCTTGTTCCTACATGGGTCCGCCCCTGATCAAAACTCATGGTGCATGAAGAAAACTTAGAAATTAGGTTTCTGTTAAGATCATTATATGTTAAATTCGCAAATCAATTTCAATAGAAAATGCATTATATGTTATATTATTATTACTTTTTTTTATAAAGAACCCTTTTCAATCTTAGAGTATTTGACAAAATAAAGATGGTGTGGTATGTGTAAAGTTGGAAAACTTTGAATGTAATCTCATCTGATTTACTTTATTCAAATGTTCAGACTATGATTTATATATTTCCTTTTTCGTCAATTTGTTTCTTCACACAACAAATTGAATAAATTCTTTATAAACGATAAAACGAGTAATCCTTCCATATGTGTAAAGCTTTTTTTTGGCCATATATCTTCGCACAACAAATTCACTGATCCCCTACAAATTTGAAATTTACTTTACTGCCATGTTTACACTATTTTTTACATTTCCTTATTCAATTCCTTAAATTTATGCTTTCTGGCTCACATATTCATTCACTTATAAGTACGAAGTATATTAGTGTTCTCTCTTTCTTTAATTTCTCAACAATAAACCCCATAAATTTATCATCAATATTATATTAAAAAAAAACCCCACAAATTGCTTCATAGAGATTTACTTTGCTTGGACAACATCAAAGCTTTGATACAAAATTACACTGGTAATTTTGCTCTATTCGTACTTGTTATTCATATCTTAATTTTGTGTGTTTGTTGTTGTTTTTTTTGTTGAATTATGGGGAATCAATGTGAATGTGTTTGTAGTTTTTGGGTATTTTTGTGTTAGGATATAAACAGAGGAATTATTGTGTTGATAGTGATGAAATGCCCTTTTCTTGTCAAAATTCACTTTTAAACTTAATCTTATTATGCAAAGCCCCTTTGTAATCGATTATTAGTTGAAAATGAAAATGCCTTACAATTTTGTGAATTGAATTGTGCTTCTTAGATACATACAAGTTTATGAGTTTTCATGGTTTTCGGGCAATTAATGTTATGACACGGAAACTTTGTTACTTAAAAGTGATGGAATGCCCTTTTCTTGCAAAACTGAAAACTTTACCTTGAAAAATAATGCTTCTTATCAAGTTCTTTTGCCATTATTTTCCGTCTAACTTGATGATGCCTATAAACGAAACACTAATCATGACATAAACAAAGGTCTTGAAACAAAATGAAAATGTAGGGTATCAACATTGCCATAATCCTGATTATCAGAATTGCTAATTGCGGCGGAATGGTGAATAATAGGTATCTTCTTGTTTGGCTGGCGAATTTGATCATGTATGTATGTTCTGATCATGGCGAGCATTGTATTGGTATCTTCTTGTGCGGCATATTAATTGAGACTTGGATTTAGTTGTGGACCAATTAAAGTTGTTCATTTTGCTTACTGTCTACGTAGTACGTACTATAACGACCCATTTGTTTATTGGTAATAAATTGCGGTAATGGTAGTGAATTTGAATATAAATATATGAAGAAAATTGATTTTCATTCCCAAGTGGTAATGAGTAGTAATGAAAATTCATAAGAAATTGTGTGTCCGTGGAGAGAAAAACATAAGTTTGGGGTAAGATTGTTTCCCATGGAGAAAAGGTAGTGAGTCACTTGATTCCTCGTAGAGATTTTAAGATTTCACCCCTATTTAAATTACAGTTAAAAAATTATTCTCACTCAGTCATTCCCACCATTTAGTTACAATAACCAAACGGGTCGTAGATGTTAATAGCTTTCACTGTTTTTTTTGGCTTGAGCAGCAGCAAACGGTTAAAGGGGCTTTTGGATTTGTTGGTGCCTATCATCCAACAACAACGGAGCTATCCCATGCCATGGAAAGAAACTGCATCTTTCCCGATGAACTCATAGAGGAAATACTATCAAGGCTGCCAATTAAAGATTTGTTGCGAGCGAGATGTGTAAGCAAGAGATGGTGTGGCCTCATCGATGATGTTAGCTTTATCAGGAAGCACTACCAAGTTCAGTACTCCTTTCGTAGATTGGATGACAACATGACCTACTTTGTCGATCACTATAATAGAGAAGATTTTTATAGAGTTGAGTTCCATCTCCTCTCTATACAGCAGCAAGGGGATGCTACTTTAACTGTGGATCTGACTCCTGATCTGAAACGCGATAGCAATGCTGCACTTCCATATGGGGCAGATCATTACTTATTTAATTGTTATGGCTGTGTCAATGGCATCCTTTGCCTCGCTTGTATTTCTCCCAGAAGATTGCTGAAGGATTCTTCTTTGGCCTTGTGGAATCCGACCACTAGAGAATTTAAGACTCTTGCTTACCCAAATGATCCACGTCTCATACATTGCCATCAATTACATATTGATGGGTTTGGTTTTGATGAGTCATCAAGTGATTTCAAGATTCTAGGAGGATATATCTTCTATAATGACGAGCCTCCTAGTTTATACCGAGTACTATATTCGCTAAAGTCCAACTCTTGGAAGTGGATTAGCAATCCACCGGCTCCGGCTCATAATTTTGGGTTTCCAAGGGAATATCTTGATATGTACTTGAATGGTGTATGTTATTGGGTGACGGATCTTCATCAGGAAGGTAGTGGGTTCCCGGTTCATTCCGTGATTGTTTCCTTCAATTTTACAGGTGAGGTTTTCAAAGTGTCTGAGCTACCACCTGATGCTATGTCCCTTGTATTGGAGAGTGGTAGACCATGTGATAAAAAAACCATATTGTACAAGGAATGTCTTGCACTGGTGATGAGCTTTAAGGTTCGGGATGAGGCATCGTATGACATTCATCTTTGGGTTGCCACCCAATTAGATGATTGTGGGGTGCCGTTGTCCTGGCAGCACTTGTTTACCATCGGACCTACCCCTGCTAAATTAGGTCTTTATATTAATACAATCTTAATGACCGGCGATTTTCAACTCTTATTTACGTATGACGAGAGTGGAGATTGTGAAGCCTTCCTATACATTCACTCAACTGGCGAGTTCAAGAAATCTGATATGTGTTGGAAAGCTTGGTTTAGATATGTGGAGAGTTTGTTCTCATTATCTTCTAAGATCAGAGGCAGCAGCTAGTTCAAAACATAGAAGGCACACACATATATAATATATGTCGTTGGACATCACAAAATAACAGTTAGAAGGAAGGATATGTGGAAGGCGGAAGAAATAAAAAGTTTAATTGTTGTTTCTTTAGGGTAGAAAGTTGTGTTGAGTAGCATATGGAAGAAATTAAAGTTTAGTTGGATTTGATAACAATGGCACAATAAAGTCACTAATTCGAACTGAGAACACTAATCCAAAGAACAACAAGGCAATTGGGGATGTCAATCTCCTCTGTAACAAGAATGTACAATTGAAGGGAAATAAAAGACAGCTATTCGCCAAAAAAAATTTCGTTGCTCAAAGTACATATTCAAGCTAATTATTCCCCTTACAGTCAGATAATTTGTTTAAGCATGACTATCAAAGAGGAACACAAACTCTAAATAGGATTCTATTCTAGGAAAAGAGTCGAATTTTCTTGCAGACTCTAAATAGGATTCTATTACTTCTAGACGCAGTACCATTTTAATAGTATGCTAAAAAGAACGTCACAATATATAATAACATTACATAATGCGAGAGGTTCTTAATTGTAGATCTTGTTTCTCTCGCGCTGCTGTTCAAAGAGAATTCGTGGGCATTTTGAATTTTAAAACTCCATGAGGATATAAACTTCTCACCCTACTGCCAAGAGGATTATGTTTCTACCGCAACTAGTCTAGTTACATTACTGAAAAGAGTAACGAAGGAAACTATTTTGTGAAAATTGATTATTGTAGAAAGTTCTAAGAAACATCAGATTATTGTGCACGCTGTAAATTATATAACAGGCATTATACTATCCGTGATCTCGTTTTAAATACCTCACTTATAACCTTTTACTACTTGTATTTGTCAAGGGGAAGTACCTACATTGAAGAAGAAGGGGGAGATTGATTCACATATAAAAAAAATCACCTACAATATTTGTTACGGCTTAATTAGAAGAATATCAGTCATGGCCAAATCAACATTCGTTTATCATCCCCGTTGGACGGTACTTGTCTTTGTTTCTATTTCTCTCTCAGCCAAAATTTGAAATTCGTCTTTCGAACTTTGGCATTGCAGTAACGATTACTTAAGGCAACTGCCTTCACTAACCCGCTAGCTAGACTTTATTTTCTGAATTGCTCTTAATCACCCTTATGAAGTATTAATTATGAACCTTCTGTCCCACAAGACAAAAGAGATTATTTCGCATACATAAAGACCGAAATTTCTGAAGCAAAATGTATAATTGTTGCAATACACACATTATGATAGAGTTCTCCGGAAAGTGGTTCATGTTCAAAAAATTGTCGAGAAAAAAGATGTAAGTATCACAATCTATATCCCATATGTTTGCATTATCGCGGGCATTTTTCATACTTGAAATGAAGGAATAGTTACACTATTTATCTACTGTTAAGAAGATTAAATCAAATTAAATACATCATTTTGGATCATGACATAATCTTGATAATGTTGGACAATTAAAAAGATGGGGCCAGGAACTAGGAAGCCAAGCAAAGGATATTTAGGATTGAGCTTGTCTTTAAAGGATTAAATATTTCCAAATTGGATGACAATGCTTGTTACTTTGTCTTGACAGTTGGCTATGTCGCTATGCAGCCAATAATCCTTGGTAGATCCCTCAACGTTTCTAAGCTTATTGCAATGCGACCTTGATCAGACAAGTATCTCAGGAAAGACGAGCAGCTACATAACACAACAATTTCTTCCTAACTCTCGCCTCGTAGTCCCACCCTTATAGTTGGCTTTCGATACGCTGCCAAGTGACAAGCCTCTACAAATAGCAAGCTACCTTAGCCATACGACACTGTGTATCTCACGTGCAAGATGCACCCAAGTCTGTGTTTCTGCATAGTAACAAGCAAATAATAAGGTGATGAGTCGTAAGTGTAAATCTATGCAAGTACACTGAAAATAGGAATTAACAAACTCGAGAGTAGAATTTTTATGTTATGCTGAAATGAGAGAATTAGAACCTGTGAAGTAAGCCTTTGTTGCATAGGCACTTGCTGAACAAGATCCACATGAGGCTCTAGAACCCACCTCTGACAATGAGAGCTTATTCTACAGAGATAGGAGTGTAGAAGAGAAAACACATTATAATTAACACTCAAAAAGACATAGAACAGAGGTGGATTATAGATGGTAGCAGTACCAATTAAACCAACTATATTGTTTAAGGATTGAATTAATTAGTCCTCACCTAGCATGTCCCATGAGCCATAAGTAGGAGGCCAGATTACTACTTTTTCTTCCTGGTGAGAGAGCGTTAAGACTCACAAAGCCAAAAAGCCTATAGAAGTCTGGACTCTGCAGGCCTCTAACCTGCTGCCAGATAATAAGAGACGCCCAATCTCACGAACACTTTCAGCATTCATTTGTTTAGTATTAGATTCAACAGTTGAGATCATTATCTACTGCATGAGGAACGTTGTCGAGTCAGAAATAACAACCTCAGAAAGATCTTATTGGCAAAAAAAACCCTTAGAAAATCTATTCATTCGATCAGTCTAGAAAGCACAACCTCAAAGTTCAACAAAATTTGTATGAAAATATTGTCAGAGTATATTCAACACTGTCAAATAAGGGGAAATCAAGTAAACATAAATTAAAAGCTAATTGCAAAAGGCAACGGAAAACAGGTAAATATGAAATGATAATAAATTTAAAAAACAACAGCAGAAGTAACACCCCTCAATCCATTGGAACTGTGAAGTCATAAATTGCTACGCTTTAATTTTTACGCACTAGATTGTGAACTCTATCAGTTTAAAGCAACAAATTGTTGTGCATTCCTTCTTAACAAAATGTTAAAAAGAATTGGTGATTATAGTGAGTAAGAGAAGATCTAGGACAAAAATGAGACTAATAGATGAGCGAGAGAAGTGTTACCATTGCATGCTTGATTTCGCAAGTTAAATTTGTCAAGAAAAGCGCCTACTAGTTACTGACATGGTAGCTGCAAAACGTTAATCTTTATCTAGAAGATGGAACATGTAATCAAGTTGACTGCAAAACGTTCAAGTTGACTATCTCAACGAGCCATAGTTTTTACCTAGAAGATGGAACATGTATTCAAGTTGACTGCAAAACATTCACCAATATCTGCACCTTTGCAGCAGCTTCGTCCAAAGGTGACTGATAACTTCCTATAGGATTCCAACCTCCTTTCTTGCTGTCTGCTGTTAAGATAATAAGAGGCACACATGCTATCTCTTCAAGAAGACTTTGAGCATCCATCCGTACAAATCTGAAAGACAGTAGTGAGTAGTGACCATCAAGGCAAAGTGAAAGTAAGGAAACTAAATTTGGATAGGAGCCTATGAGGCTGTTAAATAAAAAGAATCAGCGGTTTGAGATAATGATCTACTCCAAGAAGAATGTTGTCAATTAAGCGGGAAACAAAGACCAATATTAACAAGCCCCACCCTTATAGTCAGGCTTTCAATACGCAAAGAAGTCCCCACGAGTAGCAAGCTAACTTAGCCATGCGACATTGTCTATCCCATGTGCACCCAAGTCTGCGTTTCTGCATACTAACAAGCCAATAAAATGTGATGAGTCATACGTGTAAATCTACACAATTAAGTACACTGAAAATAGAGATTAACAAACTCGAGATTAGAAATTTTAAGTTATGATGAAATGAGAGAGTAAGAACCTGTGAAGTAAGCCTACTACACTGTTTAAGGATTGAATTAGTACTCACCGAGCATGTCCCATGAGCCATAAGTAGGAGGCCATAAGAGAGCGTTAAAACTCACTGGCCAGAACTTCCTATAGATGTCTAGACTCTGGTGTTTGACAGCATTTATTGATTCAAAGCAGGAGCTAAAAAAAACATCAAGTCAAAGAACTACTTCTATATGAATCATATATGCTCTTGGTTATCCATATAAAAGGAACATCATTAATTAATTAAGAATCTTTTGGTTCCTGAATAAATCCATTTATTCAACTAAGACAGCATTATATTATGCAAGTAGGTAACACACAAATTAAATTACAGGCACAGTCACGTGCATATATATAATAATTCAAGCCCAGGCCTATTGTATTGTATTAATATTTCAGATTAAAATCTTCTTGGGATCACGGTAATAGAGAGCCTTTGATACCAAGCCATTTCCACACCCGATAAACGAAGAAGGCGAGATTCCAGCTGAACAATTCTTGGGAGTTTTGAGATCCAATTCAACGCATAAATGTATCTCCAGAAGATACACCTTGGAGTCTTGTGTCTTCGTGCACTTGATCCTCGATACAAGGTTGAGTGAATTGAATATGGAATAGAAATACTCTTGTGCTAGAGGAGCCTGAACCATGTCGGTCAATGGGGAAGGGTTCACGGCTGCATGCAAAAGCAATCGAGAAAACAAATGAATACGGATCGGAGTACGTACTATGATACGTACACATCGATGATTAATTATTCTAATTAAGATATATAATGTCGTACCCTTAAATTACAGCATGCATTATAGACTCGTTAATTGTAGACTCTGATCATCGTATATAAATTTTTTTAATGATAAACGAAGAAGAAGTAACGTACAGTTTTTGGCAAGCGTGGTGTAGAGCAAAGAGGTGTACTTTTTTGCAAGGTGGAGGGAGAGCTCAAAGTATTCCACGAATTTCAGCTTGGTGCAAGTGCCGTGTTTCGTCCACTCATAGTGCCAGAAATCCTTTTCCTCCATTTGGAAGCTCGGCCACATGGTGGTTATTAGGGGCTTGAGATTCTACATACAACAAATTAATAAATAAGTGTTAGGATACATACATTATGTTCACTTAGACGACTAATAGTAATTAATAATGGATTGATTAGTAATGGAGGATGACACACTTACTTTTAAAGCGGAATAACTGAACGTGTAGGAACTTGAGCAGTCGGTGTTCTGGGAGCCATCAGCATGCACCGGCCACACTCCATGCAGAGTGAACCGATCACCGGGAATCTTATCCAGCTTCTTGCACTGGCTGGTCTTGCACAGCCCCATGGGCCACTGCATCGCCACTACAGCGTAGCTTCCTGCTGCTGCTGCAGGCGCTGGCGCTGGCGCAGCCACCGGTGGTTTTGGTCCACCAGGCGCCGGTCGCGGTGCCGCAGCACACCCCACGCTACTCACAATCACAATTATAATCACCACTAACATTACATTAACTCTCACTTTCCTTAGTTCAATCCCCATCTTTTCTTAATTATTAATGTTCCCTGTTAATTAATTGGTTTGATTTGCATGTTTTTACGTCTAAAGACCAACTATATATACACCAGTACACCACATTCTATGCCATAGAAAGTAAGCACTAATACTCCTAATGGATACTATAATTTAATTGCTTGTATAAGTGGGATTCCTATAATTCTAAGAGATAGATGATGAGCTGATTTCTTTTTTGTTATATGTCTTAATCAACATATGTTATGGGAACATTGTTGGCTATTTTTTCTTGTTGATTCTTTTATGGAACATGAGTTCCTGATTTCTGATGCTTACTTCTCTTCCCACTTTGACTAGAATACAAAAATTATAAGCCTTGTTTGGTTACTTTCTCTTGCTCTTAATTCCTGTTTGTGTGCTTGAGCCTTGAGATGAGGAAGTGTGAAACCACTTTTGACTTTCCTTTGCCTTCTTTAGGCATGCCACTGTGTAATAGATAGTGTGAATTCCAATAATATGCTCCCAGAAGTGAGTGCTTCTTCATATAGTAGTTTCATAGGCTTAGTGGAGTGAATAATATTTTGAAATTCAGTCCTTTTATTTTCTATACATACATTTTCTTTTACATAACATACGAGGAATGTAAAGTTAGACCACAATACAGTAATATTGTAGGACAAGTCGTTGAGAAGAAAAATGCTTACAAGAACCTTGCCAATCACCTTAGATATATGAAATGAAATTACAACATACCACAAAGAGGCTAGGAATACAAATGACAGTATACAATAAGACCTCATGTCTTTATATACACTAATATTTTCAAGGAAGATAAATACAATATTTACTCTCCAGTCAAAGTTTTGCCTTAAAAAAATCTCTTCAAAGTACCTTATGTTGCTTGCTTTGCCTCATCATGTAGCCCTTTAAAGAATCTGAGCAAGACCCTAAGTTCCTTTTTTTATGTTACAAACCTGCATTCTTGAGGGTAGGATGATTTAAAATTCGCCTGTTAATTATGAGTGTTTAGTTAGGCATACACAGTTCCAGTTTGGTTGTTGGATACATGACTGGAATGACAATTATTTTGGACTATTCTGTTTATGCCATATGATATTTATTTGTTTTGTTTGGGGGTTGATGATTTGTAGATTCCATGAACTTTTGGAACATGTGGGAACTATAATCTTTGGTATACACTTGTCGTCTTGTTGAGTGCTTTTGGATTTCGATTGTTATGTAGCTTGATATTATGCCAATTTATACATAGTCTATTAAATTTACTGAAGATGTTATACCATAGTGGTATTGATTTATCTTGTTTTCTTTGGTAGGTAATGTGCCGGAGGATCCACCATAGCTGAATATCAATTCTGAATTTTTCATAATTGCCCAACTTATGTGAGTTTGTAGTTTATGCATGTTATAAGCTCATTGCGCTGGTCATCTAGTTTGCTGATGCATGGATGAGTTTACTTTGATCTTTCTTTGTGGTTGTTGGTCACTTTTACACAAGTTTGATATTGATCATTTGGGGTACAAGTTGCATATAGCATAGTCCTACCAGAAGTTTGAAAATAATGCTTTGTAGTCAAAGGTTGTTTACTATGTGGATTCTTTAAAACTGAGGTTGTAGGGATTGGTTTGTATTTTTTTTTAGCTATATGCGTTTGGCTTTCTAAAATGATCTCTTGAGTTTTAAAGCCAAATTTGTTTCCAGGTTCGAGCAGTAGCGGGAATGAATCATTAATTTATGGAAACTGTGAAAATAAATATACATAATTGTCAGTGATCATAAAATCACTAAGAAATGAATTTGTTATATGTCCTTATCAAAATAAATTCAAATTCAACTTTAACAATTTTCCGGTGATTGAGTAGGATTGAAATAGTATCCATTAATTCATTCTAATCACACGCAAATTGATATCAACAATTGTCCAGTCCTTAACAATTGTTCAGTATATTTTTGAGTGCGATTCCAACATAAATAAATATAGTATCCATTGATTCTAGTCACATGCAAATTCATCTTAACAATTATCCGGTGCTTGCTAGAGTAGGATTCCAATATATACTTCTATAGTATCCATCAATTAATTCAAAGAATTTGTAATCAAATCACACGCATATTGATCATAACAATAGGTGTTGGTGGTCCAAGCACACAGCAGTTACAAGACTCTGCTCATGATAGTGCACTGAAGTCTTTGGACGAGCATGCATGCATGCAAATCTCACCCCCCGCGGAAGAAATAGGACAAGTGTGAGGATGCCTAAGACATATCACATCGTACCTAAATATGCGGAAATCATCGACACCAGTTCAGTGTTTGCCCTTAAACCCGTTTTATTCATTTTATTAAACCGGAGATTTTCGGAAGAAATCCCCACTGAAATCGCCAATTGTGGGAAGGGATTATTCCTCTTGTTTAGGAGGTTATTATTGCTGGAGAATTTGTAGGGCGAGTGATAAAGTTATGTTGTAATAATACGGAGTATTACTTTATTATTTAGTGGAGATCTTTGGTCTTTTGCTCTTTTATGACTATTGGAGATTTGGAGTGTATTCTGTTGTCAAATGGGATTATTGGCACAAAATTATGACACAAAAGTGTCATAGACTATTTTAACCCGTTTTGACTCCTGTAAGATTTTAGTTTTGTCGAATCTTATTTGATTTTTCTTAATTTGTAGTTTCAAATATATAGATTTTTTTTAAAATATTGTTTATACAATCTAATATATCCCCTCCGATCTTTAATGTTCTGTGCAATTTCCTGATTTGGACTATTTTTAATGTTCTGTGCATTGTGTTTTATTATATTTCAAGACACACTTTCTTAGTCTCTCCAATCTCTTTTTGCTTTTGAACCCAACCTCCCCTTACTTTTCCCATCTTCCTTTACTTTTCCCGCTTCAGCATACTCTCTTTCCAATCTATTTTTGTTTTTTAACCCCCTCACATTATAATACATTATGCCTCATTTTTCTCCAAAATAGTAAATGCATAAAACATTAAAAATCGGAGGGAGTATTTGTGTTTGAAGTTGTGGCTTTGAAAACTTTGCATAAGTTCCTTATACTTCCTTTAATTTTAACCCATCTTTTCTTCAGGATATATATGGATTTAGTTGAACCTATTGAGCACATGTAAGATCCCCAGCTACATTTGTTGTTACAAATTTAGGGATTTTAATAGCTTGTTGATTTGTTCAAATTCAAATATCGTCATATGCGGTCAATGGACTGAATTGGGCTAAAGTTTACTTTAATCCATCTTTTATGACACTAAAGTTAAACATGTGCAATGGATTTTAAAATAAATACTTTTAATTACATTGAAAAAATTCAAGTTAATTTATAATATAAATTTCCTGAATTTTTTAATTATTGTTGGAATGTTTATATAATTGGGATTTTTTAAAATTAAAGTTTTAAAAAATGTAATTTTTTAAAATAGATTCTTTTTAATAAATTTAAATGAATCAATTAAAATTCTTTTTAATATTCTCTGAATTTTTTTATTGTCGTTTGGAATTAAAGACAATATTAGTTGTCCATAGGAGATCAAATTATGCCTGAATTTTTATGCTAAAATTAATTAGACCTAATTACAGGCTGAGCCAGGTCACAAACAAGAAAAAATTGGGCCCAAATCGGGCAGAAGAATCAGGCAGTGCTAAAGTTCGGGCCAAAAAATGTTTGGCCAAACCGATTTTTTGGGGTAAAAGGGCAAGCTCTTCGAGCCATTTTCGAGACGGGTTGAATTTAACTAAAAGATTCCATCTTTATTTGCCAAAACCTATATTTTTTTCCAAAATATTGTACCGGGTCAAAAATTCAGGGCCAAAAGGATGCCCAAACCCGTAAAAAACTGGGTTGGACTTGGTTTTATTAGGTCTAGCTAAAATCCCTTATGATTATCTTTTATTCTATTCATTAGATTTTAATTTATAAATTTGGAAGAAAATATCTTAAATCTTATTGGTCAGACTACAGCTTACATGACGCGTTGTATGCTCTCTTACCTATGAGGCATGGTGAAATTGTAAATTTATTTATATTGAAAATTCATACGAAATTATTAATTAAATATTTTATTTTTGATTGAAAATTTAATAGAGACACACACATACATACTGTATAATCTCTTTGGGTGATTAACCTTTTTTTCTTTTATGTTGCCATATCTAATTTCATGATCGTTGAATGCTAACCTTAGATCATCATGGTTAATGAGAATTGTTGTGAGGGCAAATGAAACGGCAGATTATTCAAAATAATATTGGAAAAGGGGCATATGTTTTTTTATATGACATATGGATCTTATTTTGAAGTATTTTTTAAGCTTATGTTGGTGTTATAAAATTAAAATATATCAAATATGTAGATAAAATCATACTCCCTCCAATTTCTAATGTTTTGTGCATTAACTGTTTGAGGGAAAAACTGAAAATAGTGTATTATAATGTAACTGGGGTAAAAACTAAACTAACACGTAATCGCTACTAATGGAATTGACTATGTAGATTAATCGACCCATGTAGGACGGGGTGGGTCAACTGACCCGGGCCCTACACGGCCCGTTATGGCTTTTCTGTGACCCGCCCCGCCCTGTTTAGAAACTGACCCACCCCGGCCCGAACCCGCCCCATTGAACACCTCTATTTCTAATGCTGACCTTCTGAGTATTGAGTCCTGACATTATCTCTCCTTGGGAGCCCAACTTTGACCTTTCTCACCCCTCTTTCCTTTCTTTCCTTTCCTTTCCTCATTTTTCTATAGTTATGCGTACAAATAGTGGGCCCCATCGTCCCACTGTTATTCTTTGTCCCATTCTGACCTGCTTTTCTATGGTTTTTTTATAAAAGGGGGGACAATGGTCCCCCCTCGTTCCTACATGGGTCCGCCCTTGATCAAAACTCATGGTGCATGAAGACAACTTAGAAATTAGGTTTCTATTAAGATCATTATGTTATGAATTCGCAAATCAATTTCAATAGAAAATGCATTATATGTTATATTATATTATTATTATTACCTTTTGTTTATAAAGAACCCTTTTCAATCTTAGAGTATTTGACAAAATAAAAATGGTGTGGTATGTGTAAAGTTGAAAAACTTTAAATGTAATCTCATCTGATTTACTTTATTCAAATGTTCAGACTATGATTTATATATTTCCTTTTTTGTTAATTTGTTTCTTCACACAACAAATTGAATAAATTCCTTATAAACGATAAAACAATACTCCCTCTGTATGTGTAACGGTCCCCTACAAATTTGAAATTTACTTTTTTGCCATGTTTACAGTATTTTTTATATTTCCTTATTCAATTCCCTAAATCTATGTCAGCGTCACCTTTGTACGTGATAATTTGCAATACACAAAATGAAAGTAATGGATTTTGAACACGCGACCTATTAATTGTAATGTCATAGGCTCTACCACCAAGCCACATCCCTTTTTGTTGTCATCTTGTAATTAAGAATTCATTTTACCTTGATTAAGCTATGGGAAAAAGTAAAGAGACCTCATTCATTACAATTTTTCATGTTAATTTGTTTATTTGATTCTTATATTATACCATCAAAATTTTAATATTAAAAAAAATTAAATCTATGGGGAATATTATTCTAACTCTATTAAAAAAATAAACCCCGAACATTTGAATTATGATTCTCATCATCAATGCTTTCTTCTTCATTTTTCTTATAATCTCTATAAGTTTTTATTTGAATTAGATTTTGAATTCGGATGTGCGTGCGTGTTTTGATTTGTCTGCAATGATAAATTAATAATAGACTCTGAATCTAAGATGTCAAAAAAAAAACTCGGGTCGGGCCAGGGCGGGTCAACTGACCCGGACCCTACACGGCCCATTATGGCTTTTCTGTGACCCGCCCCGTCCCGTTTAGAAACTTACCCGCCCCGGCCCGAACCCGCCCCATTGAACACCTCTAGTTCTAATGTTGACCTTCTAAGTTGTGAGTCCTGACATTATCTCTCCCTGGAAGCCCCACTTTGACCTTTTCTCTCCCCTCTTTCCTTTCTTTTCTTTCCTTTCCTCATTTTTCTACAGTTATGCGTATAAATAGTGGGCCTCACAGTCCCACTGCTGTCCTTTATCCCATTCTGACATGCTTTTCTATGGTTTTATTTATAAAAGTGGGGGGACAATGGCCCCCCCTTGTTCCTACATGGGTCCGCCCCTGATCAAAACTCATGGTGCATGAAGAAAACTTAGAAATTAGGTTTCTGTTAAGATCATTATATGTTAAATTCGCAAATCAATTTCAATAGAAAATGCATTATATGTTATATTATTATTACTTTTTTTTATAAAGAACCCTTTTCAATCTTAGAGTATTTGACAAAATAAAGATGGTGTGGTATGTGTAAAGTTGGAAAACTTTAAATGTAATCTCATCATCTGATTTACATTATTCAAATGTTCAGACTATGATTTATATATTTCCTTTTTCGTCAATTTGTTTCTTCACACAACAAATTGAATAAATTCTTTATAAACGATAAAACGAGTAATCCTTCCATATGTGTAAAGCTTTTTTTTGGCCATATATCTTCGCACAACAAATTCACTGATCCCCTACAAATTTGAAATTTACTTTGCTGCCGTGTTTACACTATTTTTTACATTTCCTTATTCAATTCCTTAAATTTATGTTATCTGGCTCACATATTCATTCACTTATAAGTACGAAGTATATTAGTGTTCTCTCTTTCTTTAATTTCTCTACAATAAACCCCATAAATTTATCATCAATATTATATTAAAAAAAACCCCACAAATTGCTTCATAGAGATTTACTTTGCTTGGACAACATCAAAGCTTTGATACAAAATTACACTGGTAATTTTGCTCTATTCGTACTTGTTATTCATATCTTAATTTTGTGTGTTTGTTGTTGTTTTTTTTGTTGAATTATGGGGAATCAATGTGAATGTGTTTGTAGTTTTTGGGTATTTTTGTGTTAGGATATAAACAGAGGAATTATTGTGTTGATAGTGATGAAATGCCCTTTTCTTGTCAAAATTCACTTTTAAACTTAATCTTATTATGCAAAGCCCCTTTGTAATCGATTATTAGTTGAAAATTAAAATGGCTTACAATTTTGTGAATTGAATTGTGCTTCTTAGATACATACAAGTTTATGAGTTTTCATGGTTTTCGGGCAATTAATGTTATGACAGGGAAACTTTGTTACTTAAAAGTGATGGAATGCCCTTTTCTTACAAAACTGAAAACTTTACCTTGAAAAATAATGCTTCTTATCAAGTTCTTTTGCCATTATTTTCCGTCTAACTTGATGATGTCTATAAACGAAACACTAATCATGACATAAACAAAGGTCTTGAAACAAAATGAAAATGTAGGGTTGCAACATTGCCATAATCCTGATTATCAGAATTGCTAATTGCGGCGGAATGGTGAATAATAGGTATCTTCTTGTTTGGCTGGCGAAGTTGATCATGTATGTATGTTCTGATCATGGCGAGCATTGTATTGGTATCTTCTTGTGCGGCATATTAATTGAGACTTGGATTTAGTTGTGGACCAATTAAAGTTGTTCATTTTGCTTACTGTCTACTTAGTACTATAACGACCCATTTGGTTATTGGTAATAAATTGCGGTAATGGTAGTGAATTTGAATATAAATATATGAAGAAAATTGATTTTCATTCCCAAGTGGTAATGAGTAGTAATGAAAGTTCATAAGAAATTGTGTGTCCGTGGAGAGAAAAACATAAGTTTGGGGTAAGATTGTTTCCCATGGAGAAAAGGTTGTGAGTCACTTGATTCCCCGTAGAGATTTTAAGAGTTCACCCCTATTTAAATTACAGTTAAAAAATTATTCTCACTCAGTCATTCCCACCATTTAGTTACAATAACCAAACGGGCCGTAGATGTTAATAGCTTTCACTGTTTTTTTTGGCTTGAGCAGCAGCAAACGGTTAAAGGGGGTTTTGGATTTGTTAGTGCCTATCATCCAACAACAACGGAGTTATCCCATGCCATGGAAAGAAACTGCATCTTTCCCGATGAACTCATAGAGGAAATACTATCAAGGCTGCCAATTAAAGATTTGTTGCGAGCGAGATGTGTAAGCAAGAGATGGTGTGGCCTCATCGATGATGTTAGCTTTATCAGGAAGCATTACCAAGTTCAGTACTCCTTTTCGTAGATTGGATGACAACATGACCTACTTTGTCGATCACTATAATAGAGAATATTTTTATAGAGTTGAGTTCCATCTCCTCTCTATACAGCAGCAAGGGGATGCTACTTTAACTGTGGATCTGACTCCTGATCTGAAACGCGATAGCAATGCTGCACTTCCATATGGGGCAGATCATTACTTATTTAATTGTTATGGCTGTGTCAATGGCATCCTTTGCCTCGCTTGTATTTCTCCCAGAAGATTGCTGAAGGATTCTTCTTTGGCCTTGTGGAATCCGGCCACTAGAGAATTCAAGACTCTTGCTTACCCAAATGATCCACGTGTCACACATTGCCATCAATTATATATTGATGGGTTTGGTTTTGATGAGTCATCAAGTGATTTCAAGATTCTAGGAGGATATATCATCTATAATGACGAGCCTCCTAGTTTTTACCGAGTACTATATTCGCTAAAATCCAACTCTTGGAAATGGATTAGCAATCCACCGGCTCCGGCTCATGATTTTGGGTTTCCAAGGGAATATCTTGATATGTACTTGAACGGTGTATGTTATTGGGTGACGGATCTTCATCAGGAAGGTAGTGGGTTCCCGGTTCATTCCGTGATTGTTTCCTTTAATTTTACAAGTGAGGTTTTCAAAGTGTCTGAGCTACCACCTGATGCTATGTCCCTTGTATTGGAGAGTGGTATACCATGTGATAAAAAAACCATATTGTACAAGGAATGTCTTGCACTGGCGATGAGCTTTAAGGTTCGGGATGAGGCATCGTATGACATTCATCTTTGGGTTGCCACCCAATTAGATGATTGTGGGGTGCCGTTGTCCTGGCAGCACTTGTTTACCATCGGACCTACCCCTGCTAAATTAGGTCTTTATATTAATACAATCTTAATGAACGGCGATTTTCAACTCTTATTTACGTATGACGAGAGTGGAGATTGTGAAGCCTTCCTATACATTCACTCAACTGGCGAGTTCAAGAAATCTGATATGTGTTGGAAAGCTTGGTTTAGATATGTGGAGAGTTTGTTCTCATTATCTTCTAAGATTAGAGGCAGCAGTTAGTTCAAAACATAGAAGGCACACACATATATAATATATGTTGTTGGACATCACAAAATAACAGTTAGAAGGAAGGATATGTGGAAGGCTGAAGAAATAAAAAGTTTGATTGTTGATTCTTTAGGGTAGAAAGTTGTGTTGAGTAGCATATGGAAGAAATTAAAGTTTAGTTAGATTTGATAACAATGGCACAATAAAGTCACTAATTCAAACTGAGAACACTAATCCAAAGAACAACAAGGCAATTGGGGATGTCAATCTCCTATGTAACAAGACTATACAATTGAAGGGAAAAAAAAGACAGTCGCCAAAATAATTTTTGTTGCTCAAAGTACATATTCAAGCTAATTATTCC
The DNA here is from genome assembly GCA_947645195.1 of Patellifolia procumbens. NCBI lineage: Eukaryota > Viridiplantae > Streptophyta > Magnoliopsida > Caryophyllales > Amaranthaceae > Patellifolia > Patellifolia procumbens. The sequence continues at coordinate 184,553 of CANSGD010001101.1, forward strand.
CCTTACAGTCAGATAATTTGTTTAAGCATGACTATCAAAGAGGAACACAAACTCTAAGGCCCTGTTCAGTTCACCTTAAAATAATAATATTCAGTAAAAATAAGTTCAGTTCAGTAAAAATAAGTTCAGTTCAGTAAAAATAAGTTCAGTTTAGCAAAAATAAGTTCAGTTCAGTAAAAATAAGTTCAGTTCAGTAAAAATCAGTATTGCAAAGAAGAAAAAACAACATGAATCAGTAAAAATAAGTTCAGTTCAGTAAAAATAAGTTCAGTTCAGTAAAAATAAGTTCAGTTCAGCAAAAATAAGTTCAGTTCAGTAAAAATAAGTTCAGTTCAGTAAAAATAAGTTGAACTAAACAGGGCCTAAATAGGATTCTATTCTAGGAAAAGAGTCAAATTTTCTTGCAGACTCTAAATAGGATTCTATTACTTCTAAACGGAGTACCATTTTAATAGTATGCTAAAAAGAAAGTCACAGTATATAATAACATTACATAATGCGAGAGGTTCTTAATTGTAGATCTTGTTTCTCTCGGGCTGTTGTTCAAAGAGAATTCGTGGGCATTTTGAATTTTAAAACTCCATGAGGATATAAACTTCTCACCCTACTGCCAAGAGGATTATGTTTCTACCGCAACTAGTCTAGTTACATTACTGAAAAGAGTAACGAAGGAAACTATTTTGTGAAAATTGATTATTGTAGAAAGTTCTAAGAAACATCAGATTATTGTGCACGCTGTAAATTATATAACAGGCATTATACTATCCGTGATCTCGTTTTAAATACCTCACTTATAACCTTTTACTACTTGTATTTGTCAAGGGGAAGTACCTACATTGAAGAAGAAGGGGGAGATTGATTCACATATAAATCTAGTGGATTTTCACTTTTCCAAAGCCATAAAATTTTACTGCCGAGTTGATTAGGTTCCAACCAATTTCCCCCGGATTCCAGTTATGGAACATATTAATTAGGCTCAAGGCACCATCATAATTGCAGCTTTACAAAAATCACCTACAATATTTGTTACTGCTTAATTTGAAGAATATCAGTCATGGCCAAATCAACATTCGTTTATCATCCCCGTTGGACGGTACTTGTCTAAGCTTATTGCAATGCGACCTTGATCAGACAAGGATCTCAGGAAAGACGAGCAGCTACATAACACAACAATTTCTTCCTAACTCTCGCCTCGTAGTCCCACCCTTATAGTTGGCTTTCGATACGCTGCCAAGTGACAAGCCTCTACAAATAGCAAGCTACCTTAGCCATACGACACTGTGTATCTCACGTGCAAGATGCACCCAAGTCTGTGTTTCTGCATAGTAACAAGCAAATAATAAGGTGATGAGTCGTAAGTGTAAATCTATGCAAGTACACTGAAAATAGAAATTAACAAACTCGAGAATAGAATTTTTATGTTATGCTGAAATGAGAGAATTAGAACCTGTGAAGTAAGCCTTTGTTGCATAGGCACTTGCTGAACAAGATCCACATGAGGCTCTAGAACCCACCTCTGACAATGAGAGCTTATTCTACAGAGATAGGAGTGTAGAAGAGAAAACACATTATAATTAACACTCAAAAAGACATAGAACAGAGGTGGATTATAGATGGTAGCAGTACCAATTAAACCAACTATATTGTTTAAGGATTGAATTAATTAGTACTCACCTAGCATGTCCCATGAGCCATAAGTAGGAGGCCAGATTACTACTTTTTCTTCCTGGTGAGAGAGCGTTAAGACTCACAAAGCCAAAAAGCCTATAGAAAATCTATTCATTCGATCAGTCTAGAAAGCACAACCTCAAAGTTCAACAAAATTTGTATGAAAATATTGGCAGAGTATATTCAACACTGTCAAATAAGGGGAAATCAAGTAAACATAAATTAAAAGCTAATTGCAAAAGGCAACGGAAAACAGGTAAATATGAAATGATAATAAATTTAAAAAACAACAGCAGAAGTAACACCCCTCAATCCATTGGAACTGTGAAGTCATAAATTGCTACGCTTTAATTTTTACGCACTAGATTGTGAACTCTATCAGTTTAAAGCAACAAATTGTTGTGCATTCCTTCTTAACAAAATGTTAAAAAGAATTGGTGATTATAGTGAGTAAGAGAAGATCTAGGACAAAAATGAGACTAATCGATGAGCGAGAGAAGTGTTACCATTGCATGCTTGATTTCGCAAGTTAAATTTGTCAAGAAAAGCGCCTACTAGTTACTGACATGCTAGCTGCAAAACGTTATCTTTATCTAGAAGATGGAACATGTAATCAAGTTGACTGCAAAACGTTCAAGTTGACTATATCAACGAGCCATAGTTTTTACCTAGAAGATGGAACATGTATTCAAGTTGACTGCAAAACATTCACCAATATCTGCACCTTTGCAGCAGCTTCGTCCAAAGGTGACTGATAACTTCCTATAGGATTCCAACCTCCTTTCTTGCTGTCTGCTGTTAAGATAATAAGAGGCACACATGCTATCTCTTCAAAAAGACTTTGAGCATCCATCCGTACAAATCTGAAAGACAGTAGTGAGTAGTGACCATCAAGGCAAAGTGAAAGTAAGGAAACTAAATTTGGATAGGAGCCTATGAGGCTGTTAAATAAAAAGAATCAGCGGTTTCAGATAATGATCTACTCCAAGAAGAATGTTGTCAATTAAGCGGGAAACAAAGACCAATATTAAAAAGCCCCACCCTTATAGTCAGGCTTTCAATACGCAAAGAATTCCCCACGAGTAGCAAGCTAACTTAGCCATGCGACATTGTCTATCCCATGTGCACCCCAAGTCTGCGTTTCTGCATACTAACAAGCAAATAAAATGTGATGAGTCATACGTGTAAATCTACGCAATTAAGTACACTGAAAATAGAGATTAACAAACTCGAGATTAGAATTTTTAAGTTATGATGAAATGAGAGAGTAAGAACCTGTGAAGTAAGCCTACTACACTGTTTAAGGATTGAATTAGTACTCACCGAGCATGTCCCATGAGCCATAAGTAGGAGGCCATAAGGAAGCGTTAAAACTCACTGGCCAGAACTTCCTATAGATGTCTGGACTCTGGTGTTTGACAGCATTTATTGATTCAAAGCAGGAGCTAAAAAAAACATCAAGTCAAAGAACTACTTCTATATGAATCATATATGCTCTTGGTTATCCATATAAAAGGAACATCATTAATTAATTAAGAATCTTTTGGTTCCTGAATAAATCCATTTATTCAACTAAGACAGCATTATATTATGCAAGTAGGTAACACACAAATTAAATTTCAGGCACAGTCACGTGCATATATATAATAATTCAAGCACAGGCCTATTGTATTGTATTAATATTTCAGATTAAAATCTTCTTGGGATCACGGTAATAGAGAGCCTTTGATGCCAAGCCATTTCCACACCCGATAAACGAAGAAGGCGAGATTCCAGCTGAACAATTCTTGGGAGTTTTGAGATCCAATTCAACGCATAAATGTATCTCCAGAAGATACACCTTGGAGTCTGTCTTCGTGCACTTGATCCTCGATACAAGGTTGAGTGAATTGAATATGGAATAGAAATACTCTTGTGCTAGAGGAGCCTGAACCATGTCGGTCAATGGGGAAGGGTTCACGGCTGCATGCAAAAGCAATCGAGAAAACAAATGAATACGGATCGGAGTACGTACTATGATACGTACACATGGACGATTAATTATTCTAATTAAGATATATAATGTCGTACCCTTAAATTACAGCATGCATTATAGACTCGTTAATTCTAGACTCGATCATCGTATATAAAAAAGTTTAATGATGAACGAAGAAGAAGTAACGTACAGTTTTTGGCAAGCGTGGTGTAGAGCAAAGAGGTGTACTTGTTTGCAAGGTGGAGGGAGAGCTCAAAGTATTCCAAGAATTTCAGCTTGGTGCAAGTGCCGTGTTTCGTCCACTCATAGCGCCAGAAATCCTTTTCCTCCATTTGGAAGCTCGGCCACACGGTGGTTATTAGGGGCTTGAGATTCTACGTACAACAAATTAATAAATAAGTGTTAGGATACATACATTATGTTCACTTAGACGACTAATAGTAATTAATAATGGATTGATTAGTAATGGAGGATGACACACATACTTTTAAAGCGGAATAACTGAACGTGTAGGAACTTGAGCAGTCGGTGTTCTGGGAGCCATCAGCATGCACCGGCCACACTCCATGCAGAGTGAACCGATCACCGGGAATCTTATCCAGCTTCTTGCACTGGCTGGTCTTGCACAGCCCCATGGGCCACTGCATCGCCACTACAGCATAGCTTCCTGCTGCTGCTGGCGCTGGCGCTGGCGCAGCGACTGGTGGTTTTGGTCCACCAGGCGCCGGTCGCGGTGCCGCAGCACACCCCACGCTACTCACAATCACAATTATAATCACCACTAACATTACAGTAACACTCACTTTCCTTAGTTCAATCCCCATCTTTTCTTAATTATTAATGTTCCCTGTTAATTAATTGGTTTGATTTGCATGTTTTTACGTCTAAAGACCAACTATATATACACCAGTACACCACATTCTATGCCATATAAAGTAAGCACTAATACTCCTAATGGATACTATAATTTAATTGCTTGCATCAGTGGGATTCCTATAATTCTAAGAGATAGATGATGAGCTGATTTCTTTTTTGTTATATGTCTTAATCAACATATGTTATGGGAACATTGTTGGCTATTTTTTCTTGTTGATTCTTTTATGGAACATGAGTTCCTGATTTCTGATGCTTACTTCTCTTCCCACTTTGACTAGATTACAAAAATTATAAGCCTTGTTTGGTTACTTTCTCTCGCTCTTAATTCCTGTTTGTGTGCTTGAGCCTTGAGATGAGGAAGTGTGAAACCACTTTTGACTTTCCTTTGCCTTCTTTAGGCATGCCACTGTGTAATAGATAGTGTGAATTCCAATAATATGCTCCCAGAAGTGAGTGCTTCTTCATATAGTAGTTTCATAGGCTTAGTGGAGTGAATAATATTTTGAGATTCAGTCCTTTTATTTTCTATACATACATTTTCTTTTACATAACATACGAGGAATATAAAGTTAGACCACAATACAGTAATATTGTAGGACAAGTCGTTGAGAAGAAAAATGCTTACAAGAACCTTGCCAATCACCTTAGATATATGAAAGGAAATTACAACATACCACAAAGAGGCTAGGAATACATATGACAGTATACAATAAGACCTCATGTCTTTATATACATTAATATTTTCAAGGAAGATAAATACAATATTTACTCTCTAGTCAAAGCTTTGCCTTAAAAAAATCTCTTCAAAGTACCTTATGTTGCTTGCTTTGCCTCATCATGTAGCCCTTTAAAGAATCTGAGCAAGACCCTAAGTTCCTTTTTTTCTGTTACAAACCTGTATTCTTGAGGGTAGCATGATTTAAAATTCGCTTGTTACTTATGAGTGTTTAGTTAAGCATACACAGTTTCAGTTTGGTTGTTGGATACATGACTGGAGTGACAATTATTTTGGACTATCCTGTTTATGCCATATGATATTTATTTGTTTTGTTTGGGGGTTGATGATTTGTAGATTCCATGAACTTTTGGAACATGTGGGAACTATAATCTTTGGTATACACTTGTCGTCTTGTTGAGTGCTTTTGGATTTTGATTGTTATGTAGCTTGATATTATGCCAATTTATACATAGTCTATTAAATTTACTGAAGATGTTATACCATAGTGGTATTGATTTATCTTGTTTTCTTTGGTAGGTAATGTGCCGGAGGATCCACCATAGCTGAATATCAATTCTGAATTTTTCATAATTGCCCAACTTATGTGAGTTTGTAGTTTATGCATGTTATAAGCTCATTGCGCTGGTCATCTAGTTTGCTGATGCATGGATGAGTTTACTTTGATCTTTCTTTGTGGTTGTTGGTCACTTTTACACAAGTTTGATATTGATCATTTGGGGTACAAGTTGCATATAGCATAGTCCTACCAGAAGTTTGAAAATAATGCTTTGTAGTCAAAGGTTGTTTACTATGTGGATTCTTTAAAACTGGGGTTGTAGGGATTGGTTTGTATTTTTTTTTAGCTATATGCGTTTGGCTTTCTAAAATGATCTCTTGAGTTTTAAAGCCAAATTTGTTTCCAGGTTCGAGCAGTAGCGGGAATGAATCATTAATTTATGGAAACTGTGAAAATAAATATACATAATTGTCAGTGATCATAAAATCACTAAGAAATGAATTTGTTATATGTCCTTATCAAAATAAATTCAAATTCAACTTTAACAATTTTCCGGTGATTGAGTAGGATTGAAATAGTATCCATTAATTCATTCTAATCACACGCAAATTGATATCAACAATTGTCCAGTCCTTAACAATTGTTCAGTATATTTTTGAGTGCGATTGCAACATAAATAAATATAGTATCCATTGATTCTAGTCACATGCAAATTCATCTTAACAATTCTCCGGTGCTTGCTAGAGTAGGATTCCAATATATACTTCTATAGTATCCATCAATTAATTCAAAGAATTTGTAATCAAATCACACGCATATTGATCATAACAGTAGGTGTTGGTGGTCCAAGCACACAGCAGTTACAAGACTCTGCTCATGATAGTGCACTGAAGTCTTTGGACGAGCATGCATGCATGCAAATCTCACCCCCCGCGGAAGAATAGGACAAGTGTGAGGATGCCTAAGACATATCACATCGTACCTAAATATGCGGAAATCATCGACACCAGTTCAGTGTTTGCCCCTAAACCCAGTTTATTCATTTTATTAAACCGGAGATTTTCGGAAGAAATCCCCACTGAATCGCCAATTGTGGGAAGGGATTATTCCTCTTGTTTAGGAGGTTATTATTGCGGGAGAATTTGTAGGGCGAGTGATAAAGTTATGTTGTAATAATACGGAGTATTACTTTATTATTTAGTGGAGATCTTTGGTTTTTTGCTCTTTTATGACTATTGGAGATTGGGAGTGTATTCTGTTGTCAAATGGGATTATTGGCACAAAATTATGACACAAAAGTGTCATAGACTATTTTAACCCGTTTTGACTCCTGTAAGATTTTAGTTTTGTCGAATCTTATTTGATTTTTCTTAATTTGTAGTTTCAAATATATAGATTTTTTTTTAATATTGTTTATACAATCTATTATATCCCCTCCGATCTTTAATAATCTGTGCAATTTCCTGATTTGGACTATTTTTAATGTTCTGTGCATTGTGTTTTATTATATTTCGAGACACACTCTCTTAGTCTCTCCAATCTCTTTTTGCTTTTGAACCCAACCTCCCCTTACTTTTCCCATCTTCCTTTACTTTTCCCCCTTCAGCATACTCTCTTTCCAATCTATTTTTGTTTTTTGACCCCCTCACATTATAATACATTATGCCTCATTTTTCTCCAAAATAGTAAATGCATAAAACATTAAAAATCGGAGGGAGTATTTGTGTTTGAAGTTGTGGCTTTGAAAACTTTGCATAAGTTCCTTATACATCCTTTAATTTTAACACATCTTTTCTTCAGGATATATATGGATTTAGTTGAAACTATTGATCACATGTCAGATCCCCAGCTACATTTGTTGTTACAAATTTAGGGATTTTAATAGCTTGTTGATTTGTTCAAATTCAAATATCGTCATATGCGGTCAATGGACTGAATTGGGCTAAAGTTTACTTTAATCCATCTTTTATGACACTAAAGTTAAACATGTGCAATGGATTTTAAAATAAATACTTTTAATTACATTGAAAAAATTCAAGTTAATTTATAATATAAATTTCCTGGATTTTTTAATTATTGTTGGAATGTTTATATAATTGGGATTTTTTAAAATTAAAGTTTTAAAAAATGTAATTTTTAAAATAGATTCTTTTTAATAAATTGAAATGAATCAATTAAAATTCTTTTTAATATTCTCTGAATTTTTTTATTGTCGTTTGGAATTAAAGACAATATTAGTTGTCCATAGGAGATCAAATTATGCCTGAATTTTTATGCTAAAATTAATTAGACCTAATTACAGGCTGAGCCAGGTCACAAACAAGAAAAAATTGGGCCCAAATCGGGCAGAAGAATCAAGCAGTGCTAAAGTTCGGGCCAAAAAATGTTTGGCCAAACCGAGTTTTTGGGGCAAAAGGGCAAGCTCTTCGAGCCATTTTCGAGACGGGTCGAATCGCAACTAAAAGATTCCATCTTTATTTGCCAAAACCTATATTTTTTTCCAAAAAATTGTACCGGGTCGAAAATTCAGGGCCAAAAGGATGCCCAAACCCGTAAAAAACTGGGTTGGACTTGGTTTTATTAGGTGTAGCTAAAATCCCTTATGATTATCTTTTATTCTATTCATTAGATTTTAATTTATAAATTTGAAAGAAAATATCTTAAATCTTATTGGTCAGACTACAGCTTACATGACACGTTGTATGCTCTCTTACCTATGAGGCATGGTGAAATTGTATATTTATTTATATTGAAAATTCATATGAAATTATTAATTAAATATTTTATTTTTGATTGAAAATTTAATAGAGACACACACATACATACTGTATAATCTCTTTGGGTGATTAACCTTTTTTTCATTTATGTTGCCATATCTAATTTCATGATCGTTGAATGCTAACCTTAGATCATCATGGTTAATGAGAATTGTTGTGAGGGCAAATGAAACGGCAGATTATTCAAAATAATATTGGAAAAGGGGCATATGTTTTATTTTATATGACATATGGATCTTATTTTGAAGTATTTTTTAAGCTTATGTTGGTGTTATAAAATTAAGGGAAATTTGTCAAAAAGGACCTTCAAAAAAAAACATTTTGTGAGAAGGGACCTTAAAAAAAAATTTGGCTTTTAAAGTCCAAAAACAAAAAAAGTTTGTGAGGAGGGACCTTATTTGCTAATTAACACCTAATTAAACACTAATTATATATTAAATATAATTAAACAAAATTAATGTCTAATCAATATCGGATATATGCATGTATCCATCGGCTCACTTTTTTGACAGTACATTCCATGAAAATGGCTGTACATTTCATGAAAATGGCAGTACATTTATTGAGAAACGTAGTATATAAAAATCGATATTTTCACACCTATATAACTATATAGTTTGTATTTGGCATTTTCATTACAAAATGTACTACCATATATATTAGAATATACTACCATACATAAGAAATGTACTGCCAAAAAAGTAGGGCGATGGATATATGCATATATCCGATATTGATTAGGCAACCCTGATAGTGGAAAAAGGAGAGAGATGGGGGTGATGGTCTGCTGGTGGTGGGTATGGCAGAGGAGAGAGGGGGGAAAATTTTATTAGGTATAATTTTATTTAATTATATTTAATATATAATTAGTGTTTAATTAGGTGTTAATTAGCAGATAAGGTCCCTCCTCACAAACTTTTTTTTGTTTTTGGCCTTTAAAAGCCATTTTTTTAAGGTCCCTTCTCACAAAATAATTTTTTTTAAAGGTCCTTTTTGGCAAATTTCTCTAAAATTAAAATATATCAAATATGTAGATAAAATCATACTCCCTCCAATTTCTACTGTTTGAGGGAAAAACTGAAAATAGTGTATTATAATGTAACTGGGGTAAAAACTAAACTAACACGTAATCGCTACTAATGGAATTGACTATGTAGATTAATCGACCCATGTAGGACGGGGTGGGTCAACTGACCCGGGCCCTACACGGCCCGTTATGGCTTTTCTGTGACCCGACCCGCCCTGTTTAGAAACTGACCCACCCCGGCCCGAACCCGCCCCATTGAACACCTCTATTTCTAATGCTGACCTTCTGAGTTGTGAGTCCTGACATTATCTCTCCTTGGGAGCCCAACTTTGACCTTTCTCTCCCTCTTTCCTTTCTTTCCTTTCCTTTCCTCATTTTTCTATAGTTATGCGTACAAATAGTGGGCCCCATCGTCCCACTGTTATTCTTTGTCCCATTCTGACCTGCTTTTCTATGGTTTTTTTATAAAAGGGGGGGACAATGGTCCCCCTCGTTCCTACATGGGTCCGCCGTTGATCAAAACTCATGGTGCATGAAGACAACTTAGAAATTAGGTTTCTATTAAGATCATTATGTTATGAATTCGCAAATCAATTTCAATAGAAAATGCATTATATGTTATATTATATTATTATTATTACCTTTTTTTTTTATAAAGAACCCTTTTCAATCTTAGAGTATTTGACAAAATAAAAATGGTGTGGTATGTGTAAAGTTGAAAAACATTAAATGTAATCTCATCTGATTTACTTTATTCAAATGTTCAGACTATGATTTATATATTTCCTTTTTTGTTAATTTGTTTCTTCACACAACAAATTGAATAAATTCCTTATAAACGATAAAACGAGTACTCCCTCTGTATGTGTAACGGTCCCCTACAAATTTGAAATTTACTTTTTTGCCATGTTTACAGTATTTTTTATATTTCCTTATTCAATTCCCTAAATCTATGTCAGCGTCGCCTTTGTACGTGATAATTTGCAATACACAAAATGAAAGTAATGGATTTTGAACACGCGACCTATTAGTTGTAATGTCATAGGCTCTACCACCAAGCCACATCCCTTTTTGTTGTCATCTTGTAATTAAGAATTCATTTTACCTTGATTAAGCTATGGAAAAAAGTAAAGAGACCTCATTCATTACAATTTTTCATGTTAATTTGTTTATTTGATTCTTATATTATACCATCAAAAATTTAATATTAAAAAAAATTAAATCTATGGGGAATATTATTCTAACTCTATTAAAAAAATAAACCCCGAACATTTGAATTATGATTCTCATCATCAATGCTTTCTTCTTCATTTTTCTTATAATCTCTATAAGTTTTTATTTGAATTAGATTTTGAATTCGGATGTGCGTGCGTGTTTTGATTTGTCTGCAATGATAAATTAATAATAGACTCTGAATCTAAGATGTCAAAAAAAAACTCGGGTCGGGCCAGGGCGGGTCAACTGACCCGGACCCTACACGGCCCATTATGGCTTTTCTGTGACCCGCCTCGTCCCGTTTAGAAACTTACCCGCCCCGGCCCGAACCCGCCCCATTGAACACCTCTAGTTCTAATGTTGACCTTCTGAGTTGTGAGTCCTGACATTATCTCTCCCTGGAAGCCCCACTTTGACCTTTTCTCTCCCCTCTTTCCTTTCTTTTCTTTCCTTTCCTCATTTTTCTACAGTTATGCGTATAAATAGTGGGCCTCACAGTCCCACTGCTGTCCTTTATCCCATTCTGACATGCTTTTCTATGGTTTTATTTATAAAAGTGGGGGGACAATGGCCCCCCTTGTTCCTACATGGGTCCGCCCCTGATCAAAACTCATGGTGCATGAAGAAAACTTAGAAATTAGGTTTCTGTTAAGATCATTATATGTTAAATTCGCAAATCAATTTCAATAGAAAATGCATTTTATGTTATATTATTATTACTTTTTTTTATAAAGAACCCTTTTCAATCTTAGAGTATTTGACAAAATAAAGATGGTGTGGTATGTGTAAAGTTGGAAAACTTTAAATGTAATCTCATCTGATTTACTTTATTCAAATGTTCAGACTATGATTTATATATTTCCTTTTTCGTCAATTTGTTTCTTCACACAACAAATTGAATAAATTCTTTATAAACGATAAAACGAGTAATCCTTCCATATTTGTAAAGCTTTTTTTGGCCATATATCTTCGCACAACAAATTCACTGATCCCCTACAAATTTGAAATTTACTTTACTGCCATGTTTACACTATTTTTTACATTTCCTTATTCAATTCCTTAAATTTATGTTTTCTGGCTCACATATTCATTCACTTATAAGTACGAAGTATATTAGTGTTCTCTCTTTCTTTAATTTCTCTACAATAAACCCCATAAATTTATCATCAATATTATATTTAAAAAAACCCCACAAATTGCTTCATAGAGATTTACTTTGTTTGGACAACATCAAAGCTTTGATACAAAATTACACTGGTAATTTTGCTCTATTCGTACTTGTTATTCATATCTTAATTTTGTGTGTTTGTTGTTGTTTTTTTTGTTGAATTATGGGGAATCAATGTGAATGTGTTTGTAGTTTTTGGGTATTTTTGTGTTAGGATATAAACAGAGGAATTATTGTGTTGATAGTGATGAAATGCCCTTTTCTTGTCAAAATTCACTTTTAAACTTAATCTTATTATGCAAAGCCCCTTTGTAATCGATTATTAGTTGAAAATGAAAATGGCTTACAATTTTGTGAATTGAATTGTGCTTCTTAGATACATACAAGTTTATGAGTTTTCATGGTTTTCGGGCAATTAATGTTATGACAGGGAAACTTTGTTACTTAAAAGTGATGGAATGCCCTTTTCTTACAAAACTGAAAACTTTACCTTGAAAAATAATGCTTCTTATCAAGTTCTTTTGCCATTATTTTCCGTCTAACTTGATGATGCCTATAAACGAAACACTAATCATGACATAAACAAAGGTCTTGAAACAAAATGAAAATGTAGGGTTGCAACATTGCCATAATCCTGATTATCAGAATTGTTAATTGCGGCGGAATGGTGAATAATAGGTATCTTCTTGTTTGGCTGGCGAATTTGATCATGTATGTATGTTCTGATCATGGCGAGCATTGTATTGGTATCTTCTTGTGCGGCATATTAATTGAGACTTGGATTTAGTTGTGGACCAATTAAAGTTGTTCATTTTGCTTACTGTCTACTTAGTACTATAACGACCCATTTGGTTATTGGTAATAAATTGCGGTAATGGTAGTGAATTTGAATATAAATATATGAAGAAAATTGATTTTCATTCCCAAGTGGTAATGAGTAGTAATGAAAATTCATAAGAAATTGTGTGTCCGTGGAGAGAAAAACATAAGTTTGGGGTAAGATTGTTTCCCATGGAGAAAAGGTTGTGAGTCACTTGATTCCCCGTAGAGATTTTAAGAGTTCACCCCTATTTAAATTACAGTTAAAAAATTATTCTCACTCAGTCATTCCCACCATTTAGTTACAATAACCAAACGGGCCGTAGATGTTAATAGGTTTCACTGTTTTTTTTGGCTTGAGCAGCAGCAAACGGTTAAAGGGGCTTTTGGATTTGTTAGTGCCTATCATCCAACAACAACGGAGTTATCCCATGCCATGGAAAGAAACTGCATCTTTCCCGATGAACTCATAGAGGAAATACTATCAAGGCTACCAATTAAAGATTTGTTGCAAGCGAGATGTGTAAGCAAGAGATGGTGTGGCCTCATCGATGATGTTAGCTTTATCAGGAAGCATTACCAAGTTCAGTACTCCTTTCGTAGATTGGATGACAACATGACCTACTTTGTCGATCACTATAATAGAGAAGATTTTTATAGAGTTGAGTTCCATCTCCTCTCTATACAGCAGCAAGGGGATGCTACTTTAACTGTGGATCTGACTCCTGATCTGAAACGCGATAGCAATGCTGCACTTCCATATGGGGCAGATCATTACTTATTTAATTGTTATGGCTGTGTCAATGGCATCCTTTGCCTCGCTTGTATTTCTCCCAGAAGATTGGTGAAGGATTCTTCTTTGGCCTTGTGGAATCCGGCCACTAGAGAATTCAAGACTCTTGCTTACCCAAATGATCCACGTGTCACACATTGCCATCAATTATATATTGATGGGTTTGGTTTTGATGAGTCATCAAGTGATTTCAAGATTCTAGGAGGATATATCATCTATAATGACGAGCCTCCTAGTTTTTACCGAGTATTATATTCGCTAAAATCCAACTCTTGGAAGTGGATTAGCAATCCACCGGCTCCGGCTCATGATTTTGGGTTTCCAAGGGAATATCTTGATATGTACTTGAACGGTGTATGTTATTGGGTGACGGATCTTCATCAGGAAGGTAGTGGGTTCCCGGTTCATTCCGTGATTGTTTCCTTTAATTTTACAAGTGAGGTTTTCAAAGTGTCTGAGCTACCACCTGATGCTATGTCCCTTGTATTGGAGAGTGGTAGACCATGTGATAAAAAAACCATATTGTACAAGGAATGTCTTGCACTGGCGATGAGCTTTAAGGTTCGGGATGAGGCATCGTATGACATTCATCTTTGGGTTGCCACCCAATTAGATGATTGTGGGGTGCCGTTGTCCTGGCAGCACTTGTTTACCATCGGACCTACCCCTGCTAAATTAGGTCTTTATATTAATACAATCTTAACGAACGGCGATTTTCAACTCTTATTTACGTATGACGAGAGTGGAGATTGTGAAGCCTTCCTATACATTCACTCAACTGGCGAGTTCAAGAAATCTGATATGTGTTGGAAAGCTTGGTTTAGATATGTGGAGAGTTTGTTCTCATTATCTTCTAAGATCAGAGGCAGCAGTTAGTTCAAAACATAGAAGGCACACACATATATAATATATGTTGTTGGACATCACAAAATAACAGTTAGAAGGAAGGATATGTAGAAGGCTGAAGAAATAAAAAGTTTGATTGTTGATTCTTTAGGGTAGAAAGTTGTGTTGAGTAGCATATGGAAGAAATTAAAGTTTAGTTAGATTTGATAACAATGGCACAATAAAGTCACTAATTCGAACTGAGAACACTAATCCAAAGAACAACAAGGCAATTGGGGATGTCAATCTCCTCTGTAACAAGAATGTACAATTGAAGGGAAATAAAAGACAGCTATTCGCCAAAAAAAATTTCGTTGCTCAAAGTACATATTCAAGCTAATTATTCCCCTTACAATCAGATAATTTGTTTAAGCATGACTATCAAAGAGGAACACAAACTCTAAATAGGATTCTATTCTAGGAAAAGAGTCGAATTTTCTTGCAGACTCTAAATAGGATTCTATTACTTCTAGACGCAGTACCATTTTAATAGTATGCTAAAAAGAACGTCACAATATATAATAACATTACATAATGCGAGAGGTTCTTAATTGTAGATCTTGTTTCTCTCGCGCTGCTGTTCAAAGAGAATTCGTGGGCATTTTGAATTTTAAAACTCCATGAGGATATAAACTTCTCACCCTACTGCCAAGAGGATTATGTTTCTACCGCAACTAGTCTAGTTACATTACTGAAAAGAGTAACGAAGGAAACTATTTTGTGAAAATTGATTATTGTAGAAAGTTCTAAGAAACATCAGATTATTGTGCACGCTGTAAATTATATAACAGGCATTATACTATCCGTGATCTCGTTTTAAATACCTCACTTATAACCTTTTACTACTTGTATTTGTCAAGGGGAAGAACCTACATTGAAGAAGAAGGGGGAGATTGATTCACATATAAATCTAGTGGATTTTCACTTTCCCAAAGCCATAAAATTTTACTGCCAAGTTGATTAGGTTCCAACCAATTTCCCCCGGATTCCAGTTATGGAACATATTAATTAGGCTCAAGGCACCATCATAATTGCAGCTTTACAAAAATCACCTACAATATTTGTTACTGCTTAATTAGAAGAATATCAGTCATGGCCAAATCAACATTCGTTTATCATCCCCGTTGGACTGTACTTGTCTTTGTTTCTATTTCTCTCTCAGCCAAAATTTGAAATTCGTCTTTCGAACTTTGGCATTGCAGTAACGATTACTTAAGGCAACTGCCTTCACTAACCCGCTAGCTAGACTTTATTTTCTGAATTGCTCTTAATCACCCTTATGAAGTATTAATTATGAACCTTCTGTCCCACAAGACAAAAGAGATTATTTCGCATACATAAAGACCGAAATTTCTGAAGTAAAATGTATAATTGTTGCAATACACACATTATGATAGAGTTCTCCGGAAAGTGGTTCATGTTCAAAAAATTGTCGAGAAAAAAGATGTAAGTATCACAATCTATATCCCATATGTTTGCATTATCGCGGGCATTTTTCATACTTGAAATGAAGGAATAGTTACACTATTTATCTACTGTTAAGAAGATTAAATCAAATTAAATACATCATTTTGGATCATGACATAATCTTGATAATGTTGGACAATTAAAAAGATGGGGCCAGGAACTAGGAAGCCAAGCAAAGGATATTTAGGATTGAGCTTGTCTTTAAAGGATTAAATATTTCCAAATTGGATGACAATGCTTGTTAGTTTGTCTTGACAGTTGGCTATGTCGCTATGCAGCCAATAATCCTTGGTAGATCCCTCAACGTTTCTAAGCTTATTGCAATGCGACCTTGATCAGACAAGTATCTCAGGAAAGACGAGCAGCTACATAACACAACAATTTCTTCCTAACTCTCGCCTCGTAGTCCCACCCTTATAGTTGGCTTTCGATACGCTGCCAAGTGACAAGCCTCTACAAATAGCAAGCTACCTTAGCCATACGACACTGTGTATCTCACGTGCAAGATGCACCCAAGTCTGTGTTTCTGCATAGTAACAAGCAAATAATAAGGTGATGAGTCGTAAGTGTAAATCTATGCAAGTACACTGAAAATAGGAATTAACAAACTCGAGAGTAGAATTTTTATGTTATGCTGAAATGAGAGAATTAGAACCTGTGAAGTAAGCCTTTGTTGCATAGGCACTTGCTGAACAAGATCCACATGAGGCTCTAGAACCCACCTCTGACAATGAGAGCTTATTCTACAGAGATAGGAGTGTAGAAGAGAAAACACATTATAATTAACACTCAAAAAGACATAGAACAGAGGTGGATTATAGATGGTAGCAGTACCAATTAAACCAACTATATTGTTTAAGGATTGAATTAATTAGTACTCACCTAGCATGTCCCATGAGCCATAAGTAGGAGGCCAGATTACTACTTTTTCTTCCTGGTGAGAGAGCGTTAAGACTCACAAAGCCAAAAAGCCTATAGAAGTCTGGACTCTGCAGGCCTCTAACCTGCTGCCAGATAATAAGAGACGCCCAATCTCACGAACACTTTCAGCATTCATTTGTTTAGTATTAGATTCAACAGTTGAGATCATTATCTACTGCATGAGGAACGTTGTCGAGTCAGAAATAACAACCTCAGAAAGATCTTATTGGCAAAAAAAACCCTTAGAAAATCTATTCATTCGATCAGTCTAGAAAGCACAACCTCAAAGTTCAACAAAATTTGTATGAAAATATTGGCAGAGTATATTCAACACTGTCAAATAAGGGGAAATCAAGTAAACATAAATTAAAAGCTAATTGCAAAAGGCAACGGAAAACAGGTAAATATGAAATGATAATAAATTTAAAAAACAACAGCAGAAGTAACACCCCTCAATCCATTGGAACTGTGAAGTCATAAATTGCTACGCTTTAATTTTTACGCACTAGATTGTGAACTCTATCAGTTTAAAGCAACAAATTGTTGTGCATTCCTTCTTAACAAAATGTTAAAAAGAATTGGTGATTATAGTGAGTAAGAGAAGATCTAGGACAAAAATGAGACTAATAGATGAGCGAGAGAAGTGTTACCATTGCATGCTTGATTTCGCAAGTTAAATTTGTCAAGAAAAGCGCCTACTAGTTACTGACATGCTAGCTGCAAAACGTTATCTTTATCTAGAAGATGGAACATGTAATCAAGTTGACTGCAAAACGTTCAAGTTGACTATATCAACGAGCCATAGTTTTTACCTAGAAGATGGAACATGTATTCAAGTTGACTGCAAAACATTCACCAATATCTGCACCTTTGCAGCAGCTTCGTCCAAAGGTGACTGATAACTTCCTATAGGATTCCAACCTCCTTTCTTGCTGTCTGCTGTTAAGATAATAAGAGGCACACATGCTATCTCTTCAAAAAGACTTTGAGCATCCATCCGTACAAATCTGAAAGACAGTAGTGAGTAGTGACCATCAAGGCAAAGTGAAAGTAAGGAAACTAAATTTGGATAGGAGCCTATGAGGCTGTTAAATAAAAAGAATCAGCGGTTTGAGATAATGATCTACTCCAAGAAGAATGTTGTCAATTAAGCGGGAAACAAAGACCAATATTAACAAGCCCCACCCTTATAGTCAGGCTTTCAATACGCAAAGAAGTCCCCACGAGTAGCAAGCTAACTTAGCCATGCGACATTGTCTATCCCATGTGCACCCAAGTCTGCGTTTCTGCATACTAACAAGCCAATAAAATGTGATGAGTCATACGTGTAAATCTACGCAATTAAGTACACTGAAAATAGAGATTAACAAACTCGAGATTAGAAATTTTAAGTTATGATGAAATGAGAGAGTAAGAACCTGTGAAGTAAGCCTACTACACTGTTTAAGGATTGAATTAGTACTCACCGAGCATGTCCCATGAGCCATAAGTAGGAGGCCATAAGAGAGCGTTAAAACTCACTGGCCAGAACTTCCTATAGATGTCCGGACTCTGGTGTTTGACAGCATTTATTGATTCAAAGCAGGAGCTAAAAAAACATCAAGTCAAAGAACTACTTCTATATGAATCATATATGCTCTTGGTTATCCATATAAAAGGAACATCATTAATTAATTAAGAATCTTTTGGTTCCTGAATAAATCCATTTATTCAACTAAGACAGCATTATATTATGCAAGTAGGTAACACACAAATTAAATTTCAGGCACAGTCACGTGCATATATATAATAATTCAAGCACAGGCCTATTGTATTGTATTAATATTTCAGATTAAAATCTTCTTGGGATCACGGTAATAGAGAGCCTTTGATGCCAAGCCATTTCCACACCCGATAAACGAAGAAGGCGAGATTCCAGCTGAACAATTCTTGGGAGTTTTGAGATCCAATTCAACGCATAAATGTATCTCCAGAAGATACACCTTGGAGCCTGTCTTCGTGCACTTGATCCTCGATACAAGGTTGAGTGAATTGAATATGGAATAGAAATACTCTTGTGCTAGAGGAGCCTGAACCATGTCGGTCAATGGGGAAGGGTTCACGGCTGCATGCAAAAGCAATCGAGAAAACAAATGAATACGGATCGGAGTACGTACTATGATACGTACACATGGACGATTAATTATTCTAATTAAGATATATAATGTCGTACCCTTAAATTACAGCATGCATTATAGACTCGTTAATTCTAGACTCGATCATCGTATATAAAAAAGTTTAATGATGAACGAAGAAGAAGTAACGTACAGTTTTTGGCAAGCGTGGTGTAGAGCAAAGAGGTGTACTTGTTTGCAAGGTGGAGGGAGAGCTCAAAGTATTCCAAGAATTTCAGCTTGGTGCAAGTGCCGTGTTTCGTCCACTCATAGCGCCAGAAATCCTTTTCCTCCATTTGGAAGCTCGGCCACACGGTGGTTATTAGGGGCTTGAGATTCTACGTACAACAAATTAATAAATAAGTGTTAGGATACATACATTATGTTCACTTAGACGACTAATAGTAATTAATAATGGATTGATTAGTAATGGAGGATGACACACTTACTTTTAAAGCGGAATAACTGAACGTGTAGGAACTTGAGCAGTCGGTGTTCTGGGAGCCATCAGCATGCACCGGCCACACTCCATGCAGAGTGAACCGATCACCGGGAATCTTATCCAGCTTCTTGCACTGGCTGGTCTTGCACAGCCCCATGGGCCACTGCATCGCCACTACAGCGTAGCTTCCTGCTGCTGCTGGCGCTGGCGCTGGCGCAGCCACTGGTGGTTTTGGTCCACCAGGCGCCGGTCGCGGTGCCGCAGCACACCCCACGCTACTCACAATCACAATTATAATCACCACTAACATTACATTAACTCTCACTTTCCTTAGTTCAATCCCCATCTTTTCTTAATTATTAATGTTCCCTGTTAATTAATTGGTTTGATTTGCATGTTTTTACGTCTAAAGACCAACTATATATACACCAGTACACCACATTCTATGCCATATAAAGTAAGCACTAATACTCCTAATGGATACTATAATTTAATTGCTTGCATCAGTGGGATTCCTATAATTCTAAGAGATAGATGATGAGCTGATTTCTTTTTTGTTATATGTATTAATCAACATATGTTATGGGAACATTGTTGGCTATTTTTTCTTGTTGATTCTTTTATGGAACATGAGCTCCTGATTTCTGATGCTTACTTCTCTTCCCACTTTGACTAGAATACAAAAATTATAAGCCTTGTTTGGTTACTTTCTCTCGCTCTTAATTCCTGTTTGTGTGCTTGAGCCTTGAGATGAGGAAGTGTGAAACCACTTTTGACTTTCCTTTGCCTTCTTTAGGCATGCCACTGTGTAATAGATAGTGTGAATTCCAATAATATGCTCCCAGAAGTGAGTGCTTCTTCATATAGTAGTTTCATAGGCTTAGTGGAGTGAATAATATTTTGAGATTCAGTCCTTTTATTTTCTATACATACATTTTCTTTTACATAACATACGAGGAATATAAAGTTAGACCACAATACAGTAATATTGTAGGACAAGTCGTTGAGAAGAAAAATGCTTACAAGAACCTTGCCAATCACCTTAGATATATGAAAGGAAATTACAACATACCACAAAGAGGCTAGGAATACATATGACAGTATACAATAAGACCTCATGTCTTTATATACACTAATATTTTCAAGGAAGATAAATACAATATTTACTCTCTAGTCAAAGCTTTGCCTTAAAAAAATCTCTTCAAAGTACCTTATGTTGCTTGCTTTGCCTCATCATGTAGCCCTTTAAAGAATCTGAGCAAGACCCTAAGTTCCTTTTTTTCTGTTACAAACCTGTATTCTTGAGGGTAGCATGATTTAAAATTCGCTTGTTACTTATGAGTGTTTAGTTAAGCATACACAGTTTCAGTTTGGTTGTTGGATACATGACTGGAGTGACAATTATTTTGGACTATCCTGTTTATGCCATATGATATTTATTTGTTTTGTTTGGGGGTTGATGATTTGTAGATTCCATGAACTTTTGGAACATGTGGGAACTATAATCTTTGGTATACACTTGTCGTCTTGTTGAGTGCTTTTGGATTTTGATTGTTATGTAGCTTGATATTATGCCAATTTATACATAGTCTATTAAATTTACTGAAGATGTTATACCATAGTGGTATTGATTTATCTTGTTTTCTTTGGTAGGTAATGTGCCGGAGGATCCACCATAGCTGAATATCAATTCTGAATTTTTCATAATTGCCCAACTTATGTGAGTTTGTAGTTTATGCATGTTATAAGCTCATTGCGCTGGTCATCTAGTTTGCTGATGCATGGATGAGTTTACTTTGATCTTTCTTTGTGGTTGTTGGTCACTTTTACACAAGTTTGATATTGATCATTTGGGGTACAAGTTGCATATAGCATAGTCCTACCAGAAGTTTGAAAATAATGCTTTGTAGTCAAAGGTTGTTTACTATGTGGATTCTTTAAAACTGAGGTTGTAGGGATTGGTTTGTATTTTTTTAGCTATATGCGTTTGGCTTTCTAAAATGATCTCTTGAGTTTTAAAGCCAAATTTGTTTCCAGGTTCGAGCAGTAGCGGGAATGAATCATTAATTTATGGAAACTGTGAAAATAAATATACATAATTGTCAGTGATCATAAAATCACTAAGAAATGAATTTGTTATATGTCCTTATCAAAATAAATTCAAATTCAACTTTAACAATTTTCCGGTGATTGAGTAGGATTGAAATAGTATCCATTAATTCATTCTAATCACACGCAAATTGATATCAACAGTTGTCCAGTCCTTAACAATTGTTCAGTATATTTTTGAGTGCGATTGCAACATAAATAAATATAGTATCCATTGATTCTAGTCACATGCAAATTCATCTTAACAATTCTCCGGTGCTTGCTAGAGTAGGATTCCAATATATACTTCTATAGTATCCATCAATTAATTCAAAGAATTTGTAATCAAATCACACGCATATTGATCATAACAGTAGGTGTTGGTGGTCCAAGCACACAGCAGTTACAAGACTCTGCTCATGATAGTGCACTGAAGTCTTTGGACGAGCATGCATGCATGCAAATCTCACCCCCGCGGAAGAATAGGACAAGTGTGAGGATGCCTAAGACATATCACATCGTACCTAAATATGCGGAAATCATCGACACCAGTTCAGTGTTTGCCCCTAAACCCAGTTTATTCATTTTATTAAACCGGAGATTTTCGGAAGAAATCCCCACTGAATCGCCAATTGTGGGAAGGGATTATTCCTCTTGTTTAGGAGGTTATTATTGCGGGAGAATTTGTAGGGCGAGTGATAAAGTTATGTTGTAATAATACGGAGTATTACTTTATTATTTAGTGGAGATCTTTGGTTTTTTGCTCTTTTATGACTATTGGAGATTGGGAGTGTATTCTGTTGTCAAATGGGATTATTGGCACAAAATTATGACACAAAAGTGTCATAGACTATTTTAACCCGTTTTGACTCCTGTAAGATTTTAGTTTTGTCGAATCTTATTTGATTTTTCTTAATTTGTAGTTTCAAATATATAGATTTTTTTTTTAATATTGTTTATACAATCTATTATATCCCCTCCGATCTTTAATAATCTGTGCAATTTCCTGATTTGGACTATTTTTAATGTTCTGTGCATTGTGTTTTATTATATTTCGAGACACACTCTCTTAGTCTCTCCAATCTCTTTTTGCTTTTGAACCCAACCTCCCCTTACTTTTCCCATCTTCCTTTACTTTTCCCCCTTCAGCATACTCTCTTTCCAATCTATTTTTGTTTTTTGACCCCCTCACATTATAATACATTATGCCTCATTTTTCTCCAAAATAGTAAATGCATAAAACATTAAAAATCGGAGGGAGTATTTGTGTTTGAAGTTGTGGCTTTGAAAACTTTGCATAAGTTCCTTATACTTCCTTTAATTTTAACCCATCTTTTCTTCAGGATATATATGGATTTAGTTGAAACTATTGAGCACATGTCAGATCCCCAGCTACATTTGTTGTTACAAATTTAGGGATTTTAATAGCTTGTTGATTTGTTCAAATTCAAATATCGTCATATGCGGTCAATGGACTGAATTGGGCTAAAGTTTACTTTAATCCATCTTTTATGACACTAAAGTTAAACATGTGCAATGGATTTTAAAATAAATACTTTTAATTACATTGAAAAAATTCAAGTTAATTTATAATATAAATTTCCTGGATTTTTTAATTATTGTTGGAATGTTTATATAATTGGGATTTTTTAAAATTAAAGTTTTAAAAAATGTAATTTTTAAAATAGATTCTTTTTAATAAATTGAAATGAATCAATTAAAATTCTTTTTAATATTCTCTGAATTTTTTTATTGTCATTTGGAATTAAAGACAATATTAGTTGTCCATAGGAGATCAAATTATGCCTGAATTTTTATGCTAAAATTAATTAGACCTAATTACAGGCTGAGCCAGGTCACAAACAAAGAAAAATTGGGCCCAAATCGGGCAGAAGAATCAAGCAGTGCTAAAGTTCGGGCCAAAAAATGTTTGGCCAAACCGAGTTTTTGGGGCAAAAGGGCAAGCTCTTCGAGCCATTTTCGAGACGGGTCGAATCGCAACTAAAAGATTCCATCTTTATTTGCCAAAACCTATATTTTTTTTCCAAAAAATTGTACCGGGTCGAAAATTCAGGGCCAAAAGGATGCCCAAACCCGTAAAAAACTGGGTTGGACTTGGTTTTATTAGGTGTAGCTAAAATCCCTTATGATTATCTTTTATTCTATTCATTAGATTTTAATTTATAAATTTGAAAGAAAATATCTTAAATCTTATTGGTCAGACTACAGCTTACATGACACGTTGTATGCTCTCTTACCTATGAGGCATGGTGAAATTGTATATTTATTTATATTGAAAATTCATATGAAATTATTAATTAAATATTTTATTTTTGATTGAAAATTTAATAGAGACACACACATACATACTGTATAATCTCTTTGGGTGATTAACCTTTTTTTCATTTATGTTGCCATATCTAATTTCATGATCGTGGAATGCTAACCTTAGATCATCATGGTTAATGAGAATTGTTGTGAGGGCAAATGAAACGGCAGATTATTCAAAATAATATTGGAAAAGGGGCATATGTTTTATTTTATATGACATATGGATCTTATTTTGAAGTATTTTTTAAGCTTATGTTGGTGTTATAAAATTAAGGGAAATTTGTCAAAAAGGACCTTCAAAAAAAACATTTTGTGAGAAGGGACCTTAAAAAAAAATTTGGCTTTTAAAGTCCAAAAACAAAAAAAGTTTGTGAGGAGGGACCTTATTTGCTAATTAACACCTAATTAAACACTAATTATATATTAAATATAATTAAACAAAATTAATATCTAATCAATATCGGATATATGCATGTATCCATCGGCTCACTTTTTTGACAGTACATTCCATGAAAATGGCTGTACATTTCATGAAAATGGCAGTACATTTATTGAGAAACGTAGTATATAAAAATCGATATTTTCACACCTATATAACTATATAGTTTGTATTTGGCATTTTCATTACAAAATGTACTACCATATATATTAGAATATACTACCATACATAAGAAATGTACTGCCAAAAAAGTAAGGCGATGGATATATGCATATATCCGATATTGATTAGGCAACCCTGATAGTGGAAAAAGGAGAGAGATGGGGGTGATGGTCTGCTGGTGGTGGGTATGGCAGAGGAGAGAGAGGGGGAAAATTTTATTAGGTATAATTTTATTTAATTATATTTAATATATAATTAGTGTTTAATTAGGTGTTAATTAGCAGATAAGGTCCCTCCTCACAAACTTTTTTTTGTTTTTGGCCTTTAAAAGCCATTTTTTTTTAAGGTCCCTTCTCACAAAATAATTTTTTTTAAAGGTCCTTTTTGGCAAATTTCTCTAAAATTAAAATATATCAAATATGTAGATAAAATCATACTCCCTCCAATTTCTACTGTTTGAGGGAAAAACTGAAAATAGTGTATTATAATGTAACTGGGGTAAAAACTAAACTAACACGTAATCGCTACTAATGGAATTGACTATGTAGATTAATCGACCCATGTAGGACGGGGTGGGTCAACTGACCCGGGCCCTACACGGCCCGTTATGGCTTTTCTGTGACCCGACCCGCCCTGTTTAGAAACTGACCCACCCCGGCCCGAACCCGCCCCATTGAACACCTCTATTTCTAATGCTGACCTTCTGAGTTGTGAGTCCTGACATTATCTCTCCTTGGGAGCCCAACTTTGACCTTTCTCTCCCCTCTTTCCTTTCTTTCCTTTCCTTTCCTCATTTTTCTATAGTTATGCGTACAAATAGTGGGCCCCATCGTCCCACTGTTATTCTTTGTCCCATTCTGACCTGCTTTTCTATGGTTTTTTTATAAAAGGGGGGGACAATGGTCCCCCTCGTTCCTACATGGGTCCGCCGTTGATCAAAACTCATGGTGCATGAAGACAACTTAGAAATTAGGTTTCTATTAAGATCATTATGTTATGAATTCGCAAATCAATTTCAATAGAAAATGCATTATATGTTATATTATATTATTATTATTACCTTTTTTTTATAAAGAACCCTTTTCAATCTTAGAGTATTTGACAAAATAAAAATGGTGTGGTATGTGTAAAGTTGAAAAACATTAAATGTAATCTCATCTGATTTACTTTATTCAAATGTTCAGACTATGATTTATATATTTCCTTTTTTGTTAATTTGTTTCTTCACACAACAAATTGAATAAATTCCTTATAAACGATAAAACGAGTACTCCCTCTGTATGTGTAACGGTCCCCTACAAATTTGAAATTTACTTTTTTGCCATGTTTACAGTATTTTTTATATTTCCTTATTCAATTCCCTAAATCTATGTCAGCGTCGCCTTTGTACGTGATAATTTGCAATACACAAAATGAAAGTAATGGATTTTGAACACGCGACCTATTAGTTGTAATGTCATAGGCTCTACCACCAAGCCACATCCCTTTTTGTTGTCATCTTGTAATTAAGAATTCATTTTACCTTGATTAAGCTATGGAAAAAAGTAAAGAGACCTCATTCATTACAATTTTTCATGTTAATTTGTTTATTTGATTCTTATATTATACCATCAAAAATTTAATATTAAAAAAAATTAAATCTATGGGGAATATTATTCTAACTCTATTAAAAAAATAAACCCCGAACATTTGAATTATGATTCTCATCATCAATGCTTTCTTCTTCATTTTTCTTATAATCTCTATAAGTTTTTATTTGAATTAGATTTTGAATTCGGATGTGCGTGCGTGTTTTGATTTGTCTGCAATGATAAATTAATAATAGACTCTGAATCTAAGATGTCAAAAAAAAACTCGGGTCGGGCCAGGGCGGGTCAACTGACCCGGACCCTACACGGCCCATTATGGCTTTTCTGTGACCCGCCCCGTCCCGTTTAGAAACTTACCCGCCCCGGCCCGAACCCGCCCCATTGAACACCTCTAGTTCTAATGTTGACCTTCTGAGTTGTGAGTCCTGACATTATCTCTCCCTGGAAGCCCCACTTTGACCTTTTCTCTCCCCTCTTTCCTTTCTTTTCTTTCCTTTCCTCATTTTTCTACAGTTATGCGTATAAATAGTGGGCCTCACAGTCCCACTGCTGTCCTTTATCCCATTCTGACATGCTTTTCTATGGTTTTATTTATAAAAGTGGGGGGACAATGGCCCCCCTTGTTCCTACATGGGTCCGCCCCTGATCAAAACTCATGGTGCATGAAGAAAACTTAGAAATTAGGTTTCTGTTAAGATCATTATATGTTAAATTCGCAAATCAATTTCAATAGAAAATGCATTATATGTTATATTATTATTACTTTTTTTTATAAAGAACCCTTTTCAATCTTAGAGTATTTGACAAAATAAAGATGGTGTGGTATGTGTAAAGTTGGAAAACTTTAAATGTAATCTCATCTGATTTACTTTATTCAAATGTTCAGACTATGATTTATATATTTCCTTTTTCGTCAATTTGTTTCTTCACACAACAAATTGAATAAATTCTTTATAAACGATAAAACGAGTAATCCTTCCATATTTGTAAAGCTTTTTTTTGGCCATATATCTTCGCACAACAAATTCACTGATCCCCTACAAATTTGAAATTTACTTTACTGCCATGTTTACACTATTTTTTACATTTCCTTATTCAATTCCTTAAATTTATGTTTTCTGGCTCACATATTCATTCACTTATAAGTACGAAGTATATTAGTGTTCTCTCTTTCTTTAATTTCTCTACAATAAACCCCATAAATTTATCATCAATATTATATTTTAAAAAAACCCCACAAATTGCTTCATAGAGATTTACTTTGTTTGGACAACATCAAAGCTTTGATACAAAATTACACTGGTAATTTTGCTCTATTCGTACTTGTTATTCATATCTTAATTTTGTGTGTTTGTTGTTGTTTTTTTTGTTGAATTATGGGGAATCAATGTGAATGTGTTTGTAGTTTTTGGGTATTTTTGTGTTAGGATATAAACAGAGGAATTATTGTGTTGATAGTGATGAAATGCCCTTTTCTTGTCAAAATTCACTTTTAAACTTAATCTTATTATGCAAAGCCCCTTTGTAATCGATTATTAGTTGAAAATGAAAATGGCTTACAATTTTGTGAATTGAATTGTGCTTCTTAGATACATACAAGTTTATGAGTTTTCATGGTTTTCGGGCAATTAATGTTATGACAGGGAAACTTTGTTACTTAAAAGTGATGGAATGCCCTTTTCTTACAAAACTGAAAACTTTACCTTGAAAAATAATGCTTCTTATCAAGTTCTTTTGCCATTATTTTCCGTCTAACTTGATGATGCCTATAAACGAAACACTAATCATGACATAAACAAAGGTCTTGAAACAAAATGAAAATGTAGGGTTGCAACATTGCCATAATCCTGATTATCAGAATTGTTAATTGCGGCGGAATGGTGAATAATAGGTATCTTCTTGTTTGGCTGGCGAATTTGATCATGTATGTATGTTCTGATCATGGCGAGCATTGTATTGGTATCTTCTTGTGCGGCATATTAATTGAGACTTGGATTTAGTTGTGGACCAATTAAAGTTGTTCATTTTGCTTACTGTCTACTTAGTACTATAACGACCCATTTGGTTATTGGTAATAAATTGCGGTAATGGTAGTGAATTTGAATATAAATATATGAAGAAAATTGATTTTCATTCCCAAGTGATAATGAGTAGTAATGAAAATTCATAAGAAATTGTGTGTCCGTGGAGAGAAAAACATAAGTTTGGGGTAAGATTGTTTCCCATGGAGAAAAGGTTGTGAGTCACTTGATTCCCCGTAGAGATTTTAAGAGTTCACCCCTATTTAAATTACAGTTAAAAAATTATTCTCACTCAGTCATTCCCACCATTTAGTTACAATAACCAAACGGGCCGTAGATGTTAATAGGTTTCACTGTTTTTTTTGGCTTGAGCAGCAGCAAACGGTTAAAGGGGCTTTTGGATTTGTTAGTGCCTATCATCCAACAACAACGGAGTTATCCCATGCCATGGAAAGAAACTGCATCTTTCCCGATGAACTCATAGAGGAAATACTATCAAGGCTACCAATTAAAGATTTGTTGCGAGCGAGATGTGTAAGCAAGAGATGGTGTGGCCTCATCGATGATGTTAGCTTTATCAGGAAGCATTACCAAGTTCAGTACTCCTTTCGTAGATTGGATGACAACATGACCTACTTTGTCGATCACTATAATAGAGAAGATTTTTATAGAGTTGAGTTCCATCTCCTCTCTATACAGCAGCAAGGGGATGCTACTTTAACTGTGGATCTGACTCCTGATCTGAAACGCGATAGCAATGCTGCACTTCCATATGGGGCAGATCATTACTTATTTAATTGTTATGGCTGTGTCAATGGCATCCTTTGCCTCGCTTGTATTTCTCCCAGAAGATTGGTGAAGGATTCTTCTTTGGCCTTGTGGAATCCGGCCACTAGAGAATTCAAGACTCTTGCTTACCCAAATGATCCACGTGTCACACATTGCCATCAATTATATATTGATGGGTTTGGTTTTGATGAGTCATCAAGTGATTTCAAGATTCTAGGAGGATATATCATCTATAATGACGAGCCTCCTAGTTTTTACCGAGTATTATATTCGCTAAAATCCAACTCTTGGAAGTGGATTAGCAATCCACCGGCTCCGGCTCATGATTTTGGGTTTCCAAGGGAATATCTTGATATGTACTTGAACGGTGTATGTTATTGGGTGACGGATCTTCATCAGGAAGGTAGTGGGTTCCCGGTTCATTCCGTGATTGTTTCCTTTAATTTTACAAGTGAGGTTTTCAAAGTGTCTGAGCTACCACCTGATGCTATGTCCCTTGTATTGGAGAGTGGTAGACCATGTGATAAAAAAACCATATTGTACAAGGAATGTCTTGCACTGGCGATGAGCTTTAAGGTTCGGGATGAGGCATCGTATGACATTCATCTTTGGGTTGCCACCCAATTAGATGATTGTGGGGTGCCGTTGTCCTGGCAGCACTTGTTTACCATCGGACCTACCCCTGCTAAATTAGGTCTTTATATTAATACAATCTTAACGAACGGCGATTTTCAACTCTTATTTACGTATGACGAGAGTGGAGATTGTGAAGCCTTCCTATACATTCACTCAACTGGCGAGTTCAAGAAATCTGATATGTGTTGGAAAGCTTGGTTTAGATATGTGGAGAGTTTGTTCTCATTATCTTCTAAGATCAGAGGCAGCAGTTAGTTCAAAACATGGAAGGCACACACATATATAATATATGTTGTTGGACATCACAAAATAACAGTTAGAAGGAAGGATATGTGGAAGGCTGAAGAAATAAAAAGTTTGATTGTTGATTCTTTAGGGTAGAAAGTTGTGTTGAGTAGCATATGGAAGAAATTAAAGTTTAGTTAGATTTGATAACAATGGCACAATAAAGTCACTAATTCAAACTGAGAACACTAATCCAAAGAACAACAAGGCAATTGGGGATGTCAATCTCCTATGTAACAAGACTATACAATTGAAGGGAAAAAAAAGACAGCCATTCGCCAAAATAATTTTTGTTGCTCAAAGTACATATTCAAGCTAATTATTCCCCTTACAGTCAGATAATTTGTTTAAGCATGACTATCAAAGAGGAACACAAACTCTAAGGCCCTGTTCAGTTCACCTTAAAATAATAATATTCAGTAAAAATAAGTTCAGTTCAGTAAAAATAAGTTCAGTTCAGTAAAAATAAGTTCAGTTCAGCAAAAATAAGTTCAGTTCAGTAAAAATAAGTTCAGTTCAGTAAAAATCAGTATTGCAAAGAAGAAAAAACAACATGAATCAGTAAAAATAAGTTCAGTTCAGTAAAAATAAGTTCAATTCAGTAAAAATAAGTTCAGTTCAGTAAAAATAAGTTCAGTTCAGCAAAAATAAGTTCAGTTCAGTAAAAATAAGTTCAATTCAGTAAAAATAAGTTGAACTAAACAGGGCCTAAATAGGATTCTATTCTAGGAAAAGAGTCAAATTTTCTTGCAAACTCTAAATAGGATTCTATTACTTCTAAAGGGAGTACCATTTTAATAGTATGCTAAAAAGAAAGTCACAGTATATAATAACATTACATAATGCGAGAGGTTCTTAATTGTAGATCTTGTTTCTCTCGCGCTGCTGTTCAAAGAGAATTCGTGGGCATCTTGAATTTTAAAACTCCATGAGGATATAAACTTCTCACCCTACTGCCAAGAGGATTATGTTTCTACCGCAACTAGTCTAGTTACATTACTGAAAAGAGTAACGAAGGAAACTATTTTGTGAAAATTGATTATTGTAGAAAGTTCTAAGAAACATCAGATTATTGTGCACGCTGTAAATTATATAACAGGCATTATACTATCCGTGATCTCGTTTTAAATACCTCACTTATAACCTTTTACTACTTGTATTTGTCAAGGGGAAGTACCTACATTGAAGAAGAAGGGGGAGATTGATTCACATATAAATCTAGTGGATTTTCACTTTTCCAAAGCCATAAAATTTTACTGCCGAGTTGATTAGGTTCCAACCAATTTCCCCCGGATTCCAGTTATGGAACATATTAATTAGGCTCAAGGCACCATCATAATTGCAGCTTTACAAAAATCACCTACAATATTTGTTACTGCTTAATTTGAAGAATATCAGTCATGGCCAAATCAACATTCGTTTATCATCCCCGTTGGACGGTACTTGTCTTTGTTTCTATTTCTCTCAGCCAAAATTTGAAATTCGTCTTTCGAACTTTGGCATTGCAGTAACGATTACTTAAGGCAACTGCCTTCACTAACCCGCTAGCTAGACTTTATTTTCTGAATTGCTCTTAATCACCCTTATGAAGTATTAATTATGAACCTTCTGTCCCACTAGACAAAAGAGATTATTTCGCATACATAAAGACCGAAATTTCTGAAGCAAAATGTATAATTGTTGCAATACACACATTATGATAGAGTTCTCTGGAAAGTTGTTCATGTTCAAAAAATTGTCGAGAAAAAAGATGTAAGTATCACAATCTATATCCCATATGTTTGCATTATCGCGGGCATTTTTCATACTTGAAATGAAGGAATAGTTACACTATTTATCTACTGTTAAGAAGATTAAATCAAATTAAATACATCATTTTGGATCATGACATAATCTTGATAATGTTGGACAATTAAAAAGATGGGGCCAGGAACTAGGAAGCCAAGCAAAGGATATTTAGGATTGAGCTTGTCTTTAAAGGATTAAATATTTCCAAATTGGATGACAATGCTTGTTACTTTGTCTTGACAGTTGGCTATGTCGCTATGCAGCCAATAATCCTTGGTAGATCCCTCAACGTTTCTAAGCTTATTGCAATGCGACCTTGATCAGACAAGTATCTCAGGAAAGACGAGCAGCTACATAACACAACAATTTCTTCCTAACTCTCGCCTCGTAGTCCCACCCTTATAGTTGGCTTTCGATACGCTGCCAAGTGACAAGCCTCTACAAATAGCAAGCTACCTTAGCCATACGACACTGTGTATCTCACGTGCAAGATGCACCCAAGTCTGTGTTTCTGCATAGTAACAAGCAAATAATAAGGTGATGAGTCGTAAGTGTAAATCTATGCAAGTACACTGAAAATAGGAATTAACAAACTCGAGAGTAGAATTTTTATGTTATGCTGAAATGAGAGAATTAGAACCTGTGAAGTAAGCCTTTGTTGCATAGGCACTTGCTGAACAAGATCCACATGAGGCTCTAGAACCCACCTCTGACAATGAGAGCTTATTCTACAGAGATAGGAGTGTAGAAGAGAAAACACATTATAATTAACACTCAAAAAGACATAGAACAGAGGTGGATTATAGATGGTAGCAGTACCAATTAAACCAACTATATTGTTTAAGGATTGAATTAATTAGTACTCACCTAGCATGTCCCATGAGCCATAAGTAGGAGGCCAGATTACTACTTTTTCTTCCTGGTGAGAGAGCGTTAAGACTCACAAAGCCAAAAAGCCTATAGAAGTCTGGACTCTGCAGGCCTCTAACCTGCTGCCAGATAATAAGAGACGCCCAATCTCACGAACACTTTCAGCATTCATTTGTTTAGTATTAGATTCAACAGTTGAGATCATTATCTACTGCATGAGGAACGTTGTCGAGTCAGAAATAACAACCTCAGAAAGATCTTATTGGCAAAAAAAACCCTTAGAAAATCTATTCATTCGATCAGTCTAGAAAGCACAACCTCAAAGTTCAACAAAATTTGTATGAAAATATTGGCAGAGTATATTCAACACTGTCAAATAAGGGGAAATCAAGTAAACATAAATTAAAAGCTAATTGCAAAAGGCAACGGAAAACAGGTAAATATGAAATGATAATAAATTTAAAAAACAACAGCAGAAGTAACACCCCTCAATCCATTGGAACTGTGAAGTCATAAATTGCTACGCTTTAATTTTTACGCACTAGATTGTGAACTCTATCAGTTTAAAGCAACAAATTGTTGTGCATTCCTTCTTAACAAAATGTTAAAAAGAATTGGTGATTATAGTGAGTAAGAGAAGATCTAGGACAAAAATGAGACTAATAGATGAGCGAGAGAAGTGTTACCATTGCATGCTTGATTTCGCAAGTTAAATTTGTCAAGAAAAGCGCCTACTAGTTACTGACATGGTAGCTGCAAAACGTTAATTTTTTTCCTAGAAGATGGAACATGTAATCAAGTTGACTGCAAAACGTTCAAGTTGACTATCTCAACGAGCCATAGTTTTTACCTAGAAGATGGAACATGTATTCAAGTTGACTGCAAAACATTCACCAATATCTGCACCTTTGCAGCAGCTTCGTCCAAAGGTGACTGATAACTTCCTATAGGATTCCAACCTCCTTTCTTGCTGTCTGCTGTTAAGATAATAAGAGGCACACATGCTATCTCTTCAAGAAGACTTTGAGCATCCATCCGTACAAATCTGAAAGACAGTAGTGAGTAGTGACCATCAAGGCAAAGTGAAAGTAAGGAAACTAAATTTGGATAGGAGCCTATGAGGCTGTTAAATAAAAAGAATCAGCGGTTTGAGATAATGATCTACTCCAAGAAGAATGTTGTCAATTAAGCGGGAAACAAAGACCAATATTAACAAGCCCCACCCTTATAGTCAGGCTTTCAATACGCAAAGAAGTCCCCACGAGTAGCAAGCTAACTTAGCCATGCGACATTGTCTATCCCATGTGCACCCAAGTCTGCGTTTCTGCATACTAACAAGCCAATAAAATGTGATGAGTCATACGTGTAAATCTACGCAATTAAGTACACTGAAAATAGAGATTAACAAACTCGAGATTACAATTTTTAAGTTATGATGAAATGAGAGAGTAAGAACCTGTGAAGTAAGCCTACTACACTGTTTAAGGATTGAATTAGTACTCACCGAGCATGTCCCATGAGCCA
Organism: Patellifolia procumbens; assembly: GCA_947645195.1. Classification (NCBI taxonomy): domain Eukaryota; kingdom Viridiplantae; phylum Streptophyta; class Magnoliopsida; order Caryophyllales; family Amaranthaceae; genus Patellifolia; species Patellifolia procumbens. The sequence goes on from CANSGD010001101.1 coordinate 218,496, forward strand.
TAAGTAGGAGGCCATAAGGAAGCGTTAAAACTCACTGGCCAGAACTTCCTATAGATGTCTGGACTCTGGTGTTTGACAGCATTTATTGATTCAAAGCAGGAGCTAAAAAAAACATCAAGTCAAAGAACTACTTCTATATGAGTCATATATGCTCTTGGTTATCCATATAAAAGGAACATCATTAATTAATTAAGAATCTTTTGGTTCCTGAATAAATCCATTTATTCAACTAAGACAGCATTATATTATGCAAGTAGGTAACACACAAATTAAATTACAGGCACAGTCACGTGCATATATATAATAATTCAAGCACAGGCCTATTGTATTGTATTAATATTTCAGATCAAAATCTTCTTGGGATCACGGTAATATAGCGCCTTCAAATTTGATACCGAGCCATATCCACACCCGATAAACGAAGAAGGCGAGATTCCAGCTGAACAATTCTTGGGAGTTTTGAGATCCAATTCAACGCATAAATGTATCTCCAGAAGATACACCTTGGAGTCTGTCTTCGTGCACTTGATCCTCGATACAAGGTTGAGTGATTTGAATATGGCCTCGAAATAAGCTCGTGCTCGAGGAGCCTGAACCATGTCGGTCAATGGGGAAGGGCTCATGACTGCACGCAAAAGCAATCAAGAAAACAAATGAATACGGATCGGAGTACGTACTATGATACGTACACATCGATGATTAATTATTCTAATTAAGATATATAATGTCGTACCCTTAAATTACAGCATGCATTATAGACTCGTTAATTGTAGACTCTGATCATCGTATATAAAAAAGTTTAATGATAAACGAAGAAGAAGTAACGTACAGTTTTTGGCAAGCGTGGTGTAGAGCAAAGAGGTGTACTTGTTTGCAAGGTGGAGGGAGAGCTCAAAGTATTCCAAGAATTTCAGCTTGGTGCAAGTGCCGTGTTTCGTCCACTCATAGCGCCAGAAATCCTTTTCCTCCATTTGGAAGCTCGGCCACACGGTGGTTATTAGGGGCTTGAGATTCTACGTACAACAAATTAATAAATAAGTGTTAGGATACATACATTATGTTCACTTAGACGACTAATAGTAATTAATAATGGATTGATTAGTAATGGAGGATGACACACATACTTTTAAAGCGGAATAACTGAACGTGTAGGAACTTGAGCAGTCGGTGTTCTGGGAGCCATCAGCATGCACCGGCCACACTCCATGCAGAGTGAACCGATCACCGGGAATCTTATCCAGCTTCTTGCACTGGCTGGTCTTGCACAGCCCCATGGGCCACTGCATCGCCACTACAGCATAGCTTCCTGCTGCTGCTGGCGCTGGCGCTGGCGCAGCGACTGGTGGTTTTGGTCCACCAGGCGCCGGTCGCGGTGCCGCAGCACACCCCACGCTACTCACAATCACAATTATAATCACCACTAACATTACAGTAACACTCACTTTCCTTAGTTCAATCCCCATCTTTTCTTAATTATTAATGTTCCCTGTTAATTAATTGGTTTGATTTGCATGTTTTTACGTCTAAAGACCAACTATATATACACCAGTACACCACATTCTATGCCATATAAAGTAAGCACTAATACTCCTAATGGATACTATAATTTAATTGCTTGCATCAGTGGGATTCCTATAATTCTAAGAGATAGATGATGAGCTGATTTCTTTTTTGTTATATGTATTAATCAACATATGTTATGGGAACATTGTTGGCTATTTTTTCTTGTTGATTCTTTTATGGAACATGAGCTCCTGATTTCTGATGCTTACTTCTCTTCCCACTTTGACTAGAATACAAAAATTATAAGCCTTGTTTGGTTACTTTCTCTCGCTCTTAATTCCTGTTTGTGTGCTTGAGCCTTGAGATGAGGAAGTGTGAAACCACTTTTGACTTTCCTTTGCCTTCTTTAGGCATGCCACTGTGTAATAGATAGTGTGAATTCCAATAATATGCTCCCAGAAGTGAGTGCTTCTTCATATAGTAGTTTCATAGGCTTAGTGGAGTGAATAATATTTTGAGATTCAGTCCTTTTATTTTCTATACATACATTTTCTTTTACATAACATACGAGGAATATAAAGTTAGACCACAATACAGTAATATTGTAGGACAAGTCGTTGAGAAGAAAAATGCTTACAAGAACCTTGCCAATCACCTTAGATATATGAAAGGAAATTACAACATACCACAAAGAGGCTAGGAATACATATGACAGTATACAATAAGACCTCATGTCTTTATATACACTAATATTTTCAAGGAAGATAAATACAATATTTACTCTCTAGTCAAAGCTTTGCCTTAAAAAAATCTCTTCAAAGTACCTTATGTTGCTTGCTTTGCCTCATCATGTAGCCCTTTAAAGAATCTGAGCAAGACCCTAAGTTCCTTTTTTTCTGTTACAAACCTGTATTCTTGAGGGTAGCATGATTTAAAATTCGCTTGTTACTTATGAGTGTTTAGTTAAGCATACACAGTTTCAGTTTGGTTGTTGGATACATGACTGGAGTGACAATTATTTTGGACTATCCTGTTTATGCCATATGATATTTATTTGTTTTGTTTGGGGGTTGATGATTTGTAGATTCCATGAACTTTTGGAACATGTGGGAACTATAATCTTTGGTATACACTTGTCGTCTTGTTGAGTGCTTTTGGATTTTGATTGTTATGTAGCTTGATATTATGCCAATTTATACATAGTCTATTAAATTTACTGAAGATGTTATACCATAGTGGTATTGATTTATCTTGTTTTCTTTGGTAGGTAATGTGCCGGAGGATCCACCATAGCTGAATATCAATTCTGAATTTTTCATAATTGCCCAACTTATGTGAGTTTGTAGTTTATGCATGTTATAAGCTCATTGCGCTGGTCATCTAGTTTGCTGATGCATGGATGAGTTTACTTTGATCTTTCTTTGTGGTTGTTGGTCACTTTTACACAAGTTTGATATTGATCATTTGGGGTACAAGTTGCATATAGCATAGTCCTACCAGAAGTTTGAAAATAATGCTTTGTAGTCAAAGGTTGTTTACTATGTGGATTCTTTAAAACTGAGGTTGTAGGGATTGGTTTGTATTTTTTTAGCTATATGCGTTTGGCTTTCTAAAATGATCTCTTGAGTTTTAAAGCCAAATTTGTTTCCAGGTTCGAGCAGTAGCGGGAATGAATCATTAATTTATGGAAACTGTGAAAATAAATATACATAATTGTCAGTGATCATAAAATCACTAAGAAATGAATTTGTTATATGTCCTTATCAAAATAAATTCAAATTCAACTTTAACAATTTTCCGGTGATTGAGTAGGATTGAAATAGTATCCATTAATTCATTCTAATCACACGCAAATTGATATCAACAGTTGTCCAGTCCTTAACAATTGTTCAGTATATTTTTGAGTGCGATTGCAACATAAATAAATATAGTATCCATTGATTCTAGTCACATGCAAATTCATCTTAACAATTCTCCGGTGCTTGCTAGAGTAGGATTCCAATATATACTTCTATAGTATCCATCAATTAATTCAAAGAATTTGTAATCAAATCACACGCATATTGATCATAACAGTAGGTGTTGGTGGTCCAAGCACACAGCAGTTACAAGACTCTGCTCATGATAGTGCACTGAAGTCTTTGGACGAGCATGCATGCATGCAAATCTCACCCCCGCGGAAGAATAGGACAAGTGTGAGGATGCCTAAGACATATCACATCGTACCTAAATATGCGGAAATCATCGACACCAGTTCAGTGTTTGCCCCTAAACCCAGTTTATTCATTTTATTAAACCGGAGATTTTCGGAAGAAATCCCCACTGAATCGCCAATTGTGGGAAGGGATTATTCCTCTTGTTTAGGAGGTTATTATTGCGGGAGAATTTGTAGGGCGAGTGATAAAGTTATGTTGTAATAATACGGAGTATTACTTTATTATTTAGTGGAGATCTTTGGTTTTTTGCTCTTTTATGACTATTGGAGATTGGGAGTGTATTCTGTTGTCAAATGGGATTATTGGCACAAAATTATGACACAAAAGTGTCATAGACTATTTTAACCCGTTTTGACTCCTGTAAGATTTTAGTTTTGTCGAATCTTATTTGATTTTTCTTAATTTGTAGTTTCAAATATATAGATTTTTTTTTTAATATTGTTTATACAATCTATTATATCCCCTCCGATCTTTAATAATCTGTGCAATTTCCTGATTTGGACTATTTTTAATGTTCTGTGCATTGTGTTTTATTATATTTCGAGACACACTCTCTTAGTCTCTCCAATCTCTTTTTGCTTTTGAACCCAACCTCCCCTTACTTTTCCCATCTTCCTTTACTTTTCCCCCTTCAGCATACTCTCTTTCCAATCTATTTTTGTTTTTTGACCCCCTCACATTATAATACATTATGCCTCATTTTTCTCCAAAATAGTAAATGCATAAAACATTAAAAATCGGAGGGAGTATTTGTGTTTGAAGTTGTGGCTTTGAAAACTTTGCATAAGTTCCTTATACTTCCTTTAATTTTAACCCATCTTTTCTTCAGGATATATATGGATTTAGTTGAAACTATTGAGCACATGTCAGATCCCCAGCTACATTTGTTGTTACAAATTTAGGGATTTTAATAGCTTGTTGATTTGTTCAAATTCAAATATCGTCATATGCGGTCAATGGACTGAATTGGGCTAAAGTTTACTTTAATCCATCTTTTATGACACTAAAGTTAAACATGTGCAATGGATTTTAAAATAAATACTTTTAATTACATTGAAAAAATTCAAGTTAATTTATAATATAAATTTCCTGGATTTTTTAATTATTGTTGGAATGTTTATATAATTGGGATTTTTTAAAATTAAAGTTTTAAAAAATGTAATTTTTAAAATAGATTCTTTTTAATAAATTGAAATGAATCAATTAAAATTCTTTTTAATATTCTCTGAATTTTTTTATTGTCATTTGGAATTAAAGACAATATTAGTTGTCCATAGGAGATCAAATTATGCCTGAATTTTTATGCTAAAATTAATTAGACCTAATTACAGGCTGAGCCAGGTCACAAACAAGAAAAAATTGGGCCCAAATCGGGCAGAAGAATCAAGCAGTGCTAAAGTTCGGGCCAAAAAATGTTTGGCCAAACCGAGTTTTTGGGGCAAAAGGGCAAGCTCTTCGAGCCATTTTCGAGACGGGTCGAATCGCAACTAAAAGATTCCATCTTTATTTGCCAAAACCTATATTTTTTTTCCAAAAAATTGTACCGGGTCGAAAATTCAGGGCCAAAAGGATGCCCAAACCCGTAAAAAACTGGGTTGGACTTGGTTTTATTAGGTGTAGCTAAAATCCCTTATGATTATCTTTTATTCTATTCATTAGATTTTAATTTATAAATTTGAAAGAAAATATCTTAAATCTTATTGGTCAGACTACAGCTTACATGACACGTTGTATGCTCTCTTACCTATGAGGCATGGTGAAATTGTATATTTATTTATATTGAAAATTCATATGAAATTATTAATTAAATATTTTATTTTTGATTGAAAATTTAATAGAGACACACACATACATACTGTATAATCTCTTTGGGTGATTAACCTTTTTTTCATTTATGTTGCCATATCTAATTTCATGATCGTGGAATGCTAACCTTAGATCATCATGGTTAATGAGAATTGTTGTGAGGGCAAATGAAACGGCAGATTATTCAAAATAATATTGGAAAAGGGGCATATGTTTTATTTTATATGACATATGGATCTTATTTTGAAGTATTTTTTAAGCTTATGTTGGTGTTATAAAATTAAGGGAAATTTGTCAAAAAGGACCTTCAAAAAAAACATTTTGTGAGAAGGGACCTTAAAAAAAAAATTTGGCTTTTAAAGTCCAAAAACAAAAAAAGTTTGTGAGGAGGGACCTTATTTGCTAATTAACACCTAATTAAACACTAATTATATATTAAATATAATTAAACAAAATTAATATCTAATCAATATCGGATATATGCATGTATCCATCGGCTCACTTTTTTGACAGTACATTCCATGAAAATGGCTGTACATTTCATGAAAATGGCAGTACATTTATTGAGAAACGTAGTATATAAAAATCGATATTTTCACACCTATATAACTATATAGTTTGTATTTGGCATTTTCATTACAAAATGTACTACCATATATATTAGAATATACTACCATACATAAGAAATGTACTGCCAAAAAAGTAAGGCGATGGATATATGCATATATCCGATATTGATTAGGCAACCCTGATAGTGGAAAAAGGAGAGAGATGGGGGTGATGGTCTGCTGGTGGTGGGTATGGCAGAGGAGAGAGGGGGAAAATTTTATTAGGTATAATTTTATTTAATTATATTTAATATATAATTAGTGTTTAATTAGGTGTTAATTAGCAGATAAGGTCCCTCCTCACAAACTTTTTTTTGTTTTTGGCCTTTAAAAGCCATTTTTTTTTAAGGTCCCTTCTCACAAAATAATTTTTTTTAAAGGTCCTTTTTGGCAAATTTCTCTAAAATTAAAATATATCAAATATGTAGATAAAATCATACTCCCTCCAATTTCTACTGTTTGAGGGAAAAACTGAAAATAGTGTATTATAATGTAACTGGGGTAAAAACTAAACTAACACGTAATCGCTACTAATGGAATTGACTATGTAGATTAATCGACCCATGTAGGACGGGGTGGGTCAACTGACCCGGGCCCTACACGGCCCGTTATGGCTTTTCTGTGACCCGACCCGCCCTGTTTAGAAACTGACCCACCCCGGCCCGAACCCGCCCCATTGAACACCTCTATTTCTAATGCTGACCTTCTGAGTTGTGAGTCCTGACATTATCTCTCCTTGGGAGCCCAACTTTGACCTTTCTCTCCCCTCTTTCCTTTCTTTCCTTTCCTTTCCTCATTTTTCTATAGTTATGCGTACAAATAGTGGGCCCCATCGTCCCACTGTTATTCTTTGTCCCATTCTGACCTGCTTTTCTATGGTTTTTTTATAAAAGGGGGGGACAATGGTCCCCCCTCGTTCCTACATGGGTCCGCCGTTGATCAAAACTCATGGTGCATGAAGACAACTTAGAAATTAGGTTTCTATTAAGATCATTATGTTATGAATTCGCAAATCAATTTCAATAGAAAATGCATTATATGTTATATTATATTATTATTATTACCTTTTTTTTTATAAAAAACCCTTTTCAATCTTAGAGTATTTGACAAAATAAAAATGGTGTGGTATGTGTAAAGTTGAAAAACATTAAATGTAATCTCATCTGATTTACTTTATTCAAATGTTCAGACTATGATTTATATATTTCCTTTTTTGTTAATTTGTTTCTTCACACAACAAATTGAATAAATTCCTTATAAACGATAAAACGAGTACTCCCTCTGTATGTGTAACGGTCCCCTACAAATTTGAAATTTACTTTTTTGCCATGTTTACAGTATTTTTTATATTTCCTTATTCAATTCCCTAAATCTATGTCAGCGTCGCCTTTGTACGTGATAATTTGCAATACACAAAATGAAAGTAATGGATTTTGAACACGCGACCTATTAGTTGTAATGTCATAGGCTCTACCACCAAGCCACATCCCTTTTTGTTGTCATCTTGTAATTAAGAATTCATTTTACCTTGATTAAGCTATGGAAAAAAGTAAAGAGACCTCATTCATTACAATTTTTCATGTTAATTTGTTTATTTGATTCTTATATTATACCATCAAAAATTTAATATTAAAAAAAATTAAATCTATGGGGAATATTATTCTAACTCTATTAAAAAAATAAACCCCGAACATTTGAATTATGATTCTCATCATCAATGCTTTCTTCTTCATTTTTCTTATAATCTCTATAAGTTTTTATTTGAATTAGATTTTGAATTCGGATGTGCGTGCGTGTTTTGATTTGTCTGCAATGATAAATTAATAATAGACTCTGAATCTAAGATGTCAAAAAAAAACTCGGGTCGGGCCAGGGCGGGTCAACTGACCCGGACCCTACACGGCCCATTATGGCTTTTCTGTGACCCGCCCCGTCCCGTTTAGAAACTTACCCGCCCCGGCCCGAACCCGCCCCATTGAACACCTCTAGTTCTAATGTTGACCTTCTGAGTTGTGAGTCCTGACATTATCTCTCCCTGGAAGCCCCACTTTGACCTTTTCTCTCCCCTCTTTCCTTTCTTTTCTTTCCTTTCCTCATTTTTCTACAGTTATGCGTATAAATAGTGGGCCTCACAGTCCCACTGCTGTCCTTTATCCCATTCTGACATGCTTTTCTATGGTTTTATTTATAAAAGTGGGGGGACAATGGCCCCCCTTGTTCCTACATGGGTCCGCCCCTGATCAAAACTCATGGTGCATGAAGAAAACTTAGAAATTAGGTTTCTGTTAAGATCATTATATGTTAAATTCGCAAATCAATTTCAATAGAAAATGCATTATATGTTATATTATTATTACTTTTTTTTATAAAGAACCCTTTTCAATCTTAGAGTATTTGACAAAATAAAGATGGTGTGGTATGTGTAAAGTTGGAAAACTTTAAATGTAATCTCATCTGATTTACTTTATTCAAATGTTCAGACTATGATTTATATATTTCCTTTTTCGTCAATTTGTTTCTTCACACAACAAATTGAATAAATTCTTTATAAACGATAAAACGAGTAATCCTTCCATATTTGTAAAGCTTTTTTTTGGCCATATATCTTCGCACAACAAATTCACTGATCCCCTACAAATTTGAAATTTACTTTACTGCCATGTTTACACTATTTTTTACATTTCCTTATTCAATTCCTTAAATTTATGTTTTCTGGCTCACATATTCATTCACTTATAAGTACGAAGTATATTAGTGTTCTCTCTTTCTTTAATTTCTCTACAATAAACCCCATAAATTTATCATCAATATTATATTTAAAAAAAACCCCACAAATTGCTTCATAGAGATTTACTTTGTTTGGACAACATCAAAGCTTTGATACAAAATTACACTGGTAATTTTGCTCTATTCGTACTTGTTATTCATATCTTAATTTTGTGTGTTTGTTGTTGTTTTTTTTGTTGAATTATGGGGAATCAATGTGAATGTGTTTGTAGTTTTTGGGTATTTTTGTGTTAGGATATAAACAGAGGAATTATTGTGTTGATAGTGATGAAATGCCCTTTTCTTGTCAAAATTCACTTTTAAACTTAATCTTATTATGCAAAGCCCCTTTGTAATCGATTATTAGTTGAAAATGAAAATGGCTTACAATTTTGTGAATTGAATTGTGCTTCTTTGATACATACAAGTTTATGAGTTTTCATGGTTTTCGGGCAATTAATGTTATGACAGGGAAACTTTGTTACTTAAAAGTGATGGAATGCCCTTTTCTTACAAAACTGAAAACTTTACCTTGAAAAATAATGCTTCTTATCAAGTTCTTTTGCCATTATTTTCCGTCTAACTTGATGATGCCTATAAACGAAACACTAATCATGACATAAACAAAGGTCTTGAAACAAAATGAAAATGTAGGGTTGCAACATTGCCATAATCCTGATTATCAGAATTGTTAATTGCGGCGGAATGGTGAATAATAGGTATCTTCTTGTTTGGCTGGCGAATTTGATCATGTATGTATGTTCTGATCATGGTGAGCATTGTATTGGTATCTTCTTGTGCGGCATATTAATTGAGACTTGGATTTAGTTGTGGACCAATTAAAGTTGTTCATTTTGCTTACTGTCTACTTAGTACTATAACGACCCATTTGGTTATTGGTAATAAATTGCGGTAATGGTAGTGAATTTGAATATAAATATATGAAGAAAATTGATTTTCATTCCCAAGTGATAATGAGTAGTAATGAAAATTCATAAGAAATTGTGTGTCCGTGGAGAGAAAAACATAAGTTTGGGGTAAGATTGTTTCCCATGGAGAAAAGGTTGTGAGTCACTTGATTCCCCGTAGAGATTTTAAGAGTTCACCCCTATTTAAATTACAGTTAAAAAATTATTCTCACTCAGTCATTCCCACCATTTAGTTACAATAACCAAACGGGCCGTAGATGTTAATAGGTTTCACTGTTTTTTTTGGCTTGAGCAGCAGCAAACGGTTAAAGGGGCTTTTGGATTTGTTAGTGCCTATCATCCAACAACAACGGAGTTATCCCATGCCATGGAAAGAAACTGCATCTTTCCCGATGAACTCATAGAGGAAATACTATCAAGGCTACCAATTAAAGATTTGTTGCGAGCGAGATGTGTAAGCAAGAGATGGTGTGGCCTCATCGATGATGTTAGCTTTATCAGGAAGCATTACCAAGTTCAGTACTCCTTTCGTAGATTGGATGACAACATGACCTACTTTGTCGATCACTATAATAGAGAAGATTTTTATAGAGTTGAGTTCCATCTCCTCTCTATACAGCAGCAAGGGGATGCTACTTTAACTGTGGATCTGACTCCTGATCTGAAACGCGATAGCAATGCTGCACTTCCATATGGGGCAGATCATTACTTATTTAATTGTTATGGCTGTGTCAATGGCATCCTTTGCCTCGCTTGTATTTCTCCCAGAAGATTGGTGAAGGATTCTTCTTTGGCCTTGTGGAATCCGGCCACTAGAGAATTCAAGACTCTTGCTTACCCAAATGATCCACGTGTCACACATTGCCATCAATTATATATTGATGGGTTTGGTTTTGATGAGTCATCAAGTGATTTCAAGATTCTAGGAGGATATATCATCTATAATGACGAGCCTCCTAGTTTTTACCGAGTATTATATTCGCTAAAATCCAACTCTTGGAAGTGGATTAGCAATCCACCGGCTCCGGCTCATGATTTTGGGTTTCCAAGGGAATATCTTGATATGTACTTGAACGGTGTATGTTATTGGGTGACGGATCTTCATCAGGAAGGTAGTGGGTTCCCGGTTCATTCCGTGATTGTTTCCTTTAATTTTACAAGTGAGGTTTTCAAAGTGTCTGAGCTACCACCTGATGCTATGTCCCTTGTATTGGAGAGTGGTAGACCATGTGATAAAAAAACCATATTGTACAAGGAATGTCTTGCACTGGCGATGAGCTTTAAGGTTCGGGATGAGGCATCGTATGACATTCATCTTTGGGTTGCCACCCAATTAGATGATTGTGGGGTGCCGTTGTCCTGGCAGCACTTGTTTACCATCGGACCTACCCCTGCTAAATTAGGTCTTTATATTAATACAATCTTAACGAACGGCGATTTTCAACTCTTATTTACGTATGACGAGAGTGGAGATTGTGAAGCCTTCCTATACATTCACTCAACTGGCGAGTTCAAGAAATCTGATATGTGTTGGAAAGCTTGGTTTAGATATGTGGAGAGTTTGTTCTCATTATCTTCTAAGATCAGAGGCAGCAGTTAGTTCAAAACATGGAAGGCACACACATATATAATATATGTTGTTGGACATCACAAAATAACAGTTAGAAGGAAGGATATGTGGAAGGCTGAAGAAATAAAAAGTTTGATTGTTGATTCTTTAGGGTAGAAAGTTGTGTTGAGTAGCATATGGAAGAAATTAAAGTTTAGTTAGATTTGATAACAATGGCACAATAAAGTCACTAATTCAAACTGAGAACACTAATCCAAAGAACAACAAGGCAATTGGGGATGTCAATCTCCTATGTAACAAGACTATACAATTGAAGGGAAAAAAAAGACAGCCATTCGCCAAAATAATTTTTGTTGCTCAAAGTACATATTCAAGCTAATTATTCCCCTTACAGTCAGATAATTTGTTTAAGCATGACTATCAAAGAGGAACACAAACTCTAAGGCCCTGTTCAGTTCACCTTAAAATAATAATATTCAGTAAAAATAAGTTCAGTTCAGTAAAAATAAGTTCAGTTCAGTAAAAATAAGTTCAGTTCAGCAAAAATAAGTTCAGTTCAGTAAAAATAAGTTCAGTTCAGTAAAAATCAGTATTGCAAAGAAGAAAAAACAACATGAATCAGTAAAAATAAGTTCAGTTCAGTAAAAATAAGTTCAATTCAGTAAAAATAAGTTCAGTTCAGTAAAAATAAGTTCAGTTCAGCAAAAATAAGTTCAGTTCAGTAAAAATAAGTTCAATTCAGTAAAAATAAGTTGAACTAAACAGGGCCTAAATAGGATTCTATTCTAGGAAAAGAGTCAAATTTTCTTGCAAACTCTAAATAGGATTCTATTACTTCTAAAGGGAGTACCATTTTAATAGTATGCTAAAAAGAAAGTCACAGTATATAATAACATTACATAATGCGAGAGGTTCTTAATTGTAGATCTTGTTTCTCTCGCGCTGCTGTTCAAAGAGAATTCGTGGGCATCTTGAATTTTAAAACTCCATGAGGATATAAACTTCTCACCCTACTGCCAAGAGGATTATGTTTCTACCGCAACTAGTCTAGTTACATTACTGAAAAGAGTAACGAAGGAAACTATTTTGTGAAAATTGATTATTGTAGAAAGTTCTAAGAAACATCAGATTATTGTGCACGCTGTAAATTATATAACAGGCATTATACTATCCGTGATCTCGTTTTAAATACCTCACTTATAACCTTTTACTACTTGTATTTGTCAAGGGGAAGTACCTACATTGAAGAAGAAGGGGGAGATTGATTCACATATAAATCTAGTGGATTTTCACTTTTCCAAAGCCATAAAATTTTACTGCCGAGTTGATTAGGTTCCAACCAATTTCCCCCGGATTCCAGTTATGGAACATATTAATTAGGCTCAAGGCACCATCATAATTGCAGCTTTACAAAAATCACCTACAATATTTGTTACTGCTTAATTTGAAGAATATCAGTCATGGCCAAATCAACATTCGTTTATCATCCCCGTTGGACGGTACTTGTCTTTGTTTCTATTTCTCTCAGCCAAAATTTGAAATTCGTCTTTCGAACTTTGGCATTGCAGTAACGATTACTTAAGGCAACTGCCTTCACTAACCCGCTAGCTAGACTTTATTTTCTGAATTGCTCTTAATCACCCTTATGAAGTATTAATTATGAACCTTCTGTCCCACTAGACAAAAGAGATTATTTCGCATACATAAAGACCGAAATTTCTGAAGCAAAATGTATAATTGTTGCAATACACACATTATGATAGAGTTCTCTGGAAAGTTGTTCATGTTCAAAAAATTGTCGAGAAAAAAGATGTAAGTATCACAATCTATATCCCATATGTTTGCATTATCGCGGGCATTTTTCATACTTGAAATGAAGGAATAGTTACACTATTTATCTACTGTTAAGAAGATTAAATCAAATTAAATACATCATTTTGGATCATGACATAATCTTGATAATGTTGGACAATTAAAAAGATGGGGCCAGGAACTAGGAAGCCAAGCAAAGGATATTTAGGATTGAGCTTGTCTTTAAAGGATTAAATATTTCCAAATTGGATGACAATGCTTGTTACTTTGTCTTGACAGTTGGCTATGTCGCTATGCAGCCAATAATCCTTGGTAGATCCCTCAACGTTTCTAAGCTTATTGCAATGCGACCTTGATCAGACAAGTATCTCAGGAAAGACGAGCAGCTACATAACACAACAATTTCTTCCTAACTCTCGCCTCGTAGTCCCACCCTTATAGTTGGCTTTCGATACGCTGCCAAGTGACAAGCCTCTACAAATAGCAAGCTACCTTAGCCATACGACACTGTGTATCTCACGTGCAAGATGCACCCAAGTCTGTGTTTCTGCATAGTAACAAGCAAATAATAAGGTGATGAGTCGTAAGTGTAAATCTATGCAAGTACACTGAAAATAGGAATTAACAAACTCGAGAGTAGAATTTTTATGTTATGCTGAAATGAGAGAATTAGAACCTGTGAAGTAAGCCTTTGTTGCATAGGCACTTGCTGAACAAGATCCACATGAGGCTCTAGAACCCACCTCTGACAATGAGAGCTTATTCTACAGAGATAGGAGTGTAGAAGAGAAAACACATTATAATTAACACTCAAAAAGACATAGAACAGAGGTGGATTATAGATGGTAGCAGTACCAATTAAACCAACTATATTGTTTAAGGATTGAATTAATTAGTCCTCACCTAGCATGTCCCATGAGCCATAAGTAGGAGGCCAGATTACTACTTTTTCTTCCTGGTGAGAGAGCGTTAAGACTCACAAAGCCAAAAAGCCTATAGAAGTCTGGACTCTGCAGGCCTCTAACCTGCTGCCAGATAATAAGAGACGCCCAATCTCACGAACACTTTCAGCATTCATTTGTTTAGTATTAGATTCAACAGTTGAGATCATTATCTACTGCATGAGGAACGTTGTCGAGTCAGAAATAACAACCTCAGAAAGATCTTATTGGCAAAAAAAACCCTTAGAAAATCTATTCATTCGATCAGTCTAGAAAGCACAACCTCAAAGTTCAACAAAATTTGTATGAAAATATTGGCAGAGTATATTCAACACTGTCAAATAAGGGGAAATCAAGTAAACATAAATTAAAAGCTAATTGCAAAAGGCAACGGAAAACAGGTAAATATGAAATGATAATAAATTTAAAAAACAACAGCAGAAGTAACACCCCTCAATCCATTGGAACTGTGAAGTCATAAATTGCTACGCTTTAATTTTTACGCACTAGATTGTGAACTCTATCAGTTTAAAGCAACAAATTGTTGTGCATTCCTTCTTAACAAAATGTTAAAAAGAATTGGTGATTATAGTGAGTAAGAGAAGATCTAGGACAAAAATGAGACTAATAGATGAGCGAGAGAAGTGTTACCATTGCATGCTTGATTTCGCAAGTTAAATTTGTCAAGAAAAGCGCCTACTAGTTACTGACATGCTAGCTGCAAAACGTTATCTTTATCTAGAAGATGGAACATGTAATCAAGTTGACTGCAAAACGTTCAAGTTGACTATATCAACGAGCCATAGTTTTTACCTAGAAGATGGAACATGTATTCAAGTTGACTGCAAAACATTCACCAATATCTGCACCTTTGCAGCAGCTTCGTCCAAAGGTGACTGATAACTTCCTATAGGATTCCAACCTCCTTTCTTGCTGTCTGCTGTTAAGATAATAAGAGGCACACATGCTATCTCTTCAAAAAGACTTTGAGCATCCATCCGTACAAATCTGAAAGACAGTAGTGAGTAGTGACCATCAAGGCAAAGTGAAAGTAAGGAAACTAAATTTGGATAGGAGCCTATGAGGCTGTTAAATAAAAAGAATCAGCGGTTTCAGATAATGATCTACTCCAAGAAGAATGTTGTCAATTAAGCGGGAAACAAAGACCAATATTAAAAAGCCCCACCCTTATAGTCAGGCTTTCAATACGCAAAGAATTCCCCACGAGTAGCAAGCTAACTTAGCCATGCGACATTGTCTATCCCATGTGCACCCCAAGTCTGCGTTTCTGCATACTAACAAGCAAATAAAATGTGATGAGTCATACGTGTAAATCTACGCAATTAAGTACACTGAAAATAGAGATTAACAAACTCGAGATTAGAATTTTTAAGTTATGATGAAATGAGAGAGTAAGAACCTGTGAAGTAAGCCTACTACACTGTTTAAGGATTGAATTAGTACTCACCGAGCATGTCCCATGAGCCATAAGTAGGAGGCCATAAGGAAGCGTTAAAACTCACTGGCCAGAACTTCCTATAGATGTCTGGACTCTGGTGTTTGACAGCATTTATTGATTCAAAGCAGGAGCTAAAAAAAACATCAAGTCAAAGAACTACTTCTATATGAATCATATATGCTCTTGGTTATCCATATAAAAGGAACATCATTAATTAATTAAGAATCTTTTGGTTCCTGAATAAATCCATTTATTCAACTAAGACAGCATTATATTATGCAAGTAGGTAACACACAAATTAAATTTCAGGCACAGTCACGTGCATATATATAATAATTCAAGCACAGGCCTATTGTATTGTATTAATATTTCAGATTAAAATCTTCTTGGGATCACGGTAATAGAGAGCCTTTGATGCCAAGCCATTTCCACACCCGATAAACGAAGAAGGCGAGATTCCAGCTGAACAATTCTTGGGAGTTTTGAGATCCAATTCAACGCATAAATGTATCTCCAGAAGATACACCTTGGAGTCTGTCTTCGTGCACTTGATCCTCGATACAAGGTTGAGTGAATTGAATATGGAATAGAAATACTCTTGTGCTAGAGGAGCCTGAACCATGTCGGTCAATGGGGAAGGGTTCACGGCTGCATGCAAAAGCAATCGAGAAAACAAATGAATACGGATCGGAGTACGTACTATGATACGTACACATGGACGATTAATTATTCTAATTAAGATATATAATGTCGTACCCTTAAATTACAGCATGCATTATAGACTCGTTAATTCTAGACTCGATCATCGTATATAAAAAAGTTTAATGATGAACGAAGAAGAAGTAACGTACAGTTTTTGGCAAGCGTGGTGTAGAGCAAAGAGGTGTACTTGTTTGCAAGGTGGAGGGAGAGCTCAAAGTATTCCAAGAATTTCAGCTTGGTGCAAGTGCCGTGTTTCGTCCACTCATAGCGCCAGAAATCCTTTTCCTCCATTTGGAAGCTCGGCCACACGGTGGTTATTAGGGGCTTGAGATTCTACGTACAACAAATTAATAAATAAGTGTTAGGATACATACATTATGTTCACTTAGACGACTAATAGTAATTAATAATGGATTGATTAGTAATGGAGGATGACACACATACTTTTAAAGCGGAATAACTGAACGTGTAGGAACTTGAGCAGTCGGTGTTCTGGGAGCCATCAGCATGCACCGGCCACACTCCATGCAGAGTGAACCGATCACCGGGAATCTTATCCAGCTTCTTGCACTGGCTGGTCTTGCACAGCCCCATGGGCCACTGCATCGCCACTACAGCGTAGCTTCCTGCTGCTGCTGCAGGCGCTGGTGGTTTTGGTCCACCAGGCGCCGGTCGCGGTGCCGCAGCACACCCCACGCTACTCACAATCACAATTATAATCACCACTAACATTACAGTAACACTCACTTTCCTTAGTTCAATCCCCATCTTTTCTTAATTATTAATGTTCCCTGTTAATTAATTGGTTTGATTTGCATGTTTTTACGTCTAAAGACCAACTATATATACACCAGTACACCACATTCTATGCCATAGAAAGTAAGCACTAATACTCCTAATGGATACTATAATTTAATTGCTTGCATCAGTGGGATTCCTATAATTCTAAGAGATAGATGATGAGCTGATTTCTTTTTTGTTATATGTCTTAATCAACGTATGTTATGGGAACATTGTTGGCTATTTTTTCTTGTTGATTCTTTTATGGAACATGAGTTCCTGATTTCTGATGCTTACTTCTCTTCCCACTTTGACTAGAATACAAAAATTATAAGCCTTGTTTGGTTACTTTCTCTCGCTCTTAATTCCTGTTTGTGTGCTTGAGCCTTGAGATGAGGAAGTGTGAAACCACTTTTGACTTTCCTTTGCCTTCTTTAGGCATGCCACTGTGTAATAGATAGTGTGAATTCCAATAATATGCTCCCAGAAGTGAGTGCTTCTTCATATAGTAGTTTCATAGGCTTAGTGGAGTGAATAATATTTTGAGATTCAGTCCTTTTATTTTCTATACATACATTTTCTTTTACATAACATACGAGGAATATAAAGTTAGACCACAATACAGTAATATTGTAGGACAAGTCGTTGAATGCTTACAAGAACCTTGCCAATCACCTTAGATATATGAAAGGAAATTACAACATACCACAAAGAGGCTAGGAATACATATGACAGTATACAATAAGACCTCATGTCTTTATATACACTAATATTTTCAAGGAAGATAAATACAATATTTACTCTCTAGTCAAAGTTTTGCCTTAAAAAAATCTCTTCAAAGTACCTTATGTTGCTTGCTTTGCCTCATCATGTAGCCCTTTAAAGAATCTGAGCAAGACCCTAAGTTCCTTTTTTTATGTTACAAACCTGCATTCTAAGGGTAGGATGATTTAAAATTCGCCTGTTAATTATGAGTGTTTAGTTAGGCATACACAGTTCCAGTTTGGTTGTTGGATACATGACTGGAGTGACAATTATATTGGACTATCCTGTTTGTGCCATATGATATTTATTTGTTTTGTTTGGGGGTTGATGATTTGTAGATTCCATGAACTTTTGGAACATGTGGGAAGTATAATCTATGGAAACTGTGAAAATAAATATACATAATTGTCAGTGATCATAAAATCACTAAGAAATGAATTTGTTATATGTCCTTATCAAAATAAATTCAAATTCAACTTTAACAATTTTTCGGTGATTGAGTAGGATTGAAATAGTATCCATTAATTCATTCTAATCACACGCAAATTGATATCAACAATTGTCCAGTCTTTAACAATTGTTCAGTATATTTTTGAGTGCGATTGCAACATAAATAAATATAGTATCCATTGATTCTAGTCACATGCAAATTCATCTTAACAATTCTCCGGTGCTTGCTAGAGTAGGATTCCAATATATACTTCTATAGTATCCATCAATTAATTCAAAGAATTTGTAATCAAATCACACGCATATTGATCATAACAATAGGTGTTGGTGGTCCAAGCACATACACAACAGTTACAAGACTCTGCTCATGATAGTGCACTGAAGTCTTTGGACGAGCATGCATGCATGCAAATCTCACCCCCGCGGAAGAAATAGGACAAGTGTGAGGATGCCTAAGACAAATCACATCGTACCTAAATATGCGGAAATCATCGACACCAGTTCAGTGTTTGCCCTTAAACCCGTTTTATTCATTTTATTAAACCGGAGATTTTCGGAAGGAATCCCCACTGAAATCGCCAATTGTGGGAAGGGATTATTCCTGTTGTTTAGGAGGTTATTATTGCTGGAGAATTTGTAGGGCGAGTAATAAAGTTATGTTGTAATAATACGGAGTATTACTTTATTATTTAGTGGAGATCTTTGGTCTTTTGCTCTTTTATGACTATTGGAGATTTGGAGTGTATTCTGTTGTCAAATGGGATTATTGGCACAAAATTATGACACAAAAGTGTCATAGACTATTTTAACCCGTTTTGACTCCTATAAGATTTTAGTTTTGTCGAATCTTATTTGATTTTTCTTAATTTGTAGTTTCAAATATATAGATTTTTTTTTAAATCTTGTTTATACAATCTAATATATTCCCTCCGATCTTTAATGTTCTGTGCAATTTCCTGATTTGGACTATTTTTAATGTTCTGTGCATTGTGTTTTATTATATTTCGAGACGCACTCTCTTAGTCTCTCCAATCTCTTTTTGCTTTTGAACCCAACGCATTAACCTCCCCTTACTTTTCCCATCTTCCTTTACTTTTCCCCCTTTAGCATACTCTCTTTCCAATCTATTTTTGTTTTTTGACCCCCTCACATTATAATACATTATGCCTCATTTTTCTCCAAAATAGTAAATGCATAAAACATTAAAAATCGGAGGGAGTATTTGTGTTTGAAGTTGTGGCTTTGAAAACTTTGCATAAGTTCCTTATACTTCCTTTAATTTTAACCCATCTTTTCTTCAGGATATATATGGATTTAGTTGAACCTATTGAGCACATGTCGGATCCCCAGCTACATTTGTTATTACAAATTTAGGGATTTTAATAGCTTGTTGATTTGTTCAAATTCAAATATCGTCACATGCGGTCAATGGACTGAATTGGGCTAAAGTTTACTTTAATCCATCTTTTATGACACTAAAGTTAAACATGTGCAATGGATTTTAAAATAAATACTTTTAATTACATTGAAAAATTCAAGTTAATTTATAATATAAATTTCCTGGATTTTTTAATTATTGTTGGAATGTTTATATAATTGGGATTTTTTAAAATTAAAGTTTTAAAAAATGTAATTTTTTAAAATAGATTCTTTTTAATAAATTTAAATGAATCAATTAAAATTCTTTTTAATATTCTCTGAATTTTTTTACTGTCGTTTGGAATTAAAGACAATATTAGTTGTCCATAGGAGATCAAATTATGCCTGAATTTTTATGCTAAAATTAATTAGACCTAATTACAGGCTGAGCCAGGTCACAAACAAGAAAAAATTGGGCCCAAATCGGGCAGAAGAATCAGGCAGTGCTAAAGTTCGGGCCAAAAAATGTTTGGCCAAACCGATTTTTTGGGGCAAAAGGGCAAGCTCTTCGAGCCATTTTCGAGACGGGTCGAATCGCAACTAAAAGATTCCATCTTTATTTGCCAAAACCTATATTTTTTTTCCAAAAAATTGTACCGGGACAAAAATTCAGGGCCAAAAGGATGCCCAAACCCGTAAAAAACTGGGTTGGACTTGGTTTTATTAGGTGTAGCTAAAATCCCTTATGATTATCTTTTATTCTATTCATTAGATTTTAATTTATAAATTTGAAAGAAAATATCTTAAATCTTATTGGTCAGACTACAACTTACATGACGCGTTGTATGCTCTCTTACCTATGAGGCATGGTGAAATTGTAAATTTATTTATATTGAAAATTCATATGAAATTATTAATTAAATATTTTATTTTTGATTTAAAATTTAATAGAGACACACACATACATACTGTATAATCTCTTTGGGTGGTTAACCTTTTTTTCTTTTATGTTGCCATATCTAATTTCATGATCGTTGAATGCTAACCTTAGATCATCATGGTTAATGAGAATTGTTGTGAGGGCAAATGAAACGGCAGATTATTCAAAATAATATTGGAAAAGGGGCATATGTTGTTTTTATATATGACATATGGATCTTATTTTGAAGTATTTTTAAGCTTATGTTGGTGTTATAAAATTAAAATATATCAAATATGTAGATAAAATCATACTCCCTCCAATTGCTAATGTTTTGTGCATTAACTGTTTGAGGGAAAAACTGAAAATAGTGTAATATAATGTAACTGGGGTAAAAACTAAACTAACACGTAATCGCTACTAATGGAATTGACTATGTAGATTAATCGACCCACGTAGGACGGGGTGGGTCAACTGACCCGGGCCCTACACGGCCCGTTATGGCTTTCTGTGACCCGCCCCGCCCTGTTTAGAAACTGACCCACCCCGGCCCGAACCCGCCCCATTGAACACCTCTATTTCTAATGCTGACCTTCTGAGTTGTGAGTCCTGACATTATCTCTCCTTGGGAGCCCAACTTTGACCTTTCTCTCCCCTCTTTCCTTTCTTTTCTTTCCTTTCCTCATTTTTCTATAGTTATGCGTACAAGTAGTGGGCCCCATCGTCCCACTGTTATTCTTTGTCCCATTCTGACCTGCTTTTCTATGGTTTTTTTTATAAAAGGGGGGACAGTGGTCCCCCCTCGTTCCTACATGGGTCCGCCCTTGATCAAAACTCATGGTGCATGAAGACAACTTAGAAATTAGGTTTCTATTAAGATCATTATGTTATGAATTCGCAAATCAATTTCAATAGAAAATGCATTATATGTTATATTATATTATTATTATTACCTTTTTTTTTTATAAAGAACCGTTTTCAATCTTAGAGTATTTGACAAAATAAAAATGGTGTGGTATGTGTAAAGTTGAAAAACTTTAAATGTAATCTCATCTGATTTACTTTATTCAAATGTTCAGACTATGATTTATATATTTCCTTTTTTGTTAATTTGTTTCTTCACACAACAAATTGAATAAATTCCTTATAAACGATAAAACGAGTACTCCCTCTGTATGTGTATTGGTCCCCTACAAATTTGAAATTTACTTTTTTGCCATGTTTACAGTATTTTTTATATTTCCTTATTCAATTCCCTAAATCTATGTCAGCGTCACCATTGTACGTGATAATTTGCAATACACAAAATACAAGTAATGGGTTTTGAACACGCGACCTATTAGTTGTAATGTCATAGGCTCTACCACCAAGCCACATCCCTTTTTGTTGTCATCTTGTAATTAAGAATGAATTCATTTTACCTTGATTAAGCTATGGGAAAAAGTAAAGAGACCTCATTCATTACAATTTTTCATGTTAATTTGTTTATTTGATTCTTAAATTATACCATCAAAATTTTAATATTAAAAAAAATTAAATCTATGGGGAATATTATTCTAACTCTATTAAAAAAATAAACCCCGAACATTTGAATTATGATTCTCATCATCAATGCTTTCTTCTTCATTTTTCTTATAATCTCTATAAGTTTTTATTTGAATTAGATTTTGAATTCGGATGTGCGTGCGTGTTTTGATTTGTCTGCAATGATAAATTAATAATAGACTCTGAATCTAAGATGTCAAAAAAAAAACTCGGGTCGGGCCAGGGCGGGTCAACTGACCCGGACCCTACACGGCCCATTATGGCTTTTCTGTGACCCGCCCCGTCCCGTTTAGAAACTTACCCGCCCCGGCCCGAACCCGCCCCATTGAACACCTCTAGTTCTAATGTTGACCTTCTGAGTTGTGAGTCCTGACATTATCTCTCCCTGGAAGCCCCACTTTGACCTTTCTTTTCTTTCCTTTCTTTTCTTTCCTTTCCTCATTTTTCTACAGTTATGCGTATAAATAGTGGGCCTCACAGTCCCACTGCTGTCCTTTATCCCATTTTGACATGCTTTTCTATGGTTTTATTTATAAAAGTGGGGGGACAATGGCCCCCCTTGTTCCTACATGGGTCCGCCCCTGATCAAAACTCATGGTGCATGAAGAAAACTTAGAAATTAGGTTTCTGTTAAGATCATTATATGTTAAATTCGCAAATCAATTTCAATAGAAAATGCATTATATGTTATATTATTATTACTTTTTTTTATAAAGAACCCTTTTCAATCTTAGAGTATTTGACAAAATAAAGATGGTGTGGTATGTGTAAAGTTGGAAAACTTTGAATGTAATCTCATCTGATTTACTTTATTCAAATGTTCAGACTATGATTTATATATTTCCTTTTTCGTCAATTTGTTTCTTCACACAACAAATTGAATAAATTCTTTATAAACGATAAAACGAGTAATCCTTCCATATGTGTAAAGCTTTTTTTTGGCCATATATCTTCGCACAACAAATTCACTGATCCCCTACAAATTTGAAATTTACTTTACTGCCATGTTTACACTATTTTTTACATTTCCTTATTCAATTCCTTAAATTTATGCTTTCTGGCTCACATATTCATTCACTTATAAGTACGAAGTATATTAGTGTTCTCTCTTTCTTTAATTTCTCAACAATAAACCCCATAAATTTATCATCAATATTATATTAAAAAAAAAACCCCACAAATTGCTTCATAGAGATTTACTTTGCTTGGACAACATCAAAGCTTTGATACAAAATTACACTGGTATTTTTGCTCTATTCGTACTTGTTATTCATATCTTAATTTTGTGTGTTTGTTGTTGTTTTTTTTTGTTGAATTATGGGGAATCAATGTGAATGTGTTTGTAGTTTTTGGGTATTTTTGTGTTAGGATATAAACAGAGGAATTATTGTGTTGATAGTGATGAAATGCCCTTTTCTTGTCAAAATTCACTTTTAAACTTAATCTTATTATGCAAAGCCCCTTTGTAATCGATTATTAGTTGAAAATGAAAATGCCTTACAATTTTGTGAATTGAATTGTGCTTCTTAGATACATACAAGTTTATGAGTTTTCATGGTTTTCGGGCAATTAATGTTATGACACGGAAACTTTGTTACTTAAAAGTGATGGAATGCCCTTTTCTTGCAAAACTGAAAACTTTGCCTTGAAAAATAATGCTTCTTATCAAGTTCTTTTGCCATTATTTTCCGTCTAACTTGATGATGCCTATAAACGAAACACTAATCATGACATAAACAAAGGTCTTGAAACAAAATGAAAATGTAGGGTATCAACATTGCCATAATCCTGATTATCAGAATTTCTAATTGCGGCGGAATGGTGAATAATAGGTATCTTCTTGTTTGGCTGGCGAATTTGATCATGTATGTATGTTCTGATCATGGCGAGCATTGTATTGGTATCTTCTTGTGCGGCATATTAATTGAGACTTGGATTTAGTTGTGGACCAATTAAAGTTGTTCATTTTGCTTACTGTCTACGTAGTACGTACTATAACGACCCATTTGTTTATTGGTAATAAATTGCGGTAATGGTAGTGAATTTGAATATAAATATATGAAGAAAATTGATTTTCATTCCCAAGTGGTAATGAGTAGTAATGAAAATTCATAAGAAATTGTGTGTCCGTGGAGAGAAAAACATAAGTTTGGGGTAAGATTGTTTCCCATGGAGAAAAGGTAGTGAGTCACTTGATTCCTCGTAGAGATTTTAAGATTTCACCCCTATTTAAATTACAGTTAAAAAATTATTCTCACTCAGTCATTCCCACCATTTAGTTACAATAACCAAACGGGTCGTAGATGTTAATAGCTTTCACTGTTTTTTTTGGCTTGAGCAGCAGCAAACGGTTAAAGGGGCTTTTGGATTTGTTGGTGCCTATCATCCAACAACAACGGAGCTATCCCATGCCATGGAAAGAAACTGCATCTTTCCCGATGAACTCATAGAGGAAATACTATCAAGGCTGCCAATTAAAGATTTGTTGCGAGCGAGATGTGTAAGCAAGAGATGGTGTGGCCTCATCGATGATGTTAGCTTTATCAGGAAGCACTACCAAGTTCAGTACTCCTTTCGTAGATTGGATGACAACATGACCTACTTTGTCGATCACTATAATAGAGAAGATTTTTATAGAGTTGAGTTCCATCTCCTCTCTATACAGCAGCAAGGGGATGCTACTTTAACTGTGGATCTGACTCCTGATCTGAAACGCGATAGCAATGCTGCACTTCCATATGGGGCAGATCATTACTTATTTAATTGTTATGGCTGTGTCAATGGCATCCTTTGCCTCGCTTGTATTTCTCCCAGAAGATTGCTGAAGGATTCTTCTTTGGCCTTGTGGAATCCGACCACTAGAGAATTTAAGACTCTTGCTTACCCAAATGATCCACGTCTCATACATTGCCATCAATTACATATTGATGGGTTTGGTTTTGATGAGTCATCAAGTGATTTCAAGATTCTAGGAGGATATATCTTCTATAATGACGAGCCTCCTAGTTTATACCGAGTACTATATTCGCTAAAGTCCAACTCTTGGAAGTGGATTAGCAATCCACCGGCTCCGGCTCATAATTTTGGGTTTCCAAGGGAATATCTTGATATGTACTTGAATGGTGTATGTTATTGGGTGACGGATCTTCATCAGGAAGGTAGTGGGTTCCCGGTTCATTCCGTGATTGTTTCCTTCAATTTTACAGGTGAGGTTTTCAAAGTGTCTGAGCTACCACCTGATGCTATGTCCCTTGTATTGGAGAGTGGTAGACCATGTGATAAAAAAACCATATTGTACAAGGAATGTCTTGCACTGGTGATGAGCTTTAAGGTTCGGGATGAGGCATCGTATGACATTCATCTTTGGGTTGCCACCCAATTAGATGATTGTGGGGTGCCGTTGTCCTGGCAGCACTTGTTTACCATCGGACCTACCCCTGCTAAATTAGGTCTTTATATTAATACAATCTTAATGACCGGCGATTTTCAACTCTTATTTACGTATTACGAGAGTGGAGATTGTGAAGCCTTCCTATACATTCACTCAACTGGCGAGTTCAAGAAATCTGATATGTGTTGGAAAGCTTGGTTTAGATATGTGGAGAGTTTGTTCTCATTATCTTCTAAGATCAGAGGCAGCAGCTAGTTCAAAACATAGAAGGCACACACATATATAATATATGTCGTTGGACATCACAAAATAACAGTTAGAAGGAAGGATATGTGGAAGGCGGAAGAAATAAAAAGTTTAATTGTTGTTTCTTTAGGGTAGAAAGTTGTGTTGAGTAGCATATGGAAGAAATTAAAGTTTAGTTGGATTTGATAACAATGGCACAATAAAGTCACTAATTCGAACTGAGAACACTAATCCAAAGAACAACAAGGCAATTGGGGATGTCAATCTCCTCTGTAACAAGAATGTACAATTGAAGGGAAATAAAAGACAGCTATTCGCCAAAAAAAATTCGTTGCTCAAAGTACATATTCAAGCTAATTATTCCCCTTACAGTCAGATAATTTGTTTAAGCATGACTATCAAAGAGGAACACAAACTCTAAATAGGATTCTATTCTAGGAAAAGAGTCGAATTTTCTTGCAGACTCTAAATAGGATTCTATTACTTCTAGACGCAGTACCATTTTAATAGTATGCTAAAAAGAACGTCACAATATATAATAACATTACATAATGCGAGAGGTTCTTAATTGTAGATCTTGTTTCTCTCGCGCTGCTGTTCAAAGAGAATTCGTGGGCATTTTGAATTTTAAAACTCCATGAGGATATAAACTTCTCACCCTACTGCCAAGAGGATTATGTTTCTACCGCAACTAGTCTAGTTACATTACTGAAAAGAGTAACGAAGGAAACTATTTTGTGAAAATTGATTATTGTAGAAAGTTCTAAGAAACATCAGATTATTGTGCACGCTGTAAATTATATAACAGGCATTATACTATCCGTGATCTCGTTTTAAATACCTCACTTATAACCTTTTACTACTTGTATTTGTCAAGGGGAAGTACCTACATTGAAGAAGAAGGGGGAGATTGATTCACATATAAAAAAAAATCACCTACAATATTTGTTACGGCTTAATTAGAAGAATATCAGTCATGGCCAAATCAACATTCGTTTATCATCCCCGTTGGACGGTACTTGTCTTTGTTTCTATTTCTCTCTCAGCCAAAATTTGAAATTCGTCTTTCGAACTTTGGCATTGCAGTAACGATTACTTAAGGCAACTGCCTTCACTAACCCGCTAGCTAGACTTTATTTTCTGAATTGCTCTTAATCACCCTTATGAAGTATTAATTATGAACCTTCTGTCCCACAAGACAAAAGAGATTATTTCGCATACATAAAGACCGAAATTTCTG
This sequence comes from Patellifolia procumbens, assembly GCA_947645195.1. Classification (NCBI taxonomy): domain Eukaryota; kingdom Viridiplantae; phylum Streptophyta; class Magnoliopsida; order Caryophyllales; family Amaranthaceae; genus Patellifolia; species Patellifolia procumbens. The sequence goes on from CANSGD010001101.1 coordinate 245,503, forward strand.
AAGCAAAATGTATAATTGTTGCAATACACACATTATGATAGAGTTCTCCGGAAAGTGGTTCATGTTCAAAAAATTGTCGAGAAAAAGATGTAAGTATCACAATCTATATCCCATATGTTTGCATTATCGCGGGCATTTTTCATACTTGAAATGAAGGAATAGTTACACTATTTATCTACTGTTAAGAAGATTAAATCAAATTAAATACATCATTTTGGATCATGACATAATCTTGATAATGTTGGACAATTAAAAAGATGGGGCCAGGAACTAGGAAGCCAAGCAAAGGATATTTAGGATTGAGCTTGTCTTTAAAGGATTAAATATTTCCAAATTGGATGACAATGCTTGTTACTTTGTCTTGACAGTTGGCTATGTCGCTATGCAGCCAATAATCCTTGGTAGATCCCTCAACGTTTCTAAGCTTATTGCAATGCGACCTTGATCAGACAAGTATCTCAGGAAAGACGAGCAGCTACATAACACAACAATTTCTTCCTAACTCTCGCCTCGTAGTCCCACCCTTATAGTTGGCTTTCGATACGCTGCCAAGTGACAAGCCTCTACAAATAGCAAGCTACCTTAGCCATACGACACTGTGTATCTCACGTGCAAGATGCACCCAAGTCTGTGTTTCTGCATAGTAACAAGCAAATAATAAGGTGATGAGTCGTAAGTGTAAATCTATGCAAGTACACTGAAAATAGGAATTAACAAACTCGAGAGTAGAATTTTTATGTTATGCTGAAATGAGAGAATTAGAACCTGTGAAGTAAGCCTTTGTTGCATAGGCACTTGCTGAACAAGATCCACATGAGGCTCTAGAACCCACCTCTGACAATGAGAGCTTATTCTACAGAGATAGGAGTGTAGAAGAGAAAACACATTATAATTAACACTCAAAAAGACATAGAACAGAGGTGGATTATAGATGGTAGCAGTACCAATTAAACCAACTATATTGTTTAAGGATTGAATTAATTAGTCCTCACCTAGCATGTCCCATGAGCCATAAGTAGGAGGCCAGATTACTACTTTTTCTTCCTGGTGAGAGAGCGTTAAGACTCACAAAGCCAAAAAGCCTATAGAAGTCTGGACTCTGCAGGCCTCTAACCTGCTGCCAGATAATAAGAGACGCCCAATCTCACGAACACTTTCAGCATTCATTTGTTTAGTATTAGATTCAACAGTTGAGATCATTATCTACTGCATGAGGAACGTTGTCGAGTCAGAAATAACAACCTCAGAAAGATCTTATTGGCAAAAAAAACCCTTAGAAAATCTATTCATTCGATCAGTCTAGAAAGCACAACCTCAAAGTTCAACAAAATTTGTATGAAAATATTGGCAGAGTATATTCAACACTGTCAAATAAGGGGAAATCAAGTAAACATAAATTAAAAGCTAATTGCAAAAGGCAACGGAAAACAGGTAAATATGAAATGATAATAAATTTAAAAAACAACAGCAGAAGTAACACCCCTCAATCCATTGGAACTGTGAAGTCATAAATTGCTACGCTTTAATTTTTACGCACTAGATTGTGAACTCTATCAGTTTAAAGCAACAAATTGTTGTGCATTCCTTCTTAACAAAATGTTAAAAAGAATTGGTGATTATAGTGAGTAAGAGAAGATCTAGGACAAAAATGAGACTAATAGATGAGCGAGAGAAGTGTTACCATTGCATGCTTGATTTCGCAAGTTAAATTTGTCAAGAAAAGCGCCTACTAGTTACTGACATGCTAGCTGCAAAACGTTATCTTTATCTAGAAGATGGAACATGTAATCAAGTTGACTGCAAAACGTTCAAGTTGACTATATCAACGAGACATAGTTTTTACCTAGAAGATGGAACATGTATTCAAGTTGACTGCAAAACATTCACCAATATCTGCACCTTTGCAGCAGCTTCGTCCAAAGGTGACTGATAACTTCCTATAGGATTCCAACCTCCTTTCTTGCTGTCTGCTGTTAAGATAATAAGAGGCACACATGCTATCTCTTCAAAAAGACTTTGAGCATCCATCCGTACAAATCTGAAAGACAGTAGTGAGTAGTGACCATCAAGGCAAAGTGAAAGTAAGGAAACTAAATTTGGATAGGAGCCTATGAGGCTGTTAAATAAAAAGAATCAGCGGTTTCAGATAATGATCTACTCCAAGAAGAATGTTGTCAATTAAGCGGGAAACAAAGACCAATATTAAAAAGCCCCACCCTTATAGTCAGGCTTTCAATACGCAAAGAATTCCCCACGAGTAGCAAGCTAACTTAGCCATGCGACATTGTCTATCCCATGTGCACCCCAAGTCTGCGTTTCTGCATACTAACAAGCAAATAAAATGTGATGAGTCATACGTGTAAATCTACGCAATTAAGTACACTGAAAATAGAGATTAACAAACTCGAGATTAGAATTTTTAAGTTATGATGAAATGAGAGAGTAAGAACCTGTGAAGTAAGCCTACTACACTGTTTAAGGATTGAATTAGTACTCACCGAGCATGTCCCATGAGCCATAAGTAGGAGGCCATAAGGAAGCGTTAAAACTCACTGGCCAGAACTTCCTATAGATGTCTGGACTCTGGTGTTTGACAGCATTTATTGATTCAAAGCAGGAGCTAAAAAAAACATCAAGTCAAAGAACTACTTCTATATGAATCATATATGCTCTTGGTTATCCATATAAAAGGAACATCATTAATTAATTAAGAATCTTTTGGTTCCTGAATAAATCCATTTATTCAACTAAGACAGCATTATATTATGCAAGTAGGTAACACACAAATTAAATTTCAGGCACAGTCACGTGCATATATATAATAATTCAAGCACAGGCCTATTGTATTGTATTAATATTTCAGATTAAAATCTTCTTGGGATCACGGTAATAGAGAGCCTTTGATGCCAAGCCATTTCCACACCCGATAAACGAAGAAGGCGAGATTCCAGCTGAACAATTCTTGGGAGTTTTGAGATCCAATTCAACGCATAAATGTATCTCCAGAAGATACACCTTGGAGTCTGTCTTCGTGCACTTGATCCTCGATACAAGGTTGAGTGAATTGAATATGGAATAGAAATACTCTTGTGCTAGAGGAGCCTGAACCATGTCGGTCAATGGGGAAGGGTTCACGGCTGCATGCAAAAGCAATCGAGAAAACAAATGAATACGGATCGGAGTACGTACTATGATACGTACACATCGATGATTAATTATTCTAATTAAGATATATAATGTCGTACCCTTAAATTACAGCATGCATTATAGACTCGTTAATTGTAGACTCTGATCATCGTATATAAAAAAGTTTAATGATAAACGAAGAAGAAGTAACGTACAGTTTTTGGCAAGCGTGGTGTAGAGCAAAGAGGTGTACTTGTTTGCAAGGTGGAGGGAGAGCTCAAAGTATTCCAAGAATTTCAGCTTGGTGCAAGTGCCGTGTTTCGTCCACTCATAGCGCCAGAAATCCTTTTCCTCCATTTGGAAGCTCGGCCACACGGTGGTTATTAGGGGCTTGAGATTCTACGTACAACAAATTAATAAATAAGTGTTAGGATACATACATTATGTTCACTTAGACGACTAATAGTAATTAATAATGGATTGATTAGTAATGGAGGATGACACACATACTTTTAAAGCGGAATAACTGAACGTGTAGGAACTTGAGCAGTCGGTGTTCTGGGAGCCATCAGCATGCACCGGCCACACTCCATGCAGAGTGAACCGATCACCGGGAATCTTATCCAGCTTCTTGCACTGGCTGGTCTTGCACAGCCCCATGGGCCACTGCATCGCCACTACAGCATAGCTTCCTGCTGCTGCTGGCGCTGGCGCTGGCGCAGCGACTGGTGGTTTTGGTCCACCAGGCGCCGGTCGCGGTGCCGCAGCACACCCCACGCTACTCACAATCACAATTATAATCACCACTAACATTACAGTAACACTCACTTTCCTTAGTTCAATCCCCATCTTTTCTTAATTATTAATGTTCCCTGTTAATTAATTGGTTTGATTTGCATGTTTTTACGTCTAAAGACCAACTATATATACACCAGTACACCACATTCTATGCCATATAAAGTAAGCACTAATACTCCTAATGGATACTATAATTTAATTGCTTGCATCAGTGGGATTCCTATAATTCTAAGAGATAGATGATGAGCTCATTTCTTTTTTGTTATATGTCTTAATCAACATATGTTATGGGAACATTGTTGGCTATTTTTTCTTGTTGATTCTTTTATGGAACATGAGTTCCTGATTTCTGATGCTTACTTCTCTTCCCACTTTGACTAGATTACAAAAATTATAAGCCTTGTTTGGTTACTTTCTCTCGCTATTAATTCCTGTTTGTGTGCTTGAGCCTTGAGATGAGGAAGTGTGAAACCACTTTTGACTTTCCTTTGCCTTCTTTAGGCATGCCACTGTGTAATAGATAGTGTGAATTCCAATAATATGCTCCCAGAAGTGAGTGCTTCTTCATATAGTAGTTTCATAGGCTTAGTGGAGTGAATAATATTTTGAGATTCAGTCCTTTTATTTTCTATACATACATTTTCTTTTACATAACATACGAGGAATATAAAGTTAGACCACAATACAGTAATATTGTAGGACAAGTCGTTGAATGCTTACAAGAACCTTGCCAATCACCTTAGATATATGAAAGGAAATTACAACATACCACAAAGAGGCTAGGAATACATATGACAGTATACAATAAGACCTCATGTCTTTATATACACTAATATTTTCAAGGAAGATAAATACAATATTTACTCTCTAGTCAAAGTTTTGCCTTAAAAAAATCTCTTCAAAGTACCTTATGTTGCTTGCTTTGCCTCATCATGTAGCCCTTTAAAGAATCTGAGCAAGACCCTAAGTTCCTTTTTTTATGTTACAAACCTGCATTCTAAGGGTAGGATGATTTAAAATTCGCCTGTTAATTATGAGTGTTTAGTTAGGCATACACAGTTCCAGTTTGGTTGTTGGATACATGACTGGAGTGACAATTATATTGGACTATCCTGTTTGTGCCATATGATATTTATTTGTTTTGTTTGGGGGTTGATGATTTGTAGATTCCATGAACTTTTGGAACATGTGGGAAGTATAATCTATGGAAACTGTGAAAATAAATATACATAATTGTCAGTGATCATAAAATCACTAAGAAATGAATTTGTTATATGTCCTTATCAAAATAAATTCAAATTCAACTTTAACAATTTTTCGGTGATTGAGTAGGATTGAAATAGTATCCATTAATTCATTCTAATCACACGCAAATTGATATCAACAATTGTCCAGTCCTTAACAATTGTTCAGTATATTTTTTAGTGCGATTGCAACATAAATAAATATAGTATCCATTGATTCTAGTCACATGCAAATTCATCTTAACAATTCTCCGGTGCTTGCTAGAGTAGGATTCCAATATATACTTCTATAGTATCCATCAATTAATTCAAAGAATTTGTAATCAAATCACACGCATATTGATCATAAGAATAAGTGTTGGTGGTCCAAGCACACAACAATTACAAGACTCTGCTCATGATGGTGCACTGAAGTCTTTTGACGAGCATGCATGCATGCAAATCTCACCCTCGGCGGAAGAAATTGGACAAGTGTGAGGATGCCTAAGACATATCACATCGTACCTAAATATGCGGAAATCATCGACACCAGTTCAGTGTTTGCCCTCAAACCCGTTTTATTCATTTTATTAAACCGGAGATTTTCGAAAGAAATCCCCACTGAAGTCGCCAATTGTGGGAAGGGATTATTCCTCTTGTTTAGGAGGTTATTATTGCTGGAGAATTTGTAGGGAGAGTAATAAAGTTATGTTGTAATAATATGGAGTATTACTTTATTATTTAGTGGAGATCTTTGGTCTTTTGCTCTTTTATGACTATTGGAGATTTGGAATGTAATCTACTGTCAAATGGGATTATTGGCACAAAATTATGACACAAAAGTGTCATAGACTATTTTAACCTGTTTATGACTCGTATAAGATTTTAGTTTTGTCGGATCTTATTTGATTTTTCTTAATTTGTAGTTTCAAATATATAGATTTTTTTTAAATCTTGTTTATACAATCCAATATATTACCTCCCCTTACTTTTCCCATCTTTCTTTACTTTTCCCCCTTTAGCATACTGTCTTTCCAATCTATTTTTGTTTTTGACCCCCTCACATTATAATACATTATTCCTCATTTTTCTCCCAAATAGTAAATGCATAAAACATTAAAAGTATTTGTGTTTGAAGTTGTGGCTTTGAAAACTTTGCATAAGTTCCTTATACTTCCTTTAATTTTAACCCATCTTTTCTTCAGGATATATATGGATTTAGTTGAACCAATTGAGCACATGTCAGATCCCCAGCTACATTTGTTGTTATAAATTTAGGGATTTTAATAGCTTGTTGATTTGTTCAAATTCAAATATCGTCAAATGCGGTCAATGGACTGAATTGGGCTAAAGTTTACTCTAATCCATCTTATATGACACTAAAGTTAAACATGTGCAATGGGTTTTAAAATAAATACTTTTAATTACATTGAAAAAATTCAAGTTAATTTATAATATAAATTTCCTGGATTTTTTAATTATTGTTGGAATGTTTATATAATTGGGATTTTTTAAAATTAAAGTTTTAAAAAATGTAATTTTTTAAAATTAAAGTTTAAAAAAATGTAATTTTTTAAAATAGGATTCTTTTTAATAAATTTAAATGAATCAATTAAAATTCTTTTTAATATTCTCTGAATTTTTTTATTGTCGTTTGGAATTAAAGACAATATTAGTTGTCCATAGGAAATCAAAATATGGCTGATTTTTTATGCTAAAATTAATTAGACCTAATTACATGTGGAGCCAGGTCACAAACAAGAAAAAATTGGGCCCAAATCGGGTAGAAGAATCAGGCAGTGCTAAAGTTCGGGCCGAAAAAATGTTTGGCCAAACCCATTTTTTGGGGCAAAAGGGCAACCTCTTCCAGCCATTTTCGAGACGGGTCGAATCTCAACTAAAAGATTCCATCTTTATTTGCCAAAACCTATACTTTTTTTCCACAAAATTGTACCGGGTAAAAAATTCAGGGCCAAAAGGATGCCCAAACCCGTAAAAAAACTGGGTCGGACTTGGTTTTATTAGGTCTAGCTAAAATCCCTTATGATTATCTTTTATTCTATTCATTAGATTTTAATTTATAAATTTGAAAGAAAATATCTTGAATCTTATTGGTCAGACTACAGCTTACATGACGCGTTGTATGCTCTATTACCTATGAGGCATGGTGAAATTATAAATTTATTTATATTGAAAATTCATACGAAATTATTAATTAAATATTTTATTTTTGATTGAAAATTTAATAGAGACACACAAATATATACTGTACAATCTCTTTGGGTGATTAACCTTTTTTTCTTTTATGTTGCCATATCTAATTTCATGATCGTTGAATGCTAATGGTTAATGAGAATTGTTGTGAGGGCAAATGAAACGGCATATTATTCAAAATAATATTGGAAAAGGGGCATATGGATCTTATTTTGAAGTACTTTTTAAGCTTATGTTGGTGTTATAAAATTAAAATATATGAAATATGTAGATAAAATCATACTCCCTCCAATTTCTAATGTTTTGTGCATTGACTGTTTGAGGGAAAAACTAGAAATAGTGTATTATAATGTAACTGGGGTAAAAACTAAACTAACACGTAATCGCTACCAATGGAATTGACTATGTAGATTAATCGACCCATGTAGGACGGGGTGGGTCAACTGACCCGGACCCTACATGGCCCGTTATGGCTTTTCTGTGACCCGCCCCGCCCTGTGTAGAAACTGACCCCACCCCAGCCCTAACCCGCCCCATTGAACACCTCTATTTCTAATGCTGACCTTCTGAGTTGTGAGTCCTGACATTATCTCTCCTTGGGAGCCCAACTTTGACCTTTCTCTCCCTTCTTTCCTTTCTTTTCTTTCCTTTCCTCATTTTTCTATAGTTATGCGTACAAATAGTGGGCCCCATAGTCCCACTGTTATCCTTTAACCCATTCTGACCTGCTTTTCTATGGTTTTTTTATAAAAGTGGGGGGACAGTGGTCCCCCCTTGTTCCTACATGGGTCCGCCCCTGATCAAAACTCATGGTGCATGAAGACAACTTAGAAATTAGGTTTCTATTAAGATCATTATATGTTATGAATTCGCAAATCAATTTCAATAGAAAATGCATTATATGTTATATTATTATTACCTTTTTTTATAAAGAACCCTTTTCAATCTTAGAGTATTTGACAAAATAAAAATGGTGTGGTATGTGTAAAGTTGAAAAACTTTAAATGAATCTCATCTGATTTACTTTATTCAAATGTTCAGACTATGATTTATATATTTCCTTTTTTGTTAATTTGTTTCTTCACACAACAAATTGAATAAATTCCTTATAAACGATAAAACGAGTACTCCCTCCGTATGTGTAACGGTTCCCTCCAAATTTGAAATTTACTTTATTGCCGTGTTTACAGTATTTTTTACATTTCCTTATTCAATTCCCTAAATCTATGCTTTCTATTAAAACGCGTAAGCAAAGGTTGTATCTTGCCACGTGTCACTCCATGTCAGTGTAACCATTGAACGTGATAATTTGCAATACACAAAATGAAAGTAATGGGTTTTGAACACGCGACCTATTAGTTGTAATGTCATAGGCTCTACCACCAAGCCACATCCCTTTTTGTCGTCAACTTGTAATTAAGAATTCATTTTACCTTGATTAAGCTATGGGAAAAAGTAAAGAGACCTCATTCATTATAATTTTTCATGTAAATTTGTTTATTTGATTCTTAAATTATACCAAATATTAAAAAAAATTAAATCTATGAGGAATATTATTCTAACTCTATTAAAAAAATAAACCCCGAACATTTGAATTATGATTCTCATCATCAATGCTTTCTTCTTCATTTTTCTTATAATCTCTACATGTTTTTATTTGAATTTAGATGTGCGTGCGTATTTTGATTTGTCTGCAATGATAAATTAATAATAGACTCTGAATCACTAACAAAAACTCGGGTCGGGCGAGGGCGGGTCAACTGACCCAGACCCTAGACGACCCATTATGGCTTTTCTGTGACCTGTCCCGTTTAGAGACTTACCCGCCCCGGCCCGAACCCGCCCCATTGAACACCTCTAGTTCTAATGCTGACCTTCTGAGTTGTGAGTCCTGACATTATCTCTCCCTGGGAGCCCCACTTTGACCTTTTATCTCCCCTCTTTCCTTTCTTTTCTTTCCTTTCCTCATTTTTCTACAGTTATGCGTATAAATAGTGGGCCCCACAGTCCCACTGTTGTCCTTTATCCCATTATGAACTGCTTTTCTATGGGTTTTTTCATAAAAGTGGGGGGACAATGGTCGCCCCTTTTTCCTACATGGGTCCGCCCCTGATCAAAACTCATGGTGCATGAAGAAAACTTAGAAATTAGATTTCTATTAAGATCATTATATGTTATGAATTCGCAAATCAATTTCAATAGAAAATGCATTATATGTTATATTAGTATTACCTTTTTTTTTATAAAGAACCCTTTTCAATCTTAGAGTAATGGTGTGGTATGTGTAAAGTTAAGAAACTTAAAATGTAATCTCATCATTCAAATGTTCAGACTATGATTTATATATTTCCTTTTTCGTCAATTTGTTTCTTCACACAACAAATTGAATAAATTCTTTATAAACGATAAAACGAGTAATCCTTCCATATGTGTAAAGCTTTTTTTTGGCCATATATCTTCGCACAACAAATTGATTGATCCCCTGCAAATTTGTAATTTACTTTATTGCCATGTTTACACTATTTTTTACATTTCCTTATTCAATTCCCTAAATCTATGCTTTCTGGCTCACATATTCATTCACTTATAAGTACGAAGTATATTAGTGTTCTCTCTCTCTTTAATTTCTCAACAATAAACCCCATAAATTTATCATCAATATTATATATAAAAAAAAGCCCACAAATTGCTTCATAGAGATTTACTTTGCTTGGACAACATCAAAGCTTTGATACAAAATTACACTGGTAATTTTGCTCTATTCGTACTTGTTATTCATATCTTAATTTTTTTTTTGGTTGAATTATGGGCAATCACTGTGAATGTGTTTGTGGTTTTTGGGTATTTTTGTGTTAGGATATAAACAGAGGAATAATGGTGTTGATAGTGATGAAATGCCCTTTTCTTGTCAAAATTCACTTTTAAACTTAATCTTATTATGCAAAGCCCCTTTGTAATCGATTATTAGTTGAAAATGAAAATGAAAATGGCTTAAAATTTTGTGAATTGAATTAAGCGTCTTAGATACATACAAGTTTATGAGTTTTCATGGTTTTCGGGCAATTAATGTTATGACAGGGAAACTATGTTACTTAAAAGTGATGGAATGCCCTTTTCTAACAAAACTGAAAACTTTACCTTGAAAAATAATGCTTCTTATCAAGTTCTTTTGCCATTATTTTCCCTCTAACTTGATGATGCCTATAAACGAAACATAATCATGACATAAACAAAGGTCTTGAAACAAAATGAAAATGTAGGGTTGCAACATTTCCATAATCCTGATTATCAGAATTGCTAAATTGCGACGGAATGGTGAATAATAGGTATCTTCTTGTTTGGCTGGCGAATTTGATCTTGTATGTATGTTCTGATCATGGCGAGCATTGTATTGGTATCTTCTTGTGCGGCATATTAATTGAGACCTGGATTTAGTCATGGACCAATTAAAGCTGTTCATTTTGCTTACTGTCTATCTATCCTTAAGAACAAACTACGTAGTACGTACTCTAACGACTCGTTTGGTTATTGGTAATAAATTGCGGTAATGGTAGTGAATTTGAATATCAATATATGAAGAAAATTGATTTTCATTCCCAAGTGGTAATGAGTAGTAATGAAAATTCATAAGAAATTGTGTGTCCGTGGAGAGAAAAACATAAGTTTGGGGTAAGATTGTTTCCCAGGGAGAAAAGGTTGTGACTAACTTGATTCCCTGTAGACATTTTAAGAGTTCACCCATATTTAAATTACAGTTAAAAAATTATTCTCACTCAGTCATTCCCACCATTTAGTTCCAATAACCAAACGGGTCGTAGATATTAATAGCTTTCACTGTTTTTTTTGGCTTGAGCAGCAGCAAACGGTTAAAGGGGCTTTTGGATTTGTTAGTGCCTATCATCCAACAACAACAGAGCTATCCCATGCCATGGAAAGAAACTGCATCTTTCCCGATGAACTCATAGAGGAAATACTATCAAGGCTCCTAGTTAAAAATTTGTTGCGAGCGAGATGTGTAAGCAAGAGATGGTGCGGCCTCATCGATGATGATAGCTTTAGCAGGAAGCACTACCAAGTTCAGTACTCCTTTCGTAGATTGGATGACAACATGACCTACTTTGTCGATCACTGTAATAAAGAAGATTGTTATAGAGTTGAGTTCCATCTCCTCTCTATACAGCAGCAAGGGGATGCTACTTTAACTGTGGATCTGACTCCTGATCTGAAACGTGATAGCAATGCTACACTTCCATATGGGGCAGATCATTACTTATTTGATTGTTGTGGCTGTGTCAATGGCATCCTTTGCCTCGCTTGTATTTCTTCCAGAAAATTGCTGACCGAGGATTCTTCTTTGGCCTTGTGGAATCCGGCCACTAGAGAATTTAAGACTCTTCCTTACCCAAATGATCCACGTCTCAGACATTGCCATCAATTACATATTGATGGGTTTGGTTTTGATGAGTCATCAAGTGATTTCAAGATTCTAGGAGGATATATCTTCTATAATGACGAGCCTCCTAGTTTATACCGAGTACTATATTCGCTAAAATCCAACTCTTGGAAGTGGATTAGCAATCCACCGGCTCCGGCTCATAATTTTGGGTTTCCAAGGGAATATCTTGATATGTACTTGAATGGTGTATGTTATTGGGTGACGGAACTTCATCAGGAAGGTAGTGGGTTCCCGGTTCATTCCGTGATTGTTTCCTTCAATTTTACAGGTGAGGTTTTCAAAGTGTCTGAGCTACCACCTGATGCTATGTCCCTTGTATTGGAGAGTGGTAGACCATGTGATAAAAAAGCCATATTGTACAAGGAATGTCTTGCACTGGCAATGAGCTTTAAGGTTCGGGATGAGGCATCTTATGACATTCATCTTTGGGTTGCCACCCAATTAGATGATTGTGGGGTGCCATTGTCCTGGCAGCACTTGTTTACCATCGGACCTACCCCTGCTAAATTAGGTCTTTATATTAATACAATCTTAATGAACGGCGATTTTCAACTCTTATTTGCGTATGAAGAGAGAGGAGATTGTGAAGCCTTCCTATACATTCACTCAACTGGCGAGTTCAAGAAATTTGATATGTGGTGGAAAGCTTGGTTTAGATATGTGGAGAGTTTGTTCCCATTATCTTCTAAGATCAGAGGCAGCATCTAGTTCAAAACATAGAAGGCACACACATATAATATAATGTTGTTGAACATCACAAAATAACAGTTAGAAGGAAGGATATGTGGAAGGCGAAAGAAATAAAAAGTTTGATTGTTGTTTCTTTAGGGTAGAAAGTTGTGTTAAGTAGCATATGGAAGAAATTAAAGTTTAGTTGGATTCGAAGTCGTCATATATAGGAGCTCGAGATCTCTTACTTGCTTCGTTCTTTGTTAAGTTGTCGAGGGAGTAATGAATGAATGAATGTAAGTAACATGAGTCAGTTTCATTGACTCTCTATTTCTATTGACTGCCAATAAAACACTTGTGTGTGCTTATATTGGACTTCAATACAAATGCACTTGAGTGTTTATACTATAGCAAACTATCTAGTGTTTCTATGACTTTAATACAAAACTAGGAAATTAAAATATCCATTCAAAAAAAAAAGAGTTGAATATTTGGTTTTTGACAGCATTTATTGTTTCAAAGCAGGAGCTAAAAAAAATTATGTCAAAGAAAAAAAACTTTGATTTTTTGTTTTCTTGAACTGTTTGAACTTATCCTTCAAAGTTGTCATGAAGTAGTGCCTTATTATTAGGAAGTTAATGCATTTAGTCAATAAATTAGCCGCAATTGTTAGGATAATAATACGACCTCCATTTTTTTTACTCGCATCATCTTAAGGAGTGACACTATTCATGCTGATACTTTGAGCTTAATTTGTGATTTATATATAAGAAAAACAGATTATAAATATCTACTTTACATAATTTTTTCTTTTATATAACTCAAGATATTTAAGGTATAAATTGTGCATTGGGATGCGTAATAGTGCTAAATGATGCAAGTAAAAAGACGGAGGAAGTATTAGTTAGTGTGGATATAATTATGGGATTGTGTTTCCTATTTCTAAGGTTTAGATTGTTATCTTTTTTACTCTATTTATATTCTTCTTGTATTATGAGATTGACTGAATAGAAGAACTTCAATAGTTTGTTTTTTACACTTAGACTTATATTCCCTCTCTTCTCTTTTTCTTTTATATTTTCTTCACCAAACCAAAAAAACATGTTGACTTTCTCCTTGTTTATACTCGTACTATTTTTTTTAATTTACGTTTTCAATTCCCTAACTTTTTTCTTCACACAACAAATGGTCAGGTAAAAAAAGGTTGACACTTAATTGGGTAAAAAAAACTCTCGAAGGACAAATTGGTAAAAGAATTTAGCTATGATGACATTTTGGTAAAAAATAGTTTTGAGTTTTGACGAAAAATTGGTCAACAAAATTAAGGTGTTTCGATATATATATATATATATATATATATATATATATGACATTTTTGGGACAATAATACATTAAATTATCCAGAAGAATTCTCAATAATATTAAAAACATGGCAATACATATTGAATACATGTACGCTATTCAAGTGAGAGAATAATAGATTTATATGTCCTTTTGTGTTAATTAGTATGGAAAGTGAAAAGGAAAAAATAATTGGGGATGGATACGTGGTTGGATTAATAAAAGTGTTGGAAAAAGGGATGAGAATTTCACAAAAAAATTTAAAAGATTGAAAAAAAGTAAGGCACAATTAATGCGTTGACCATATCGAAAAATTGGAAAGGATTAAAATTCTGTCCTAAAAGTCGTCAGAGCTCATACCATTATAGTGGTCAAAACTAATATCTAAGTTTCTTTTATCAATTTGTCAGCCAAAGTTATTTTTTTGAGGAATTTTTCATGAGGTGCCATTGAGGTTTTACATAATTCATGTGGTGCCCAACAAAGTTTCAATATTCAGGTGGTGCCCAAAAACATCAAAATTATTCCTACCATGACCAAAAGATAATTTTCTATAAGAGAATTACGATTTTACCCTTATTAATGATACTAAATGTCATATTAAGCACTAATTGAAGTATTAACTCATTAAACTAATTCTTAATATTAATTAAAATATTTTATCTTAAAAAAACCTTTTTTTTCTTTTTCCTAATCCCCCCACCCCCAGCCACCCTTAGCAACCCACCCCCACCCCCAACCACCCACCCCCGACCCACTCACAAAACCACCTAACCCCAGCCAACCCCACCCACACAGCCACCTAACCCCCACCCACTTCAACCCTCGCCACCTAACCCCGGCCCCTGTTCGACCCTCCTCACCCAACCCCGCCCATTTTCGACCCTCACCACGCAACCTCCGCCCCTTTTCGATCCTCACCACCCAACCCCCGCCCTTTTTCGACCCACCCCACCCAACCCCCGCCCTTTTAAATAAAAAAATTTAATATTTTTTTGACCTTAATATTTTAATTAATATTAGGATTTAATGAGTTTTTTTAGGGGAATTTAATGAGTTAATAATTCACTTAGTGTTTAATAGAACATTTAGCATCATTAATAAGGGTAAAATCGTAATTTCCTTATAGAAAAACATCTTTTGGTCATCGTAGGAATAATTTTGTGGTTTTTGGACACCACCTGAATATCGAAACTTTGTTGGGCACCGCATGAATTATGTGAAACCTCAATGGCACCTCATGAAAAATCCCTTTTTCTTACCAATCTGTCATCAAAACGAGTTCTTTTTTTACCAGATTGACGTCGGTGTCTTTGTTTTTTTACCAACTTGGTCATATTTGCCCCAACAAATTGATCGGTCCCTCTAAAATGTACTTTTTTTTGGCAAAATTGGTTTTATCTGCCTAATTGAGACAAAAAAAGGTAGGAGAGAGAAAGAAAATCAAATGTTGATAATAAGTAATGGATAAAATTGCTTTCTTTTATGGATAGGATGAGTCTTCCTAGTACTAGACATGAAACTTGTGAGATTGGGTTCTGGGTGCTACTGGTATACTAATAAATTAAAGAACAATTAACATATTCCGAATGAACAATTAGTATACATGAAAAGAATAATACAATAGGATGATCAAGGCAGGATGATCCGTTGATAATGGATCAAAATAAAAAGAAGGATATGTTGTTTTTTTATTCTCACATCAGATTTGGTAGTTTTGTTTTTTTGTTCATCTGGTCTTGTAAGAGACCGTCTACTTTTAAAATAAAATTAGGCAACGCCCAATAGGCCCAATAATAAGAAGAGAATATTAACAAACCATCCTCTGAAAATAGGGACCAATTTAATCTATTTTGTGACATATATTTAATTCATTTCGTGACCTGTTTAGTTCATTTAATATTCAATGTTAAATTTATATACTGACTGGTTTTATCCATTTAGTGACTAGTTTAATTCATTCAGTAAGTCATATAGTTTTTTTGGAATTCCTGGTTATATTTCGAGACTAAAATTGAAATAGGAAAAGGAATGAACAAGTAGAGTATGCTAAATGTCTAGTAATAGTATTGGGCTAGAGTAAGATAGAATGCACTTATTTAGACCGCCTCTTTTAATAATTTGTGTTTTTTGTTAAGTTAAAAATTATTTAAAAATCTTTGTTATCCTATTTTCTCTCCTATATCAAGTATAGTGATTTCCTTTCCCTTCTCTTCAACTAACATGATATTTTACATGATGTACCTTCCAAGATATACCCCGGTACACCTTCTAATTTTCAGTTTTAAGTACATGGTATACCTTGCAAGATACTCTCTCCGTTTTTTTAATATACACATTTTACCATTTTGAGATGTTTTTTTAATATATATCTTTCTATCTTTTTCCATAAATGGAAGGTCAGCTCACCTAATTATTACACTTCTCTCAACCTTTTTCATTCCTTCTCTCTACCTTTTTCACTTTTTCCTTATTTTTACCAACAATCTCTCTTACTTTTACACTTTTTTCTTAGTCCGCGCGTAAAAACAAATATGCATATTAATGGAGGTGGTATACTCCAATGTACCTTCTAATTTTCAGCTCTTGGGTATTAAATAAAAATACTACTTTGACTATAACAAGATTCCACTCCTTTTAATTCCCGTGTAAAAACAGAATCGGGACTTATATTATGGGACGGAGGGAGTACTAAAATTGGAAATGAGAAGGTTGGTTGAGTTGAGTCTCATCTAAACAAACTTTCATAAAACTTTAACAAGTTTCTTTCTCTCTCCTTGTCTCCTCCATTGCTGATTGCTGAGATTGATTGCTGCAAATCGTGAGTGCATAGAAGAGAAGAAGAAAAAGAAGATGGTGTTATCGCAGAAGATACACGAAGCATTCAAAGGAACAGTAGAAAGGATAACTGGGCCCCGCACTGTTTCCGCTTTTAAAGAAAAAGGAGTTCTCAGTGTCTCTGAATTCATCCTTGCTGGCGATAATCTCGTCTCTAAATGCCCTACTTGGTCATGGTAATTTTCTCCATTTTTAATTTACTGTTTACAAAATCCAATCTTTCTCATAATTTTCTATTAAAGTTCCTAAATTTTATTCTATTATAAGGAATTTTATCACTCTTGATAGCTTTATTTGATTAATTTGAGATTCAATTGTGTTATAATGGGTCATGGAATTTAGTTTCTGTTTAAAGATTTGATCTTTATCTAGTTTTCCTGTATTTCTGCTATTTTCTATGATGACTTGAGAAATTTGATCAGTATCGAAAATTGATGCAATAATGTTATTATGGGTGCTGGGTATTATTTTTTGTTGTTTACTTTATGTAAATTTTGATCTTTATGTAGTTTTCTTGTATTAGTGCTACTTTGGGTTCTGACTTGGTTATTGATCATAGGATTTTTATTCAGCCGGGGACATTGCATAAGATTCCGCTTATGCGAACTACCAATTGATTGACTTCCTCCGTAACAAAATATATGTACCAATTAGCTTGGGCACGCATGCCAAGATAAAACTTTAAAGATTATTATCTCTAATTATGTATTTGTAAAAACTATAAACATTAGATCATAAAAAACTACAAGTTGAGACGAATCCAACAAGACCCCACATGACGATATTTTCCCTTATGTATAAGTCACAAATTGCGATTAAATTTAAAACTGTGAATAATGTCAAAAGTGCAATTGGTGCGTTTATTTCGTTGGAGGAAGTATAAAGAATGGTTTTTTGGGAGTTATTTGATTTTGATTGTGTGTTATGGTGGTTGATTGAAAGTTCTTTCTTTTTTCATGTTATAATTTTCGCATG
The DNA here is from genome assembly GCA_947645195.1 of Patellifolia procumbens. NCBI lineage: Eukaryota > Viridiplantae > Streptophyta > Magnoliopsida > Caryophyllales > Amaranthaceae > Patellifolia > Patellifolia procumbens. The sequence continues at coordinate 263,143 of CANSGD010001101.1, forward strand.
GAGGTAAAGGGTAAGCTTTTGTTAGCTGTTGCAATGAGATTCAGAGACTGCTAATAGTTCTAGGTAGGATCATACAGAGTGGAGACTTTGTGTTTGCAGTTTAATCGGAAATGCTTGTGTTCTTGTTGCATTTGATCGATGATTATATGGTGGGAGCTAGTTTTTGAAGAACTGTTTTTCCGATAACAAGTTTGGGGGTTTACTAGGCTGTCTTATAAATGAGTCAAGGGTAAGGTTGCATACATATGGGCATGCTTTTCGAAGTAAGATTGATATTGAGCTGTTGGTGCTACCTGGAACTTCTGCCGAGCTTTCCATTTCCACCCGACTATAATACTTGAATTGTTATAACATGTTTTACTATTCTGGACAGGGAATCCGGTGAGCCCAGCAAAAGGAAGCCTTACTTACCACCTGAAAAACAATTCTTAATAACAAGAAATGGTGAAGCCTTTTCTTTATCCTTAAAAGTCTCGATTATTCTTTGAAAGTGTTGCTATGGGAGTTTGTTGTAAGCTTTGGTATATATTCCCTTGCTCCTCCATTCTATCTGTATAATTTGTTTATTTGATGTTGCTTCCTGACTTTGCCGGCTATGAAAGGCCTGTTCTTATTCCCATAGTTCTTGTGACTCATATCCCACTGTGGCTAACATAAGTTCCAGGATAGTTGTCAAAGGACTCATCTGTTATTTTTGTAATATGCTTAATCACTTGATTGTCGACTGGTTCATCTCCATGGCTTTGCGGTCTTTTGATGGGATCGTGAATGTGACATTGTCTCTTTTCTAGTTCCTTGTCTTAGAAGGGCTGCATCGGTGGAGGAAGAATATGAAGCTGCTGGGGGTGAAATTCTGCTTGATGATGAGGATAATGATGGCTGGTTGGCTACTCATGGAAGACCAAAAGGTTTTTTTTGCCAATCGAGCTATATATCGGTGTATGTGATGTTTTAATGTAAACTCAATATATAGATTTTAACTTTGGCAGAACCTAAGCCCGATGAGGAGGAAAACTTGCCTTCAATGGAGTCATTAGAGATCACAGAAAGTAAACCAATACAGTCTATCTCCACATACTTTGGAGGTGAAGAGGATGATATTCCTGACATGGCAGAGTATGAAGGCCAGGACAATGTCATTGAAGCCGATCCAGTAAGTTGCTTGTTTCTGTATTGTGCAATAAAGAGATTGTTTTGTAGGTATCAATTTAGTTTGCTTTGGTTGACTAGCAATCAAACATAGGGAATACTTTACTGGTTGAACTCCGGCTAAGACAGATTCATGAAATTGCTTTCTTTCCGTCATTTCTGTCCCAATGCCGTACCAACTGATATGCTTTAATTAAAAAAGGTGCTGCTTATTGCAACCTTGTACGTCTATGAAATAAAAAAATTCTGAATTTGCTATATTTTTATGTTGACGCAGGCAACTCTTGAGACTACATATCTAGTTGCGCATGAACCTGATGAAGAAAATATACTGCGAACACGTACATATGATGTCAGCATTACGTATGATGCAATCTTAACTAGTATTTGTTCATTTGAATTTTAATGTTAAATTAGTTAGCTGAAGTTCTGAAATATCTTGAAGAAGCCTCATGAGTCACATGTATTTTAAGAATTATCTATAATCTTTAGTAAAAGTCACTGTTCATCTCCTTACAAAATCCAGAATCTTGAAAAACTTTTAACAGTTTACAGTCTGTCCCTTTTGACCACTGGGCCATTCTCCTCCTCGCGCCAAATTATTGGGACGAGGCTCCCCTCAATCGAACTTAGTCTCACCTGCTCATATCAGAAGGAAGTTTCCCCTATTCTTTAAGCCAGTCTGACTCAAGGCAGATTGGGGAAGAAGAGTTATTCTATGTAACAGACAATGGGCCAGCTTTTTCTTACATATGAGAGAGAGTTGGGCTGCGTTGATTACCATGGCTGATACATGGGTAGCTTTTAGGTTGATCAGCATAAAATCAATTGGAGGCTTAGGGCAAGCAATTTTATCACATAAACTTGACTTCATGACTTCAATTTTTAACTCAAGGAATCATGGTGATGAAGTGATTTGGGTTCAAGTTTTATATTTAGGGCCATTTGCAATTTATAGATTGACTCTCTCCAATGGGTTGAGAGAATTTGAAACGAAGATGGGGGCAAAAGTGACTTGTATAGAAGAAATTAGGCGCGATATATAGAAATTAGGTTTGCATTGACAAAAGAGAATGGACATGGAGGCAAGGAATCTTTGTGGATCGCTTGAGACAAAATCATTTTCTTCAGTGATGAGCAAATATGTGAAAGTGATTTGTTCAGCTTGCATTCACGTGATATCATACTTTGCAGCAGTTTTGTTTATGTGGCTTTAATATATCGGTAGCTTGTGGTCGTGGAGAATGTATCCACACTTAAAAAGATTTTCTCATTTTTTATGCAAAACTGAAATATTATGTTTTGTTTTTTGTTTTTGGTGAAAAAAATTTTTTTTTTTTTTGCTGAAATTCTTGCTCTTTTTTTTTTCATTTCTTAAGATAGTGATCTTTGTTTCCCAGGTATGACAAATATTACCAAACTCCCCGTATATGGCTTACTGGATATGACGAGGTTAGTCAATTGCCTTGTCCACATCCTTGTGTTTTGGGGACTTTACATGTGATCCTTTACAGAGCTTCTTGGTAGAGCATTAATTAGCATGTGTTGGATTTGTGTTTGGGTTGAAATCCTTTCATACTAACCCGACCCATTCTATGAAACAAGGTGAAATGCCTGTTAATTAGATTAATCGTGTTGACTCATTTAACTTGTTTAAGCTGGCATAGCAATAAAATTCAGTTATATAACTTTCACAAGTTAGTTCTGTTGTACTACTGTATCAACTCATGCTAACCTTAATTCTGTGTTATATTGAACGCTGAAGAATAAATTTTATGATATAATCAATAGTGCTATTTTCACTTTTATAATTTATATCGTGCATTTAAAAAATTTCTATGTATGAGCATACAATGGCTTTGTTTTGTACAATGATTGTGATTGTTTTGCATTTTCATACAGTCAAGGATGCTCTTGCATCCAGAACTAGTGCTTGAAGATGTCAGTCAAGATCATGCTCACAAAACGGTGAGTTACCTTGTTCTACTTTGAACTGATAGCAATCGTTTTACTTTATAGCCTTCATGTTTAGTGCTTGATCAACTTTTGAGATTAAGTGTAGGAGTATAACTAATTATTAAGTGCAGCCAATGTGATGGACTAGCTCTAGTAAATACAGTGTGAGAGATTAATTAATGTCAGATCTGTGATAAAGTGAATGCTGCTCTCTAAATTATCCATTGGGACAGGATCCTTTTGTTTTCCAATTCATTAAAGAGCAATTGCTGAAAATATCCTAATTTAAGCAAATAAGTCAATGCTGTGTGTGGATTGAGCAGTAGTATTTTAGTAATTTTTCTCAATTGTTTTATACTAGTGTTGGCATGTAAATAACATAGGTTGATTCTTTCCGCTTTTTATTTTCTTTGGCTGGAGGGATCTAAATGTTTTGTGTTTATTTTCTCTTATATCATTTGAAGGAGTTGCTTTTTTGTCGACCTGTGCATCAATTGTCTTTTAGACTCAATATTTTGATGTTGTCATGTGATTATGTGCTGCACTGGCCTCACCGTTTAAAACTTCAACTTCTGTAGGTAACTATTGAAGATCATCCTCATTTGCCTGGGAAGCATGCTTCTGTGCATCCATGCAAACACGGTGCAGTGATGAAGAAAATTATTGATGTTCTGATGTCACGTGGGGTTGAGCCAGAAGTTGACAAGTAATTCTCATTTTTTGCATAGTTTAAATTCCTAAAAATCTATGCTAAGAATTGGATAGCTATATCGAAAGTATGCCGCATTGTAGAAGCTGTCAATTTGATGATTAATGGTATGGTCTTGAGGTACTAGAACATGATCAGTTCTGAATCTTTTGATGTATTATTGACCTACTAGAAGCCCTCTTATAGTATGGCTAACAGCCTTAGTCAGCTGTTCGCGCTGTATCATGTGCTCAAGAGACTCTTTCTGAGTGTGGCTTCTGGTGCTCGTCCCACCTTTTTCGCTCTATCGAAGGGAAAAAGCTTGGAGGGTTTTCTTGGTATCATGTGCTCATGCTTTCTGTTGTAGTGTTTTGACCTCTTGCTGGTGTATGCAGGTACCTCTTTCTATTTTTGAAATTCATGGCATCAATAATTCCAACTATTGAATACGATTACACCATGGATTTCGACATGGGAAGCAGCAGTTGATAACAGATGGATGCTGAGAGTTCAGACGTGTGTAATTTTTCTTTTTCTTACACGTAGGTCATTTAAATTGCCAACATACCCGATTACTATGGGTTCGTTCGGCATCATTGCTAGTTTTCAGCTTTTGCTTTTTGCTTTTTGCCTTTAGAAGCCGTATGATATAATGAACATAAAACTTGTTAATAAACTTACTAATCTAGTTTAACTTAAACACCGAGAAAAGAATCTGGAAACTATTTTGTCTAGTTTCCATATTTTTGTTTATACTAGTTTTAGTTGTCATTTTTCTAAATAAACATGATTAGTACGAGAATGTTGACTACATTTGAGTTTTATGTCATATGATTTTGAACACTTCAAAAACCACCTACTGAGAACTGGTCTTTACGAAACAATCCCTAAAAGCAAGCAGAAAATGATTTACTTGTTATTGTTCATATGTTTTAGGTCGATGGAAGGTACAAGATCAATGAAATCGTGTTACTCTTACGATGGGCAAAATTCGTTAGTTATCTCATCCATCCGTAATTGTGTAGCAAGGATGAGGTGGGTGAAGCCCCTGCTCTTCTGTACATGCTATTACTATCGGTGTGCACTTGTGCTGTACAGTTTAATGTTATCTATCAGACAATTCATGTGTTATTGCTATACTTTGATGACTTGTGTCATGTTCATCAATTCATAGTAGAGTTGTGAATCTCTCTGTGGTCTAACAGCTATGAAAAAGAATGAGTTAGAATCTCATCAGAGATGGGAAGATTGTTTGAGTGCGTTACTTAAGTTTTACTTATTTTTCTAAATTTTTGTTTTATAAATTTACCCGTTGTATTTCGCTTTACAACAGCCGCAATCTAGCGTTGGACCCGTGATCATAATTTTGAGGTGATGACTTAGGTTCTAAGATGGTAAGTTGGAGTTGTAGAACCGATACTCAACATGATCTTGTTATTTTCAATGGCTTGCCGGTGAAGTTAGCAGTGGCGGATCTAGAAAAATTGTTTGGTAGGGTCAAAGTGTAATTATCAAATTTTATTTGGGTTAAATTGTCAATTTTTTAGGATAATTTTTGAAAATCCGAAATTTTTGAAGGAAAATTTTGCATTTTTACCAATTCAAGTGGGGTCAAGTGACCTCACTCACTCTTAAGTACATCCGTCACTGGAAGATATGATTCTTCTATCTTTTGGCCTCCCTATAGGTTCCTCGCCACAATTCGTTGTTGAGAGCACTGTTTTCCGTCATTTGAAAGCAATGTTTGTATTTGTCTCTTGAATACAGCTATTTTATAGTAGTTTTTTGCTTAATACTTCATCCGTTTTTTTATACTTACATTATTGAGCATGTGCATAAAAATTAGGGAGATGAAAGAGATAGAGAAAGGGGAAGGAAGAAATGAGACTCATGTGATTGGAGAGAAGTAAAGAGGAATTATTTTCATAGAAGAAAATGATGCAAATAATTTGGAACTTTCAAAAATGGGGATGATGTAAGTTAAAAAAAAAGCAGATGAAGTATAACAAAAGGGTTTTGCTACTAAATAATTAAAACCTTTTATATAAAAACTGAAACCAATCCTTTATTTTTCATTTCGCTCTGTCATTTGTGATGTTGTGGAGCATTACATCTGGAACCTTTTTAGTTCAATAACGAATCACTCGACATGGGCTTGAGGTTGAGGCGGATTATTGAGGTACATGTAAGTCGGATTGGTGAAGTTTATTATCACTGGTCCATATGCATATACCACTACTGGAGTGCTGCTTCCTGCTGCAAACTTCACCTGCCCATTTTCATCCACTCCAACCTGTTGAAAATACACCAAAATATTAAATTAAATGATATTTTATAGAATATAAAATATTCTTATTGGAAACTTCCGTCTTGAAGTTAGAAGGGTTTGGCTAAAATTGTTCGTCTTTTTTAATAAGGAAACAATTAAGGGCATGTTCTATTCGTATAAATCTAACTGAACTGAACTGATTGGAGATGAATTGAACTAAACTGATTGCAGCGGAATTGAATTAAATTGAACTAAATTGAATGTAATAAATATATAAATAATATTTAAATAATAATAATATAAATATTAAATAATAATTATAATGATAAGTAATAATAATGAATTAAATAATTAATGAATAATGATAATAGTATTTTGAATATTTGTAAATGATAGTTATAAATAAAAATAATGATAATAATAATAATGATCAATGATCAATGATAATAATGATAATTAATATTAAGTATTTTGAACACTTTCATGTTCGACGTACCGTGCGAATACTCGCAAATAACTTGTTCAAGTTCATCTATAAGCATGTTTATGTGCGTTTAAAATTCATTTACAAAAGTAGAAGATACGATGATTTAAAAATGATTTTCTTACATGTATCACTATGTATGTGCTTTTATATGATATTATAGCTCTCATTCCTTTCATGGGGGCATGCATAGAAATTAAAGATCTCACTTTACCCCCACACACATATATATATCATGTTATGTTGGTAAATGGTGCAACGAATTACCATAATTCTTTTTCATATTACTTAACAATATTATCTTCTTATGGTTTTTTTTAACTTCAAATAAAAACACATTAAAATTGAAGTTGAACCTCACCATAAAAAAAACTAACGGTTTACCCTCGAAAATTGAACATGTTTTATATTATTAAAACGAAAGGAATAGAATGTTGATTAGAGCGTAATTCAAACTTGAAGCACAATCAATGATCGATCAAAGCTCAAGGCTACTCCAAGCGAGCCAACAGCTTCATGAACTTGAAAAGAGTTGTTCAAGCTGGAGTTTCGACTATCTCACCAATATTTATTATGAAACACATTGATAACAAATTTTTCCTGACTCATTTGAAACGCTTATATATACAATAATACAAAAAAAAACGAAGTTGTATCCGAATAAATTAAATGAAAATTTTGAACCAAGCACATAGCATAAGTTTTTTTTCCTTTAAATAAAGAGGAAGAGAAAGATTAGTTTGGACTTACAGCTTCTTGGAGAGGAACATCGAAAACACTGGGTCTAATCTTCTTTTCTTCAGATGCTGCAAGTCGGAGAAAATGCTTCTGTGCATGACTAGCTACTTGAGATGATGATTTAGAAGTCACATATCTTTTTGCAATCTCTTTCCATTCCCCTCTTCCCAGCACTTTTAATCCCGTCAAGAACAATTGGTGCTCTTCCTTGGTCCACAGATTCCCTATATTTTCATACAAAAGGTAAGTCTTGCATACAGCGGAGATGCACGTAGGGGAACACATAAATGCCCGGAGGCGGCCAGATGCACACCTCAAATGCTAGCGCGTGAGATGCAAACGACAACAACCCAACATTTTATATTGTAATAAATTATAGAATCGAGAATACACTCAGATGTTAATTGACACCTCTTACCAAAATTGAGTTCGCTATGCGCATGCACATGCACGCGCCACCTTGACTTTTCTCGAAATACATTTAAGTATAACATTACGAGTAATGTTACAAGTACCTAGGCATAAATCCATACCTTTTTTGTTAGTAGGAGGAAGGCCATCGGAGAGATATCCATCATCGTCAGAATCAGGGCCACTATTACCACTAGTAATTTTGAGATTTTCAGTGCTCGAACTTTTCTTAACCACCTTTTCTTTTTCTTTTTTCATCGGAATTTGAACCCCAAACAACTTTAAACCTCTGTTACTCAAACAAGTCCTTAAATTGTGACCAAATTTCCCGCAATTAGAGCACTTGCGAGTTGCCTCCTTCACCATTTTTTTAATCTCTCTTATTTTATACAGATTAATTAAGGGTGAGATTATCTTACTTATAGGGGCTGAATTAACCTACAGGACTTCATAGTTCATACTATTATTCAATGTATTTTTTTGCAGTTTTTTAAAATAATATTTTAATATTTAATTATTTTTTTCGTGCTTCTTTCACATTTATCAAAGCATAAATATCTCACATAAATGGAAAAATATTTATAATTTCCTTGTTATTATATGTAACATTTGTGTGTTGTATACTTTATAACAACTTTTAGATTTAGGTTATTAAAGGTTTCTTCAGTATCACAACAAAATTTTCACTTTTCAGTTTAAATTTTAAAACCATATGTTATAGATTACTTCTTTCGTTTTCTAAAAATTGCAACACTTTGACTATTGTGCTATTCACGACTCTATTTTGACCATACCTTTTTAACTAATATATAAAATTAATGTTATTATGTAAATATTATTTGATTTGTCTCGATGTACATTTTCAACCTATTAGCTATTTAAAATTTTGATAATAAACAATTAGGCATATAAATGGTCAACATTGTGTGTTGGCAAATGTAAAAGTCAAAGTATTGTTATTTTTAGAAAATAGAGGAATTATAAATTTTAATTTCGTCATGCTCATATTAATTAGGTTTATTTTACAAAACTATCAATTAGAAAACTTAGGGTCCGCTCGATATCAAAGTTACTTTTCTAGGGAGTTTCTGATTTTAATAGTCATGATTCACTAAAACTAGCTAGTTATACTTTTAAACATATTCATTTTGAAAAACGACGACAGAATACCAAAATCTACTTTTTCTAATTTTCATGTTTATGAAAAGTTAAGAGAGGTTAAGTCAAAAAACTCATGATTTTATTTTCCTTAATTTTTAGTGGGTCATGTAAAAGGAAAAGAACAAAATAATGAAACACAAATTATTAAGAGAGGAAGTAAGTAATAATTTTAACTATATGCTCATATTAATTATGTTTATTTTTAAAAAAATGGTAATTAGAAAATTTAGCACCCGCTTGGTATGAGAGTCATTTTTCTGAGGAGTTTGTGATTTTAATAGTCATATGATATACCAAAACTAGATAGTCATACTTGTATTAATTATAGCATTTATGAAAACCGACAACAACATACTAGAATCTACTTTTTTTGATTCTATGTTTATGATAATTTATAAGATATTTCCAAGACTAGGGTCTATTCGGCAATAATAGCTGTGAAGGTAGCTGTGTTGTAGCCTTAGGTCCTGTTCGGCAACAATAGCTGTGGAGGTAGCTGTCAGCGGTAGGGGTAGCTGTCAGTTGTCTGGGTAGCTGTCAGCTGTAGCAGTAGCTGTGAGTTATTAGCTGTCAAAATAACTGCGTAAAATATTAGCGTTCGGTAAAAGTAACGGTTGAAGTAGCTGTCAACAAATATTTCCTTTATTATTTATTAAAAACTTTATCATATATTTTCCAACCTCTACATCTACCTTCAACCACTGCTTTTTTTAGCTTTCCGCAACCACTACCTAAACTCTACCTCTACCTCTAACAACTACCTTAACCACTACTTTGCCAAACATATAAATTTATAAATTAAAAATTTAACCTCTACTTTAACCACTACCTCTACCTCTACCACTACTTGCCGAACACGTTATAGGGGTAGCTGTCAGCTGTCTGGATAGCTGTCAGCTGTAGGGGTAGCTGTGAGTTGTTAACTGTCAAAGTAACTGCGTAAAATATTATTTGTTCGGTAAAAGTAGCGGTTGGAGTAGTTGTTAATAAATGTTTCCTTTATTATTTATTAGAAACTTTATTATATATTTTCCAACCTCTACCTCTACCTTCAACTACTACTTTTTTTAGCTTTCCATAACCACTACCTAAACTCTACCTTTACCTCTAACAGCTACCTTAAACACTACCTTGCCAAACACTTAAATTTATCAATTAAAATTTTGACCTCTACTTTAACCACTATCTTTACCTGTACCACTACTTGCCGAACACGCCCTAAATAGAACCTTGCACTCCTACGAATCTGGTCAGTTCACCTAAAATTTACTGAAATGAACTTATTTTTGCTGAACTAAACTTATTTTTACCGATTCATGTTGTTTTTTCTTCTTGATGTACTGTTTTTTTAACATGACTTATTTTTACTGAATGAATTATTTTTACTGAACTAAACTTATTTTTGTTGATCTTAACTTATTTTTAATGAATTGAACTAATTTTACTGAATATAATTATTATAAGGTGAACTAAACATGGGCTTAAGTCATAAATCTCATTGTTTTCTTCCTCGATTTTTAGTGGGTCCTGTAAAAATTATATTATAATGAAATTGTCTCTCTTGAGTATGTTGTTATGTGTATTTCAAGTTGTGCGTTATAAGTGTTGCATATTTCCTTATTCTAAAAAATTAGAAATTCTTAACGATAACGATAGGCCCTTAAAATTATTATTTTTGGTTGTAATAATTCTATTTAGGTTTTTCAAATAAAATTTCTTTGTAAGAGCGGGATATAAATTTTTGAAAATAACAGTTTAAAGGTTTATGTGTAGAAAATGGTATTTTGCAAAAATCCAAAGATAAATTAGTTAAGAAATCACAACTGAAAAATCTGTCAGATCTTATCTGACCGGTATTACATTCCTTAATTAGCTGGTTTCTTTCCATGTTTGCACCCCTTCAATCCAATTCATCACTCCAATATATTGCGCTTTAGAATAATACTTCCTCCTTCCATTTTTAGTTGTTTACAATTTATGTTTTGCACTATTCATATGCTATACATCGAACATCTTTTGTGCCTTATAGTCCATGATAAAATTTTTAGTTAAGTAAAATCTTATTAAATTTGTTTAAATATAATTTTCAAGATAAACTATGTTAATATTTATAATTATAGATAATTAAAGATGTCATTTGAATTATTTAACGTAAAAATTAAACGGTTTCAATTAAAAGTGATTAAAGGAAGTATCTTATACTTTTAACCCTTAATACTTAATTATAGACTAGTATCCCCTCAAATAATGTTCCTGTAATATCATAAGAGAATTGGAATGAACTACTCCCTCAATTTCTTTCATAAGGTATAAAGTTAATCAATAAACTTACTTAATCTGAGATTATATATTAGCTATAAACTTAAGGACCCCCCTCTAAAAAAAGAAACTTAACTAATCAAACTTAATATATGAGCTTTAACTTATACTCTCATTGTGTTATTCTTGTCTGATTCATCTCAAGTTATATTTTCATAATAACAAATTAACAACTTAATATATATATATATATATTAATTTTGAGGGAACTTTTTATAATTTTATACATGTGTAGTTAGAAATATTAAGGATCGAAGTAGTATATAAAATAGTTTGCAAACAAAAATTGTAGCAACAAAAAATAGGGAGGAAGTAGTGAGAACTCATCATGTGAGATAACAGGGTTGTGTGTGAGGATGGCAAGGGAGTTGCCTCCCTTAAACACACCCATGACCAAGCTTCAATTCTCATGTCCCTCCAACTCCAGGCATAAAAATTACTCGGCTAATATGTACGCGACGCGTGTCTCGTCCGAAATAGTAATATGTAAGAATTTGGCAGAATAGTGAAGTTTAGACATATTTTTCATATTTTTAAAAATAGTTAAATTTTAGTTATTTTGTTTTTTTAAGATTGAGTTTGCACTACACATAGATGCGAATTCAAGGATTGTTGTATAGTCATAGACGATAATTAAAATTAGGAGGAAATTTTCGCGAGTTTCAATGACCCAATCCGTGCTTCTTTCTTGAATCTAGCTAACTCGCCTTACTTGACTTACCCTCTATCGCAACTCGTCTCTACCTGGATAGAATAAAGAAGTACGAGATAATGTGAAATTTGAAATTTGGATTGACCAAATAAATTTCAGATTTATCTCCCTCCCATTTTATTTTGAAATTTGGGGCACCATGTGATTTGAAAAAAAAGGTATTGCAACTTTCAAAAATGGAAAATGATGTAAGTAAAAAGAAAATGCAAAATTAGCTGTAACAACACCAAGTACGACTTAGGTACAAGCTACAACACAAACTTATTTGGGTGCACAGTGCATTACAAACTTGTAAGTGGATGCATAGTTTAGCATAAATGACACCGGTACATAGTTTAGCACAACAATTACAACTCGGTATGTCTTATCTCTTCCAAGGAAAGTTACCATTTCATATTTCCCAAGAAAATACTTATTTATTTGTTATTTATGCTAAACTATACACCTACTTTATAAGTGTATGTTACTTTGTATATCTAAACAAGTTCGCGTTGTTTCTTGCACTTGAGCTACATGCCGATGTTATTACGGCCAATTTTGAAAAAAAAAAAAATAGAAGAAGGAAGTAGATAGAAAAAATTTTAAAAGAAGGAGAAAAAGAAGGAAAAAGAGCACACTCTCTTACCTTGCCTTTTTTGTCTCTCCCCAAACACCAACAAAAACAGCTAGCTACAGCCTACAGTAGATACACCACCGATTGAACTCAGTTACCACCGTGCGTCGACCGCCGGAGCCACCACCGAACCACCGAGTTCCATCGACAACTGAGGTAGTACCTTCGCATCTTCAACATGTTTCTATTATTACACCTCTCTTCGCTGCTGTTATTTATTCTATAATTTTCCGAAAATATCTGAAATCAGCTTAAAATCGCAGTATACATCAGTACTAAAGTCTGTTTGATTCTTTTACTTTGTCGGTTTGATCTTTGAACTTATTTAGGGATTATACTTTGTTGAAATGGTAGGTTAGTAGTTCCGAATTTTGAGCTTTATTGATACTCATTTCAACGAATACGAACTCTATTCGTTCAAATTTTGGAACATTTTGTTAGCGGTCGAATTCGTGAAATATCAACTGGATTGGTTCAGTTGGATTGATATGTTGTTGAACTTATTGTTGAGTCTATTAGTTGATTAACTTGTTGTAGTATTATTATTTATTTAGAATGAATTGATGTCGTGGAAGCTGTTTAGGGTTTATTATCGCGATTGTGGACTTGTTGTGGAATTGATATCGCGATTGAGTTGTGGTGGTGGTGGTGGTTTTTGAAGGAGTGTATTTAAGTTGGGAAGAAAATTGACAATGTCTAATTGATCTAGTGTCTTTTAAGTTAGAATATTATGAAAGATGCAACCTAAGTCGAATAAACTCAAGCCAATGAAGAAACTAGCCCACTTTAATGATTTGTTAAGGCACTTCTTTCTTAGCACATTTTCGTGCCATTAAGGTCTCCCTTAACCATTCTATCAGTCTTGCCCAATACGCACACCGCTCAGTTGCTCACAGCCCACCTTCAACGGGTCACTACTCTTGACCGACGCCGGAATCCGATGAGGCAAAGAGATTAAGGCCACCCAAGTAAGTTTGTGGCTCACTTTTGGTCTAAATTACTCCAAATTAGGTTAGTTTGTGGTCTAGGTAGAGTTTCCAACTTAAGCTTTGAGCTTGGCTATCATGTCTAATTGCTCTCACAATAAGAGATTTCTGTATTTCTACAGTTAGTAAATTTACTAACTATAATCTGTCATTGGGTAATTCAACACTGTTGCTATCACAAGCAAACGATGATAACCAAGTGTAAGTGGTTAGTATCATACTAAATAACTGCTACTATGTGAAGTAAGTTTTCTTTTTATGTGAATTTTAATATAATATAGTGAATTAAATATTTACTACAATAACCAAACTCATGCTAGAAATTTATTAATTTTGAAAAATAATGGATTTATAATATTTGATCGCTAGTGAACCACCATCCACAAAATCCTGGATCCGCCACTGCAAAGATACACCTAATCTGCTTGACACAAGGAGGGTTGCATAGTTTTATATAGCTCACAAATTGTTGCAAATTGTGAACTAAAATGAGGCATCATATGTTTAATGTTACATGACCACTTTTTTTTGTATTCACGTGCGGTTCTATTCAACTATTTTATTATCATTATTCAAGAAAATATAGCATACTAGTTTTACATCGTATTCTGCTCTTGTGACTGCTACAGTGATGTTGGCTTGCAGGCTGGTGATCATCCATTACATGCTTAGCGTGGGTAACACCCTCTGATTTATGAAGCTGAATTAGAGATTCTTTTTGAATAGAAGAATGCCAGGCATACCTCTCGTGGCTCGGGAGACAATGTATGGCAATAGTTCAATAATAGTTTATTGTGTTTTCTTCCGTACTGTTAGCTGTTAGTTTTTTTACCTCATTTGAATTATGATATGAAACACAGACTATATGATTATTTTTCTTTCTTTTTTAATTAGGTAGCAGTAAAATGGCTAGCTTTAAGGTTTGCAAGTTTGTTCATGCTTTCAGGTTCGCATTTTAGTTGCCAGAATTTGCTTTTGCCTCTTGTAAATGTCGGTGCACTGTCTTTGGATATTGTATTAAAATAGTTCCTCATTGACAAGGCACGAAAGAAAATCTTCTGTGTAGTTTTACTTGATTCTAAAGAGCAGAAATTCATATTGAAATTTCTCGTTTCCAGTGAAGTATACTAGTGAGATGTCTTAGTCTTTATACTCCCCTCCATCCCTTGATGTATGCGCCATTTGATTTTCTGAGGTCTACAAGACGCTTTTATGGTTGTAGTCTTTGTTTCTAAGGTAGTGTCTTTATGGTTGTAGTCAATCTAGAAATGGAGATCAGCCATGCCGTCAAGATTCTCTGGTACAGTTATCTGCTGAGGAGGAAATTGCTGCGGAGGAGAGCCTAGCCGCTTACTGCAAACCTGTAGAGCTTTACAATATTCTTCAACGACGTGTTACAAAAAATGTAATTTCTGCACCTTGTTGATTATTTGAGCTCTCTCATATACTCTTTTAGCATTTCTATCAAGTATCAACTTCTTAGAGTTGTTGTTCGGTTCTTCCACAAGCTAAGAACTTGAAATCATCATTCCCTCACCACCAGCAATGCAAGAGCGGGAAACGGGAAGCAGAGACCAAGCAAAAATGGTTGACTAAGGCTCCATTTGAACCAAGCAACTTTTTTAAAACTGTTCTTCTGTCTTATGTTTCGCTTGTCCATAGGCATACAAATGTCTCGACTAACAATTCTAGAGCATTACTGGCAAGTGTCAAACTGGCAATAGTATATTTCTGGCAAGTAAGCTAAAGTTTGATTCTAAGTTGGCGCATAATATAATCCCTTTTCTCAATAGATGTGACAAAGAACTTTATTTTTAGCGTTGTGTGCCTTTATTTTGCTCTAGGCAGCACATTTATAAATGGAAGACCTAGTCTAAGGCTGATAAATTGAGCATTTCACTGTATGAAACTTCTTAGATGTACTGCTAACCTAAATTTTTTAAAAGATTATGTTTTTTTTGCTCTTCCTCTTTCCCTCCCTCAAGAGTTATTTTTTCTTTAAACAATTAGAAGTAATGAAGTTTTATGGATACATTTTTTTAGAAAGCAAAAAAGTATAGAGATCTATTGTCTTGCTGACTTAACACTTTTTGTTGCAGCCATTATTTCTTCAACGGTGCTTGCATTACAAAGTAAAGGCAAGGCACCACAAAAGGTATATAGTTGTTGCCTTGTTTGTTGTTACTGTTATTGGCATTGTCATTATCGATTTATTGCTATTGTTGTTGGTGTCACTAGTCTTGCTGTTACTTTATTGCTCTTTCCACCACTGATATTAGTGGTTCTATTGTTGCTACAAAGGCTTATTATGTGTCATTATATGTTCTCTCTAGCTTTTTTTCCATCCCTGTTTAAAATGACATTGTTAACTTGTGGTTTTAACTTGATGATTAAAAATATTAAGAGACGTTCATACTTGCTGCTTCTCCATACTCCCTACAGGTTATGCCTTTTTTTACATTCATCCCAAAGGTTAAGGTTCCAAGGCGGGTGCAAGCCTGTGTGGGCAGTTAGTTTAGAGAAGCTCTATAATTTGCAATCGATACAGGGTTTGTAAGGCTAACAAGGCTGTCACTTCGGGTGTGTATCTTGTATTATGCATTGGGAGAGACAGGGAACCACTGATTCTTGCATTCTTATGTGAGCTGATTTTGATACAGATTATTTAGGGTATTTGGGACTGATGGGTGCCCCACAACTCTTTCAGATAACTTCAGGTTCAATATGCAAGCTGTGGAAGATGTAGGCCTCGGCAATATGCCTTCCCCCCTCCTTTTCTTCGCTGTCATATGGGTGATTAGGTTGAAGAGGGATGACAGGATATGCCAAGATACCAAGATCAGTTGTGTAGTCTGCCTTTTTTGTGGGAATGGGTTATGACGTTATGTTATGAGCTATTCTGTGGGTATCATGCTTATGGGGTTTTCCTTAGATTGTCCCTCTCAGATATAACTAGTGAATCAGTGATTGTAGCTTTTTTTTTAATCAGCTGGATCTCGCGATGATTTTCTAATGCCCCTCTTTGTATCATCTTTCTTCTTTCCCCCCTTCACACTGGATGATTTATTTTTGTTCAAATCTGACATTCTCATTTCCTTTTCCCGTATTCGATCTCCATGGAAAAACCTGCCAGTTTGTTTTGTTTCAGTCATGGGGTTACTTTTGTCTTAGAATCTAAAGGCACATTCTTTGATGGTTTATAGGATACAAATGACAGTTTCTCTGTCAGGGACATCGGATGATGGATTACAAATGCAGAGTCTGTGTCCCATGTATATCATGTTGGCTAGGTTGCTTTCTGATTTACCTGACTCGGAGGTACAGTTTGAGAATACTTCATTGTTGCTTTATGTCTTAAGACTGTGCTTTACAGCCATCAGTTTCCTGATATCTTGCAGCTTTGTGCAATCTGTGTTATAGTATGTGGTTGAGATTGGTATATCTCTTGTAGTTTAAGTTGATATAAATATGATCTTAAACATTTAGCAATTTCCCTGTAATGCTGTTGTCAATAGCACTCTGCAGTTTATCGCTACAGTAAAGCTCGTCTGCTCACGACTCCAAGCACAGAAGAAGGGGGCAGTGTCGCACAAACAAAATTTATTCTACCTGAGATGAATAAGCTAGTGAAGGAAGCCAAATCTGGATCACTTTTCATCTTATTTGTTAGTTATGGTATGCTGTTCAGCTCAACGCATCGGTGGAGTGTTTATCTCTTTCAGACGTTTTCAGTTTGTTCACCATCTGACCTTGCATCATAGCCTTCATATTCTTTTTGACTTTTGAATATTCTCTTTCTTTGAATGTACCAGGGGCATGTACGTCTTGTGGAGATACATCCAGAGAACATCTGGATAACATATCCCTTTCAAGTAAGATATTTTGCCTTTTTTCTCTCAGGGGGAATTCATAGTTTCTGCTTTGGTAGATGAGTAAGACTAAAGCAAAGATAGGGCAATGCTTAGGTTTTGTTTTTTTCATCCAGAAAACCCTTAGCTGGATTTGTCAGCCTTTCTCTGATTCTTTTAGTTGCCCGTATTTGAACTTGTCTGAGCTTGAACTTGTTGCCCTTTTTTGAACTTGGTTTAGTTGTGAATTGAACTTGGGCAGCTTTGATCTGAAGTTATTGGCTCTTAATTTGAAGTTATTGGCTCTTAATTTGAAGTTTTTGGTCCCTTATTTGAAATTATTGGCCCTTTTTGAACTTGTCTTAACTTTTTGTCCCTTATATTAACCTATCTTTCCTGAAATTTATTGTTTTATGGTGAAAAGAGCAAATCATTAACCTGTTAATTTTTTTGCTCCATTATATTGAGAAGTATAGTTTATTTGTTGTTACTTTAGAAAGTAGCTCAGTTGTAGACGGCAATGGTTTCGTTGGGTGGTCAGGTGAAATAATGCATGGCAGTACTTTGGTATTATTGTTTGATCTGTATCTGCTTATGTTCGAGAATAGCATCTGTACTCCGATGTGTTGGATAGTTTTTTACGATTAGTTGTATCGGTGGGATGTCAGTAGTTAGGCTTACGCGAAACGAACTCCATGGCTAACATTTTGAGAATTTTAGAAGAGGAGATTGAAGGAAAGGGGTGGAGGAGCAGAGTTTTCCATCTTGTGGGTGGATTTTCAGCAGCCGTTTGACAACAACTTGGACATTATTTAGTGGATATGGGGCACATCAGCATACTTCACCTGTTATTCATTCAGTTAGTTTAACTGTTGTGGGGGGCATATGGTATAGTTTCGATTTGTAGATTGACCTGAACCTAAAACAGCAGCAAAGAAGCAAGTTAGACACGTGTTAAGAAACTCTGTTCACAAAAGAGCAGATATTGCTATTCATGTGACTCTGTTGGCAATACTTTCTAGCTGTTGCATCAGAATTTCGGAAGGGTAGCTCCAGTTTTCAAAATCAAAACCCACTTTTTGCTCAACTTTTATCTCATAGAGACTTACAGTATGCTCTTACACTTTATTTATTGTCATCATCGATTTATCAAACTTTTACATTGTAACTATATAGTAATATTAGGTAGTACGAGTAGTAGTAAAGCATGATTAATCGGTCCATGTTTTTGTGTATAGGACTAAAGGGTTAAAAATGTTAAAAAGTAACACTGTAACACGGCTGGATTACTCATCTTTCTGTGTAAATATATTCTGTAATCAAAACAACCAGCTGTTATGGGGGTTCTTTTCTTCCATTATTTCTGCCACAATTGTTAGTTGAGAGTATCTTGAGATCTTCATCTACTTCTTTAATATGTATGCTTGTGCTTTGTCTTAAACTTCAGCAATCATGGTATATATACATGTCTATGGATTTATTTCAAGCAGCGAAAATTAATTGGTTACTTGGCTCTGCACTTCTCTTTCTATTTCAGCAAGTGTTGAAAAGTCTTGTTTATGGGGAAAGATATCAATGGAGTCACTCTTCTTATCCTGGGAAAAATTTCCAAACTTGAATCGAGGGGAGAGAGTTGAAATGCTGTCTACAGTGGACTTGCGACCTTGTCTTTTGAAGGTATGCGTCTTACATGTTTATGTGATGAGGGTCGCTGTTTGATTATATGCTACTCTCACTTGTTTTGAAGCAGTCGACATAAAAGTCATCTGTGTAGCGATCAATGGAAGGATAGTCTTTCATATATCCTCGTTTTTTCTTTTGCTAATATTTCCTTTCTAATTTGCTGGAAGTGAAATGAAAACAAGACACAAGGTAAAGTGAAAGGTTTTGCCAATTAAATATCAGTGTATCCTTGATTTCTGTTTGTTAGTTTATAATGATGCTTTAGCTAAATTTGCACCTTGAATTCAGTTGCCGTCATGGCCATTGTTTTTGTTCCTTTATGTGTGTTAATAAGATTTGCTGTCTTTGCAGGCTGGTTTATTTGGCGAGGAGAAATGTATATCATTTCAGATGCATGAGAATAGTAGTCACATGGTTTGTTCATCTATTTGCATATCTTCCAAAATTGTCTTTACTTTGCCGCTATTTCTGACAGCGTAAAGTTCATTTACTAATTTAACTTTTTTATTTTATCTGTTTGTGACTGTAAAGAGCACCTTGCAGCATGTGCAAGTGTTAATTTCTGCTGAAGAACGAGGGGCGAAAGAAAAATCACCATATGCTCCATGTACATACAACAACAATCCTGATTCATCTTCTCATGTTCTGTGGTAATACCCGATTTTCTCTGAGCTTGATTTCCTCATATCATTGTCTGCTTATTTACTATATTCCGTATTTTAGTTGCAACACTTCCCTATACCTTTTTTCTGGTATATGTGCTCTCTCTTTTTCTCCTTCATCACATGTTCACTTTTTCCGTGTCTCTCTATCTCTCTTGTATCACTTGGGTCTTTGAAATACCGTGCTCTCTATGTTGCAACTAAAAGAGCGAAGGAAGTATAAGTGTATAGCCATTAACCAACCAAGTCACAAGTGGGTAAGATTGTTGGCAATCAATTTGTTGCCTGCACTAAGCATGAGAACAGATTGAAGAAACTTTAACTAATATCTATGGGTACTAGTGTGAGAATAAGAGATTGGATTATTTATGTTAACTTTTTAGTGTCCCTGATATCTGAATTAAAGTCAAGTTAGTGGTGTATTTTTTTGTGGGTTGTAGGCTGAAGACCGGCAATGTAATTTTCAACTACAGGTACTACAACAATCGGTTACAGAGGACTGAAGGTAATCGATGAGGGGTTTACACTTAATGGAAACAAGCTTACCATTTTCTGAGTTGCTTTTCTATTGATGTTATGCCTGTTGGGATATGATCAGATTTTACTTAAATCAGTGCGCTGTAAATCGTGTTCCCACTGCCCAAGCTGTAGTCGTGTTGCTTACATCTTTTAGTTAACTTACTAGTTAATCTACTTATGTTGAAGTTGTTCTTTCAGTGTGCAGTCAGTAAATTGCATACCTAATAACTATTGAAAGTCTAGATTATTTTCCCCTTGCGTTGTTGTCATGCATATTGCACAATTAAGGAAATTATATTGGAAATCCTCCCACCCTAAAAGAGAAAGAAAGAAGGAAGAAGATGATTACATTGACTGCATACATTTAATAATTTATTACTTTTCCTTTATTATTAATATGCCTCAACTACTTTTTCTTTTTTATTTTCTTTTTCTCTTTTGGAATTTGGTTGATTAGGTGTAGGGATCATGGCACTTCTTTACAAAATAGATTTAAAAGTTCCCTATGTTGCTGTGATGCAGCTCACGTAATAGTTGTTTGAACTTACCTTCTGTATGTGAAGTTTGTATAATCATAGAAGATGATGCATGCCTAAGATCAGGTATTTTTATTGTTGGAAAGGCGAAATTTATAATGATTGGAAATTCTCAAAGTTGAATTAGGGCCTATTTGTTATAGTTGTTTGTTTTTAATTTTTATTATTTTTTCTGAAAAGAGATATGGAAACTAGAAAATTTAGGGTCCGTTTGGTGTCATGGCCAGTTTTGTATTTCTGGTTTAAAGATTTAGGGGGCGTTTGGTTCACAGAGAGGAAAGGGAATGGAATCTAGAGAGGGGAAGGAAGGGAAAGGATACCCAAACCCTTACTTGTAAAAGGTTGTTTGAAAAGTTTTTTCCCCCCACCCTTCTTCCTCCTCTCACCATACCACCACCATAACCCCCATCTCTCTAACTTCTTTTCCGGCGCCACCTTACTCGCTGCTGTCCCCCCTTCCCTCCATCTCTCCCTCCCCTTTCCGGCGCGTCTTCCCCCATCGTCATCGCCCATCATTTTCGCATCTTCGCCCCTCAGATCTTTGGGCGGGTTTGGAAGGGTTGCATGGTTTTTGAATCTGGGTGGTTTTTTTTTTTAAAGGTTTTCGGTTCTGGGTGGGTTTGTTTAAAGGTTTCCGGCGGTTTTTTGGTTCTGGGTGAGAGTTTTTTGAAGGTTGCAGGTGGTTTTCGGTTCTCGGTTCTGGATGGGAGGTTTTTGAAGCTTACCGGTGGTTTTCGGTTCTGGGTGGGGGTTGTTTGAAGGTTGCCGACGGTTTTTCCGACGGTTTTCAGTTCCGCGTGGGGGTTGTTTGAAGGTTGTCGGCGGTTTCCGGCGATGATGCGGTGTTCTTCGACAGCGGATGGTCAGAGGTGGTTAAAAGTTGTCAAGGTGGGGTTAGGGTTCAAGGGTGATGGTGGTGGTCAATGGGTGGTCAATGGGGTTTCCCTTACCCCCATTTGTAAGTGGAGGGGGGGGGTTTGGGGAATCAACTTAGAGGACATTGGGGTTTACTAAAAAAGAAAAGAGGGTAAAGGGAATCGGAAAAATGGTGAAACAAACAACAACAAAGGGAATTAGGGCTTTCTTTTCCCTTTCTTGAAACCCCCCAATCCAAACGCCCTCTTAGAAAGTTATGCTTGATCACTTGACCTATATACAACAACAACAACTAAGTCTTATTCCCCAAAAGATTTGGGGTCGGCTATCATGAATCGTCATCTGAAACCGTTGCAAAAGGAAATTGCATCGACAAGTGTGATAAAAAGTTTTTAAACAAGTTTTTAAAAAGGTTTGCACCAAAAAAAAAAGTTTTAAAAGTGGTTTTCAACAAAGGTTTTAACACAAAGACAAACACAATTGAGAAAATAAATACATAAAGTAATCACACCCCTTCCTCCATGTGGATACTGCCCCTCCACCCACTTTTATCCAATGTCATGCTCTCCTCGATCCTAAGTAACCCCATATCACTTTTAGTTACCTTCATTCAAGTCATCTTAGGTCTTCCCTTGCCCCTTACAATTTGATTATTCCTCCACTCTTCAATTTGATCACTTAACCTATATAATAAACTTAAAAGTAAGGAAAATTTGTCAGAAATGACCTTTTAAAAGAGTTTTTTTTTGTGAGGAAGGACCTTTTAAATTTTTTTTGGCTTTTAACAACCTTAAACAAATTTTTTTTTGCGAGAAGAAACCTTGAGCTTGTTTTCCGACGTTGACCACCGGAAACCGGCGTTGACTAATATTTTTTCACAAAAAAACTCTTTTGAAAG
Organism: Patellifolia procumbens; assembly: GCA_947645195.1. Lineage (NCBI taxonomy): Eukaryota > Viridiplantae > Streptophyta > Magnoliopsida > Caryophyllales > Amaranthaceae > Patellifolia > Patellifolia procumbens. The sequence continues at coordinate 285,651 of CANSGD010001101.1, forward strand.
GTCCTTTCATTAACCCCCCCACCTCTCTCTCCTCCCCCACCCACATCCCACCTCCTCCCGTAACCAGCCACCACCAACCTCACCCCCACACCATCTTTGCCGGAGTTTGCCGGCGAGGCTACCCACCACACGGTACCCAGAACCTTGCCGCATCCTCCATCCATTGTTGTCTCTCTCTCCTCTCAATCCCCCCTCTGTTTGCTGCTGCCACCACACGGTACACCACCACCATATATAGGACGTCGCCGGAACTTAAGGAAGAGCTCAAGAGACGGAAGTTGGTGAATCTGCCGTAGCTGAGGAAGCTGGTTTGAGTGAGTGAAAGGTGAGCAGGGGAGGACGAGGAAGGTGGTCAGTCAGCGGCATGTGGTGGTGTGAATTCGTGGTGGTGTAGGTCCGTGGTGGCGCAACCACGAGGATGAGAGGGGAAGCGAAAAGAAACAAAAGACCAGATTAGGATTGCAAATAGGAAGAAAATATTAGTCAACGCCGGTTTCCGGTGGTCAACGTCGGAAAACAAGCTCAAGGTCTCTTCTCGCAAAAATTTTTTTGTTTAAGGTTGTTAAAAGCCAAAAAAAATTTAAAAGGTCCTTTCTCACAAAAAAAGCTCTTTTAAAAGGCCTTTTCTGACAAAATTTCCTAAAAGTAATCATGTTTTTACTACTCATGTTAATAGATGAAAAATGACAAGTGAATACTTCTTTTTGTGGTTTGCATAATATTAATTTGAAGCTCATTATGCAACCTATATAATGTGATGTAGAAATCTTAAAAACAAAATACTGCAAATTGGAAGTGATATTGATTGGGTGAAGTGAAAATATCGAGGCTATCGAGCTTTATTTATCAAGTTTATATAGAAACTTTTAAGCGAAGAAAAGGGAAGTATGAGGAGGAGAGAGGAGGGGAAGGGATGATTGTCCTTCTAACATTTTCCAATTTCAAAAGGATTTACTTTATTGAAGAAGGAAGGAACTTGGATCTCTCGTATACTAATATCTGAATACGAGAAAGTTGATCCCTTACTCTTCATGCCCTCCACGCAAGGTGTATTATAACTCGGCCATTCCCTTGTGTGACGGCTGTTATGCACATTTAACATGACGCTGAAAATCACATCCTTCTTGTCATGTTATCCTGTATGTTAGACGAATTGGAACATATTTACTTTTTTTAGTATATGAGATCTTTCATTAAGCAAGAAAAGAAGCCAACAACAGTTACAAACTAATCTGAAGAGATCAAAGTAAACTAAGGGAATAGCCTAGCATCAATATCTAAATTAGTTCCACACTCCCACCTTTTAGGAAGGGTGAACTAGAGACTTCATATGCCTCCTTTAGAAAAACACAACCTAAACCCAAGGTAAAGAATTTGATTGTCATCACACACCGAGGAATCAAAACTCGGCCATTATGTTAAGTAACGGCCATTATGTAATGAATTTTGAGCTTGCCGTTACGCGAAATGGCGTTATGTAAAACCGCAATGAAATCCACATCCATCTCGTGTCAAGGACTGATTTTTGGGCACAATTAAGGCACGAAAATCGACTAATATTTAAGGTAAGCTTGAATGATTAATTGATATACTCAAAAGGTTACGAAGTTCACTATAGCTTAAGGCTATCAATCTCTTGGTAGCTTGAGGCTACTAATCTCTAATGCAAGTTTACAAATTTCTGGATAAGTATTTCAAATACTCAAGTTCCTACATACCCTAACATTAATTAAGCTTGTCTTTTAGTAAATTGGCTCTTTTGTCATTCTTCCCAAGAGTTGGGAACCTTCTCTATCATATTTGTCTTCCTTCCCAAAATAGCTTAACACAATAATCTGCTGCTTTCTTCCTTATTTTCCTCTGCTGCCCAACTTCCCTTTTTGCCTTCCTCTTGTACCGTTGCATTAGACTTGTCCCCCTTTTCTCTCCTTGGGTCTGCGGGTATAAACTTTGACGGTTTGGGTTATCCGAATGGAATGTGGGTCTATTACATCTCAACGCTTGTAACGATGACTGGCTGCAGACTGTTTTTTTTACTCGTTATCTGTTTACTTCATAAGAATTGGCCAAAAAAGAGAAGGGAAAAACACACATAGTTGCACTAGAACAATAGGTAGACACCTATGTTACTCAGACACGGATTAAGTGTCTACTCGGATACGGGTGTCGAAGTATCCGACTCGGCCATTTTGTAGAAAAAAAATAAAGTTTTTAGTTAAAAATGAAGTATCCAAGTAGAGTGTCGTGTCGGACACGACACGATACGACACTCAATTTTTAGGGTAAATGAGGGTGTCGAAGTAACAGAGGTAGACACCAAAGAAAGGAGAAAAGCTTGACGCAGGCTTTCAAATTGATTAATATATAGGAGTTAGTACACCACCACCACTAACACCAGTGAAATAGACATCACTCTCTAACTTGCTTGCGATCTAGAGAAGCTCATGAAAAAGTATGAAACACTTTTATTCAGAGATGAAGAAAGTCTTCATCACCTCTTTCAAAAAGGAGTAAATTATCTGCTACCATGAGATGGTTGAGTTTTTACCTCTCATATCTTAGATGGAAATTGAAATCAGAATTGAACTAAGATTCTGAAGAGTTACTCCATGTCTATTGTAAATAGGAACGGTGATAGGGGTCAAGAGTGTGTATTTGACGTTGCACACGGCTCATTGATCTATTTAATATCTTCTCATGTTTTTCGTTGGAATCTGGACTTTACTCTTCTAAATGTTACATGTTGAAATATGGACCTAAAAGTCTCCTGCCTGAACATGCAGTGACTGAAGATTTCTCCTGTCCATTCTGCCTGGTTAAATGTGCAAGTTTCCAGGTTGGTCTCCTCTGCTCTGGATTGCATTTTATTTATTATAATTGTATTTTATCGAAACAAGTTTGTTTTACACCTGTGTGATATAAACTCTCGCAGGGCCTGAGATTTCACTTGGTCTCATGTCATGATCTGTTTAACTTTGAATTCTGGGTCAGTATACTATCAGAATCTGCCCTCATGATACTGGACTTTCTGTGCTGCAAATATCTCATACATCTGGTTCATTTTAGGTGACAGAGGAGTATCAAGCTGTTAATGTTTCAGTTAAAACTGATCCACAAAGATTTGAGGTAAAACTTCCAAACTACCTATTCAGTGATGTTGGACATGTTCATTAAGCTGCCTATCCCTTTTGATAATTGGGAGTATTATGAGCTCCAGGCTGGCTGGATTACTCTTGAGGCTGTGATAGATGTCTGTTCCTGCTTCCTTTACTATCGCACTGTGCTTTGTAGGCCGTTGCTGGACTGCGCATCTTTAAATCAAGGGAACTTCTAGTGACACAGTAAGAAATTGCTGCCTAGTGTTTGGAATTGGTACTCTGATTAACCATTGGGGTGTCAGGCTGTCACATGTTTCCGCTTTGCTGGGTAGTATTTTTTTCCTTATGATACCAGCTCTTTTGTTGTGATAAGGATTTTCTGGTACCCTACCTCAATTTTGGAGCGGTGTGAAATCGTAAAGTTTCCTATATGAGTTTTGGGAGAAACAAGGGGTGAGAGGTTTTGCGTTTTTGAGGTGTTGAGCTTGAGCCTCTTTGGAATGATGTACGTTTTTTGATTTAAAAAAGGTGAGAGGATCTTTCACCATCAAGTTTTATTCTTGTTTCCATGTTGAAAAGAGTAGTGTAGCATTCCTTTGGACTTATGCCCATGGGGTTTGCAGTAGTTATTCTTTCATATGTATTTAGAGATGAGTGCTGATTTAGTTGGTGTTATCAACTTTTGGGGGACACCTGTTCTCTGTGTTTGTGCTCTTTCTTTTCCTCAGTCTCAGTAATAAAAGTCTTGAGAGAACTTTAAGCACCCTGCTTTGGAGTTGTTGGTAGAGCTTACCAAGTGGTTTTGTTGTCGGCATTCTGCACAACTATTTTACCATAGCTAGTTGAGAGTAAGCTTGTGTACATCATGAGCTCCCGAAAGTTCTGTCAGTGATGCAGCCCACGCTGGCTGCTGTTTCTGAAGAAAAAAAGGTTCATTGATGTCTGTAAATGGAATAGTATTTCATCTAAAGGATAGGATTTTGAGAACTTCCTTACAAAGGTCTGCATATAGATGAAATCGTTGTGTCTTCCATTGTTGTGTCAAATATAAAATTTGGTCGAGTATTTTATCTGGAGTGAATATTTTATTTATCAATCTTGAGGTAGATAAGATTTCTAGAGAATTTGTCCTTGAGATTAGATCTATCTACCGGATCCAGAGTACGAGATAGTTACATTGCTCAAACCAAGTGATATGTACATGGTTTTTGCTAGTGTATGAGCCCTGTCTCTTAAATCTAGTCGTGGTCAGATACTTCATATTTAATATTTCTAAGAAACATCATGCTGTAGACCCTTTTTTCTTGTTTGAAGAGTAAGATGTACATAGAATTTAGGGCAGTTTCTGTCAAGGCTGAAAGATGCTATAAACTCATATTGGATATTCTGGTTCAGATTTTCATAGACCTTCTGGGGATTGAATGATTTATTTGTTCTTATTCTGAATGTTCTGTTTTTAGATCGTTGCAGATGGAGTTGATCCTAAGCAGCTAATTTTTTTCGTTTGGTGAGGAGTAAACTTAGACTGTTATATCACTTATTGTTCATTTTGCTATTTTCGAAACTAAACAATGTCTTATTATTTTCTTATAACTTTATTACAGCTTCAAAAAGCAAAAGAGGAGAAAGACTAAATTTTTAGTAGATAAAGCAAAGCAAGTACGACCAGTTACCTTAACTTCTGATGTGGCTGCTGCAGAAAGTGATCTTTTGAACAAGGCTGAGGGTACGCTTTGTTTTGTAAATTTTCTTTTCCTTGAAAAAGTCTTCTGTGTCAAGTACCACTCTCTCCTTCCACGTCAATTTTGTACTGTTCCATTTCCTTTTAATGAGGAATTTGAGAACAATGTTAATATTTTCAATAATCGACTAGTTTTATTGTTTAATAAGAAAAGCTGCTGAGGCCCACCTTGAGTTATATCTTTGAATAATAATATTACATCTTGTTTTTGGGGGAATGTCCTTGTTTACTGGTTTTGCTAGAAACGTTGACTCTCCGGGAAGATGTGACTTTATTATTGTCACACAAATAAACTTATGAGTTGCATCATCAGTTTATTTCTTGAGTTTTGTTATGTGAGCGAATTTGACCTGGGAGGTCATGGCCAAAAAGGTCTAAGTTTTTAAAAAATGATAAAAGTTACACCATCAAATTTATCTTAAAGTTCTATTACTGTTTTTTTTAATAATTATTATGAATAGTAATTAACGGTCAACTTTCGACCTCAATTGTTGTGTGTGCCTTACAAAAATAAATAGAGAGCACACATATTAGAGGTCAGTGATATTTTTCTCGGACATCTTAAATTTGTGACAATGTCCTTAGATTGGTGTTTCTCATCAATGATGGTGGACGCCTCCTTGGTGTTTTTTTTTTAAATATAATTATTCATTACCTATCAAAAAGAATTATAACATTTCGTTAATGATATCTGCCTTTTGAACGATTAAATGTCATATCTTTATTGTTAATATATATGTGTCTTTTGGGCATCTATGTCAGTATGTCTGCATGAATGTTGTTGTGTTATAGACCTTCGTATCCCATTAGTGTTGTCATTTTACGTTTGCTCATGAAACCAATTCTCTTAACGAGGTTGAAAAGCAAAGTAACTGAAAAAACCTCTTTTGTGGTTTAAGATGTTTGAGACACTTTTGAGTGAATGTTGAATAACAAGGCAATGAAACTAAGCCCTCCATATCTGCTCGCTTCTCTTTCCTATTATGTTTATGTATGTGCTAATGTATCCAGTTATTTACCAATGTACCCATTTAATGTGGCAACAGAGGTTGATCCAAATGTAATCTTTTAGTTGAGTTCCTTAACATTTGGGTTTGGGTAATTTTACAAGTTAAGACTATAAAAAGTGTGTCTTGTCGGTTAAAAGTGATAATGGCACATGCTGTGAGGTAAGCTTTTTATTGCCACCTTTGGGCATTTACTGTAATATTTTTATACTATCTTTTAGCTTGAGATTACTTTTAGTTTTTTTTTGTTTTAGGGTTTGTGAAAGCCAAAAAAAACTGATTGCGAGTTGTGTTCATCTTGTTGATTGCGATTGATAAAAAACCCTTAATTCTCACCAGAGTTAATATAAAAGGGATAGGTCCAAACTATTATGGGTTTTTGTAAATCAGTAAACGAGATGAACACAAGTCGCAAAAGGTGGCTTTCTTGGCTTTCACTAAACCACAGATGGCACCATCATTAATTTTCATAACCAAACTTTCTAAAAGAAATACAGTGAGCCATTCATTTAGGGTTATTAGACTAATGTAAACCCTAAAGGTGCTCTGAATCTAAAAGTAATTGATATCCCTGGTGAGCCAACTCAAAACATGGGCCATTATCTATGTAAACCCGCAAAACATACACTTTATAGTCTTGACTTATAAAATTACCCAAACACGAATGTTCAAAACTTTACATAATTAAGTTTCGATCGACCTTTTGATTCCGCATCACTCTTTTATTCCGATTTCCTTTTGGAACTTTAACATATGCTCGGACTTCGGATAAGGATATTTGGAGAAAAGAGAAGGAAGAGAAAGCGAGGATCCAATTTCCCTTGTTGGGATATGACATGGAGAAAGGGAGGGGAAGGGGATTGAAAGGATTCATTTTCTTATTCTTTTTTGATAATCCAAATCTTTCCAACAGTGGGGCGATTCGGAAGGAAAAAGTACAAGCTTACTCTTCCCCACCTTCATTGCCTTCGTTCGGCTCCCCTTCCCCCTACTGTTTCTGGCCATATACTCTCCAAATGTTCAGCCTCCTCCTCCTTATGCTCTACTTCTTCACACTATTATATATTTCTTCCCATTTATAATTTTATAGAGAATAGGATTAATGAGCTAGAAATTTGGCCAACTTACTTTCATTTGTTATTCCCTTCAATGTGTTGCTGATAACCCTATTCTGGACTTGAAATTGGAATTGAATGAAATATCTCTATCTTCTGTCTTTCATCACATAATTAAATGTATCTTTTTAGCCCAGAGGTCATCATGAACTATGACAATTTTTATTCATCTCTCTTACTCTTTTGACAAAAGAAATAGGTTAATGGGAAGAAGGGATAAATAGAGAGAATAGAATGATAGGTGAGGTGATAGTAGAGATAATATAGTTTATAATTTTATATGCTCAGAAGCCAAGTAGATAACCCAAGTAATATCTCCTGAACATATAGTCGATTCAGTTGCCAGTCTGACTAAAGTACTGACAATTTATCTTTAGCTTCTAGTTGATGACTTGTGGCTCTATTTGTGATGCTTCCACAGTTTGCACCAATTTTTCGTTTTTGACAGGTAATTTGACTGAAAGTCTTTTTTAATGGGGTGATAAAGGATCCCTGTTGTTTGTCATCTATTTATTAGTCTATCAGTTGATGTCTTGCTGTAAATCTGGTTATCTACTAATTTGTTTCTGTCTTTATACTTGCTTTTGCTTCCTAGTAATTGATGTGTGCGTTTCATAATTTTTATCAAAAAAACTTGAATTGGCTGTTTGCCTTTCTTTAGATGCGTATTCCAGTAGAATTGAAAGAGCTCGGAGTTCAAGTGTCAATGATTCCCGAAATGCTATCCCAGGTTAGAAACCACATCGCGACCTGAAATGTTTCTTTACTTAATATTTTCTTTACTAACTTGTGTATCTAACTACTTTGCAGATCCAGATTGCATTCAGTCTATTTCAGGAGGCAGTCTTGCTCCCCCTGCAATGCTCCAGTTTGCAAAAACAAGGAAGCTATCGATTGAACGATCAGATTTCAGAAAGTTTGTCGTCACATTTTTACTTCTCTCTATTTCTTATTCCTTAGTTTTGCTAATTAATCTGTCATAAGTGCATGTCCCTGTTTTATTCGCAATAGTGGCTGTGATGAGTACTTATGATTTGAATGTCTGAAGATGCCCTCCATATCGAAGAGAGCGTATCTATAGTTTTCGGCGTTTCTTTAAGATCAGGGTTTTGAACGGGAATAGGTGAATTAGTTTTTTACTCTGAGGGGAAGGCAAGTCGGAAAACAAACAAAAAACTATTGGTGTAAAGGGGAAAACCTTCAAACAAAGCCACATGCTAAGAAGCTTTTATATAGGTAATTTAGAGAAATATACTAAAAATAATTAAGGATATTACTTGAGGTAACCTTGTGTTTTAAGTAATTTTCTAGATCATCTGAGGTAAGCAATTAATAGTCATTTTAAACTTATAGGTGATATTGAACATATAAAATGAGCATTATCTTTGGTAGCTTCAATTAATAGTCATTCTAAACTTATAAAATGAGAACTATCTAGATCATACATGTTCGTAGAATCTTACGATTCTATTTTACAATCCGATTCTAAGACCGTTTTACGATTCAAGGTAGAATTCCGATTCTAACAGCCATGGGCATATATTAAGAAAGACTATTTAGGAAACATTAGGAGTGCCCAATTTCGAACAAGTTATATTTTGACTTAATTTTAAAGCAACTTATCTTATCTCGTTCATGACAATTGCCTCCTTTCGCACTAATAAACCCTGCACTCTCTCTTTATATCACGTATCATTATCTCACTCCTAATATTTCCTAAATGGTGCTTCTTAGCCTATGCCGTGTGGCATTTATTAAACAAGCTGTTAATGCCATTTTTTGACATTGCTCACCAAAGCACGTGTTGATATCTTATCATAAGCCTTCTCTAAGTCAATAAAAAGTATGTGCATGCATGGAAACAAAAATCGGCCGTTATTTAACGGATTTTGAACTCGCCGTTACGCAAAATGCTGTTATCTAACGCCGCGATGAAATTCACGTCCATCTCGCCTTGTTAATTTTTTTGTTATACTTTACCACAGTTGGTCAAAGAAGAGCAGCGATATATACACATAGTAATTTTTTTGTTATACTGTACAGCAGTTGGTCAAACAAGATTAGGCCTTTTGCATGGGTCTGTGTGGTCACAATAAAGAGAAAGAGAGAGAGGAAATATATCAAAGATGTTATAAATTACTCAAATATGAGGGAGCTCTAGGATGGGGAAGGACTTACTAATGTAACGAATTATCCTTGCTATGTAGTCATGATTTAAAAAGTATTCTTTTTCGCTGACTATCTAACATTAATGGTCCAAGAGTTTGGTAGCCATGGCGCCTTTCATGCTAAAAGACCGTGGAGTTTAATAGTTTGCGGCTTTTGCGCATATTCTTGGCATTTGTATCATCGTATTGAGGCTCAGCTTGCGTCCTACTTGAATAAGTGAAGGCTTTCTTTGTTGTTTATTGCAAAACGGAATCAAAACTCGGGGTTCCTTTATGTAAAGCCCGTAATGTAACATATTTTGAACTTGCCACTCCGCGAAAACCGCGCCGATTACAAAAGTCACGTCCTTCTTGCTGCAGCTTTTGTTACATAATGGTGACTCGCCATGTTAGAACATCTTTTTCCTGCTACACCCATTACTAGTCAGAATTGGCAAAAAAAGAGAAAGGGAAAACATACGTTGCAACTACAAAACAAAAAGCACTCATCAAAGAGAGGAGAAGAACATGACGTGTGCTTGCATGTTCGGTAATATATGAGTAAGAACCTATTTGTACCAAAGGATGGGGCCCGTGGGGGAATTCATGGTTTAAGGAATGATTCCTGCACCATGTGTATAACCCAACTATTTGGTAAGTTTGGTCGATATTAAGTAATAAGAATACTCCTTAAACTTGAAAAATGCAAATTTGAGGTTAAAAATCCACTTAAAAGAAAATTCCTGCCGCGTTAAGCGCAATCCGTTTCATTCACCCGTGTTGGAATTTGGAATTGCACTTGCAATGAGAAACTATGGTTGTCCTAATACTCTAATAGACCTATACCCTTTATTCATATTAGGCATGGTTCGTCTGTCTAATTCTCTAATGTATCTTGCTTACTATGTCTGCTCTGGTTGTTTTCAGTCGTGCATTAATGGAGAAGAGACAGTTCTTTCACTCGCACAGAGCACAGGTGTGATGATTTGTTTTTGGTTGTTATTTTACTGTCACTTTTTTTGGTTCTATTTCTACTTCCTATTGCATTATCATTCTATGTATGTTTGCTTTGAAAACATCTGAGGAAAGCTTGCTTTTCCTACTTTAAATGTTTGCAATACCTCAATAGAGATGACTGGTATTTAAGTTTCTCCAAAGTAATCCTGAGAATTAGACTTGGCAAAATTAGACCCGGAACCCAAAAATCTGGGTCAAACCGAAACCGACCCAACCAACGGCTTTTCCAGGTTTAGAATTGAATTTTGAAGCATTTTGGTCTTAAACTTGGGTAAAATAAAGCTATATTGTATTTGTAGTTTTGTACTTTAATTTTGACATTGTATTTGTGGTATCAGTCATTCTAGTTAGTATTATCTACGTATTGGATAAACAATAAACATTTATTTATATGTATAAAATAAGCAATAAATACAGAAATTCATGCCAAAAATAGAAACTAAAAAGGAGGCCTTGGCCGCCTGACCGACCGACCTCCCTGAGTCCCTGTGTCACAGGCAAGCGCTCCTTAACCCGATATCGAAACTTACCCGACCTGAAAATGACCCTAACCCGAATTTATCCGACCCAAAAACGACCCGACCGACTGTTTTGCCAGGTCTACTGAGGTCATATATTTTTTCCCAAAACACATTCCCCCTGTGTCACATTTGGGTATTGTGGCTATGCCGTGGTCTATGACGGGAATTGAAGTCTGACAATTTCGGAAAAATAAGATCTGAAGCTCTTACTATGATTTACCATTTTCCGTTATCATGCATTCCAAATCAATCTTTAAAATATAAAAAAGAAAATGAGGCAAGTTGATTACAGAACACACACAATTTGACAAACCTCTAATATATTGTCCTTATCCTCTTCAAAGATGTTAGTAGCGTTACTAGCGTAGAGTCTGCTTCATCCAGAATGTAGTAGGTTTGGTCATATTATGTAACAAAATACTACTTTAAACTAGAGGAATGCAAAATTGTGGGTGAGAATCCATTAATGTTTATTATACAAAAAAAATTACATTGTTTTAGCAGCAATCTTTTCTTTCATTACAATCTTTCACCCATTACAAGCTGCTTTTGTGACATCGCCTCATCCACATTTTCTATTCATGCCTTCAGTTAAACTGTATTGTGGTTTGGTGTTTAATCACACTAAAAGTGCAAACCTATGATCGTATCCTATTTTTCTTGAAAGAACAACCAAATTCTGCAGTGTTACATAGAAAATGAATGACCAAACTGGAATTGATGCCGTACACCAAAAGAAAAACCATATCCTTAAGGTAACATTGATAAAGAATGGCCAAACTGGAATTGACGCCCTACATCAAAAGATATGCTTTGTTGCTGTTTTCTGTGCTGTCATATTATGGAAGATCTTGGTTTGTGTTTAACTTTTTTAGTTAAAACTAGCTGTGAAAAAGGATAACAAAATGATATGCTGCTAATTACTGCAGCCAATGGCATTGGAGCAAGTTTTGTCAGATCATGATAGTGAGGATGAAGTTGATGATGATGTAGCTGATTTAGAAGATCGAAGGGTATGTACAATGTTTTTTCTTTGAATTTTAATCCCGTGCTTTATTATCTGTGGCTTCAGCTGGAAGGAAATTGTCTGGCTGGGATAGTTAACCAGCCACGTTTCAAGGCTTCCGAAATAAGCGAAAACAAAGTACAGCTTTGAGTAGAACCAAATATTGGTGGTGATGTGATTGGGAACTGCTATTGGAAACGAAAGCGACTTCTGGACTCTAGTCTGATGCAGGACGTTCAGACACTTTAACGTTTTATCATATATATATTATGCTTGCTGTTATTAACGTACTCCAGAGCTAATTCTGTTTGAGCCATAATTCTTCCACTCTCAAGTGTCAATAATCACCCACTCCTTTTTTTATCCTTTTCTCAATCCTGTTTTCTTATCAGCTCTTTCTCCAACCATCTCTTCTTCCTCAGTCATCTTTCATCTCCCTCTTCTACCCCTTTTCTTGTCTAGCTTGCAGTAAATTGCCCACTACTCCCATTTTGCTCCAGGTTTGAACTTGTGGGCCATTGCTTGTGGCTGTCTAGACATGCGACAGAAGTTAAGATATTTTCTCTCTTTGATTGGGTGCATTGAGCTGTTCTTGAGCTCCACACCCCTCCCCTGGCCTTTGTTGGAAGATTAGAATTCTTTCCCATGATGTGTTTGTAGTGTTTGGCGAGTTCAGCGTACTGACAAGTGACCATTTATGTCTTGTGGATTTTTGATCACCAGTATCTACTGCTACATGTGCTGTGAGAGTTGAGTTATTGACTACATCTTCAGGTTGCTTGTGGCCGTTGTAAATCCGGAGGTCGGGGTTGTTTTTCAGAGGAAAGGGGAGGGGGCATTGCTGAAAGTGAAAGATCAGGAACATTAATTATATTATTATATACCCTTTTTGAGCTTGATTTTTGAGTGAAGAGTTGCCATGTGAAAGGGCTGATGAGCCCTTGCCTATTTGTATTCTAGATGATGAATTTGGAGTTCTATGAATCGCAGATGCTTGATGATTTTGTGGATGTCAGCAAAGACGAGAAACAAATTATGCATCTTTGGAACTCTTTCGTCAGGAAGCAAAGGTATGTCTGTTGATTATTCAGTGCCAATATAATGATATATATGAAGAAAATTAGACCTTTTTCTGCAGCTCCTATTTTCCTTCACTCGTTTACTTTTCTGTTACGCTTGAGCACCTCTAGGAAGGTACAAGTACTTTGAGCTCATAGTAAACTTAATTTTGTGCTAGTGGTCTTCTCTTGTTGCTTATCTTTTGTGTGGCCTAATTTACCTTTCTTTGGTTAATTTCAAATGACCTGTCTTATACTTAACCGTTAAGTTCAGCAACATGGACCTCAATCAGAAGATTCAAAAGTAAGGATAATGTCTAAAACTCATATGAGAAAGCTATATGTGTGCGCTGTGACAAGAAGCAAGAAGCTACTGTCTTCTACAAGATTGGCAATAAGATCATCCTTCATGATTAACAAGATCCATAAACCCTTTTCGGTAGTAGAGATATGAAGAATATGCTAGTGTTTTCTAATACGTTTATGATTATATTAGTGTATATTCTTACGTATTTCTGCGTAGTTCTTTTTGAATTGCAACATATCTTTTCTTGGTTAAAAAATTCAAAAATTGACCGTATATATGAGTTACAAAATTAATAAAAATTCATTATTATATGAGATCTTGTTAGATTCGTTTTAAGTGTATATTTTGAAATGTCAACGTTTTATAATTTTTATTTATACATGATTCAAGATACTAATGGTCAATTCTTCCATTGGAGTCTGCGAAAAACATATGTTGCAATTGAAAAACAACGAAGGAAAGTTATTCGACCTTAACTTTCACATTTTGCTACTCACCACTTTACCCCTAATATCTGTATTTATCATCAAGTAAAAATTATGAAATTTTCACTTGATGTGGCATTCATCGCCGCCTTGCCGATCTCAAGCCCGAATAAACAGGAGGAGGAAAATATGAATATTATTTGGGGGGAGGGGGGCATCCCTTTCTCAGTGACGCACTTCACAGCCTCGGGTATGCAAGTGTGGCCAGGCTGTCCCCCGAGCGCAATGCGCCATCCCGACACCTAAGGGTGGTGTCACATGGGGCCACATGCACCTGTTGTGGTAAAGAAGCTAGTCAGTGGTGATGATAAGGATATTGGAATGCGTTTTGGGACATGTGTTATTGGCGCTTTGGGGGAAGATCAATAGTAAAAGTAGAGGTTATGAGTAACGTGTCTTAGAGAGTAGGTTGGTCATAAGGCTAGGCAATAGCTTCATGGGCATAAGCTTTGGTACTCAGGAAATAATAAGGGTAGGAATGAGGTGGGTATTCTGTTCGTATTAGAAATATAGTGAGGAGGCAGAGGAGACGTGATCAAATGATAAAGTATTAAGCTTGTGATAGGGGATGAAGTCGTAACTATAATAAATGCTTGAATAAGACAGGAATCCGGAAGGACTTGGAGGAAATGGTGCCACTTGTTCTCTGAGGTGAGATATTGATCAAGTGTGGTGACTTCAATGGACATGCAGGCTTTAGTTAAGATAGCTTTGAAAATGTTCACAAAGATTTTGTTTTGGGGACAGTGAAGTTACAATTTGGTATATAACCATTAGCCATTAGGTTTTCAGAAAAACTCCTGTAGTAACTTGTAGGAGTGAAGGTATATGGAAGTTAGATGGACTTCATTTCACTTTTAGAAGAGTAACATGGCCGTATGGTTATCCCAAGTGAGAGTATGACACTTAGAGGAGCGGTGCTTGATTTCGAGGTTGAAGTCTTGAAGATGCATAAGAAGTTGGAGATCAAAAGTGAAGCCTAAGATTGAGTGATAAGTTTCAAGGGGAGAATGAACATAAATTTGTGAATATGATGAGCATTATAGTTAGGTATATGACCACTTTAGCATAGATTTCGAGATAGACTTACCAGTGCTAATATGGAGCATAGTGTAAAGGAAGCGCATATGAGGTCCTAGGAGAACCTAAAGGAAGCATCACATTTTGGTGGAACGAAGAAGTGGGACAAGCGATAAAGAGCCAACTAGTATGCTTTGGGAAATGTAGGAGTGACGAGAACTGTTAAGTATAAAGAGGCTAGAAAGGAAGGAAAGAACCGAGATCAATTTGGATATGAAAAAAGGGAAGAGGACTTTATAGAATTGCTTGTAAGTGAGATATCAAAAGGGTTTAGTGTGGAAAGGATATGGACTAAAGAGATTGTGAAAGATAAGGACATTAAGCATACTTAGAGGTCTCACTTCAGTAACATATTTAACGGGCATCGAGGGCATAAAGGCACTCATGACATCATTAATTGTTTATAATAGTTTATTGGAAGAATTCGAAAGGGAGGAGCTCAAAATGGCATGGAAAAAAAAGGAAATTGTAGAGAACAAGACTTGAAGGACGGGACATAGATGGCATATGGATGTTTGATGCCATGGCATACATACTGGAGTGGAGGGAGAGAGGGATCAAATGATGGAGGATATTATAACAGAGGATAAGTACTCCTTTTGTATAAGAACAAAGGTGACGTCGAAGATTTTACCAACTATGAGGAGATCAAATTAATGAATCATACTACGAACTTTTGGGACCAAGTGATTAAGTAAAGGTTAAGAGTGTAAATATCTCGGAGAACCAATTTGGCTTATGCCACAAAGGTCGAGTTGACTACATAGGCAATTTATGTTTTGAGACACTAATGGAGAAACTATTGGAATAAGGAAAATGATTTAGATCTTGTTTTTATGGGTATGGAGAAGGCGTGTCATAAAATAACAAAGGAAATACTTTTTGCATTACAATGTTGGAAAAATAAAAAGAGTATATTGACATTATTAAGGACACGTATAAGGAAGTGAACATGAGTGTGTGTAACAATGTTGGAAAGACAAGAGAGTTCTCTCTTACGATTATAGAACATTAAGCTCGAACCTTAGCCCTTATCTTTTTGCTATAGTTGTCGTTCAAGATGATATGCCATAGTGTGTATGATGTCTGTTGATTATATTGTGTTTGATGAGACCAAAAAATTTGCAAAAAGTAAGTTAGGAATTTTTGATACAAACTTTGGAATCTCGAGGCTTTAGGTTACGGAGAAATATAAGGGATATCTCAGGTTAGAAGCATGGAGCCAAGGGCTATCACGTTAGATGGTGAGATGGACGACTTCAACTTCTTTCACTAAATAGGATCTATTGTCCAAAAGGATGGGAACTTGGATAGAGAAATGGCTCAACTGAAGTGGAAGAGTGCCATGATGTGATCTCGCATGCCCCAATATGTGATGTGCTAATGCACGACAATATGTTGTGTGGTATCGAATAGCGGGTTTAGACACTTTGGAATCTTGAGGCTTTAGGTTAAGGAGAAATAAGACGAAATATCTCGGTTCAGAAACATGGATGCAAGGGCCATCACCTGGATGGTAAGATGGACGATTTTGATTTCTTTCACTATATAGGATCTATTATCCAATAGGACGGGAATTTGGATAGAGAAATGGCTCTGAAGTGTAAGAGTGCCATTATGTAATCTCCAATGCCCAATATTTGATGTTTTAGTGCACAGCAATATGTTGTGTGATATTGAATATTAGGTTGTGAAACATTGTCACATTCGTAGATGCATGCGTTGGATGCATAAGATACATTGGATATGTGCCATGGAATGAGATAAATATGAAGAAAGTAGGTTACATCTACTTACAGTAAGATGAGGAAGACTAGTGTAAAATGGTTAGACATGTAAGGCGTGATCATGTCTTGGTTTTTGTAAACTTTCCTCCCTTAAATTCTTTTATTTAGCTTTACATCTTTTTTGGCCCTCTTCTAGAAGACTTTCTCAAATTTTATTATACATTATATTATGATTTTCACCTTAAATGTCCTTCATTTTCTTGTTCCTTATATTTTCTCTCGTCTTACTTCTCTCACTTTTGCTTTCATTTTTTTCATGTCTACTCTCCTTATATCATTCTTCTAATTTTCTTGTTCCAGTAGTCTTGGAGACGAAAATCTTATAACAACTAATGTTAACAGACCCAAAATCATTTTAATATTGAAGGCTTTGTTGTTATTTTGGTAACAATTAGGAAAATTTGATGCTTTGGAGAATATACATTGAAAAAAATCCAATAATATGTAATATTAGTATGAAACTAAAGTCAAACTAGGATACGTTAAAAGTGTCAAAAGCCAAACTTGAATAATTAATATCTAATAACAAGCAGGGAATATATGTCAGGAATTCTATTTGTTCTTAGTGTACAAGATATCGCCCCTATTAATATGGATGTTTTTCTTTTCTACAATTAAGTTAGGCACTTTAGTTGTCCTCTGCAGACAAAGATCCGGGTCCATTGTCAATCTAAAGAAGGATGACCCATTTATAACTTTTTTTGCTTAAAAATGGAGACATTTTATGTGAGTTGGAACCCCATTGAGCTTGTATATGATGAGGCTCTCCTCTTGCAGCAAAGGCATATGTGCCCACCCAATTATAATGATAATGAACTTTGGGGAGTGTATTATATGAATGTTCATCCATAAGTTTGGGTTTTCAAACTTTGGCATGGATGCTCGTCAAATGCTAGAGGCCTAGAGCAAATGAAAGTTGTACATATAGCAAATGAGAGAGGGAAATGTTTCTCTCTATAAAATTTGCTACTACGATATGTTAAAAAATAAAATTAAAAAGTTAGAATACCAATAGATACTTTCAATGGTGTACAAATATACTATTTTTATGATGTATGTTTGAACACGTTTTTTTGGTAGGGTAGGGAAAAAGTAGGAGATCGATGAACCTTGTTTTTGGTTCATGCAAAAGAAGGGAACAGAATGGTGTGTCAGCATTATATGGGGGAGGGAGAAATGAAGAGAGAGATATGGATGGACCTTGGGACCATTTTCTCACTCAAACTTTTCTCTCTCAAATGGATCACTTTTTTCCTTTTTGGTTTGGGGGGGGGGGGAGGCATTTTAGATAGGAGTACTTTTGTCCCTTCAAGTTTGGAAAGAAGCAAAACTTCACTGCATTTTGAGACTGTATTTGATCTATTTGGTCTGCTTCATCCATGGTCTCAAACTAAAGTTTCATGCCTTCAGTATGGCAATCCACGTGCCATGAAGATCTTGCTGCAATCAGAAGTACTTGAAGTATATGCAATATGCTGTCCACATTAATGTTTATAACTTTTTGGGGTGGTATGATATGGCCATTGGATCTTTATGTTGGAAACTTGGAATCAAGTTCCTGACTTTCTAAGTAGGACTTCTTTGAGGGAACTTTTCTCTATATGGGTTCAGAATTTGGAAAATGCTGCTAATATATTTCATTGCCAAAAAACTTGTTTTTAATTGAGGGAATGAGCTTTCAACTTTCAAGGGCCTCCTGATAGTAGAAAAATAAGTTTCTGAGATTCTTTCGGAGCCTTCTCTGAGTTTTGTTTTATGGTTTCTAAATGCTATTATGTGGCTGAAGTGTTTTACATCTGGATAATGTCAGAATTCTTGCTGATGGTCACATCCCTTGGGCTTGTGAGGCGTTTTCACGATTGCATGGACATAACCTTGTCCAAGCTCCTGCTCTGATTTGGTAAGCGTCTCTTTCTTTGCCCTGTAGGTGTCCTTTGTTTTCAAAAATCTTTTCCCTAATTAGGGATGACAGCTTCTTGCTAGATTACTAGTAAAGCACTAGAAGCCTACCTTTTTCCGTTTTGAAGGAAAAACACCTGAAATATTCTAGGCTTGGATTATATTGAAAACCCCTTATTCAATTCTGGGATAGAAAAACTCTTAGGTGGGGCTTCAATGTGCAGTGACATTATTTTTTAAAATAATCCTCAAGAGTTGGTCTTATAGATGGTCTAATTTTAATTTAAAATTAGGCAATAGCCCAAGCCCAATAGAAAGAAGAGAACGAGGCACCTTTTTGAATAAAGTGCTGGTCTTAAGTTAGTCTAATTTTAATATAATGTTAGACCGCGTCTTTTAATAACTCCTCAAAAACACTTATAGATAGTTTCCTAATTCTTAGCGACACCCACTAGCGTTCATGTTAAAAAACGTAAGTCTTGTGTAGATGGTCTATGCACATGCTTATGGATAGACGATGGTAACTTAATGTAGTAAAGTTTAACTTAAAATGATAAGGTGTTAAAATTTTAGAACCTTACATTTTTAATTTGAAATTCCATATGGTCTATTCTTTTGCTGTTTAACACAAGTTTTTGTATTATATCTAAGCAAATACTTTTAAGCTTCAATTAAAATAAAATTACTTTTAATGATTTGTTTTTAGACAAAAACATTGTGACGGATACAGCTGAGAATAACAAATGACTTGTGGTTGGTTCTCAGAATCATTTTGTCATCGGGGAAATATAAGTCTGCTGAAGGTTATTTTGTTGTGAGTTTGGATGTCCATATGAATGGTGTTGGACATTTAAGTGAAAATATTGAATGTTTTTGCTGTGTATTAGCAATCGTGGCACAATCACATTCTTTTTTCCATTTATTCTTCTATAGGTGTTGGAGATTATTTATGATCAAATTGTGGAACCATGGACTTCTGGACGCACGCTCCATGAACAACTGTAATTTAATCCTTGACCAATTCCGAAAACAGGAGACAACTCATATTTAAAAAGCTCAACGGGGATCAGTCGTCTAAAGCTCTGAAATCGAACGCCGATTTTGAAATTCAGTACGATATAACTGGCCAAAGAAATCATTGTTTTATCTGTTTCGGCTGAATCTTGCACTTCCGGGGGTAAATAGAGGCGCTTAAGAAATCACAAGCTTAGAAAATACAGAATGCAGTATGTCTGTTTGTTCTTTTGGCTAACTTACATTATTCATAATTTATTTTGATAACATTTTGCATGTAATAAATATTGTTTTGAAAATTTCTGTACCTCTTAAAGTTATTTTATCTTAACTTCCATATTTTCATTTGTGACATAAAGTTCAATCGCCCTTATAAACAAAGAGATTTTCGTAAGAGTATTGTCAAAGAAACTAACTGATTAGTAGATAGGGAAGTTAATCAGAAAGGTGTTGGATAAACTTTCCGTTACATAAATTGATGTATTGGACTGTTTGATTGTAGATTATATGGTCTAGACTAACCAAGCAAGGCTCGACCTAGTGGAAAGGTGTGAGCCATCTAAGTTGGGGGTTCAATCTCCACTAGGGGCACTTTGAGAGTAAGATTTCCCTCGTCATTTTCCCTTCTCTCAAAGCGCCTGGCCAAATAGGACTAGAGCGAGGTCCGGGCCACTTTTATCAAAAACAAAATAAAAAAAATATGGTCTAGACTATATTATGGGTCACGTGTCCTCAAATATCCTCAATGGAACCTAAAAACACTGGTGGCGACATTGTATGATCCACATCTATCTTCGACCATTTTCTTTCGCGTAACCAGAAAACTATTCAATTTCGGCCATTTGGAATGTCTTTTCAAAGTCCATTTTGCTTTCAACTGATTTTCTAATAATGTGCCCGTTGTCGCTTCTGCATGTCCTCTAATTGGTTTTACGTCAAATAATGATCTCACTAGTCTCCTTTCACAATTCATCCTATAGCTTTTAAATGTCCTCTATAACCCCTAAATACATAGTCGTATCATATAACCACCAAACCCCTCACATGATAGTCTTCAATTTTGACCGTCCAGAACGTTATTTCAAGATTTGTATGTTGAGCCTGATTTTGCTACCACGTATCCGCAATTGCTTTTGGACATCCCATAACCGATTTTTGTCTCAAATAATGACCATGTATATCTCATTTCACAACTTTATTGGTATCATCTCTACAATGTTGGGTTATCCTACCCCTCAAATTTCCACAATGGCCCCTAAAAAATTTTGAAACTACCTTTCTATATTCACCCAATTCGATCCACTAGCTCATGGCCACATTATATATCACTTATGGAACCTGCTACATGATTCCTCACGAGTTTTCTTCTAGGGCCTTGGAAAGCAGAAAATCATGAGTCATATGCTTCGATTTTGGCCGTCTGAAAATCATTTTTGGTCCCGTCTTGTTTTCGACCGATTTTTTTACCACGTGTTTGTTGTCACTTCTAGACATCCCGCGACCAATTTTAGATTCAAACAATGACCATGAATTTTATCTCCTTCAACAATTTCATCAATACATAGTGGTAAATCTATAGTAGACTCGGAAAAAGTTATTCATAGTGGTTATTCATAAACCTGAAGGGATGTTTGTGGTCCAATATGATTTCTTGTTTAAGGGAAACAAATTGTGTATTCCTAAATGTGGCGTTATGTAATTGCTTGTTAGAGAAGTCCATAATAGGGCTAGTAAGTGTGGTCACTGTGAGATACGTAAGACTTTTGATACTTTAAACAAATATTTATATTGGCATGGTAGGATTAAAGATATTCATATGGTGGTTAGCAAGTGTGCTACATGTTAGAAGGCTAAGAGTACTTTTCATAAAGGACTTTATACTCCATTGTCAGTTCTAGATTTGCATTGGAAATGTGTTTTCATGGATTTTATTGTTAGCTTACCTAGAACTCAAGAGGCAAGGATGTTGTTATGGTAGTTGTTGATCGTTTTTCAAACATGGCTCATTTTATTCTCATGCATAAAATTAATGGTCCTTTACATGTTGTTGACCTATATTTTCGAGAAATCGTGGAATTGCATGAGTGCCTAGAAGTTTTGTTTCTGATAGGGATTCAAAATTCCTAAGTCATTTTTGGAGGAGCCTTTGAAAGATGGTTGGAACTAAACTATTATTTCATAAAAGTCATCATCCTCAGACAGATGGTCAAACTAAAGTCACCAACATAACTTTGGGGTTTTTATTGCGTGAAGATGTTAGCAAAACTCAAAAGATTTGAATGTAAAGTTGACTCATTGTGAATTTGCCTACGACATATCTCACACATCCACTACTTCTTATTTCTCCTTTTGGAATAGTGTAAGGTAAGAATCCATTATTTCCTGTTGATTTTGTTACTTTGCCTAAATCTGAAATTTATGTTGATGGTAAGAAAAGACTAAAGTTTTTAAGAAGACTTGTGAGCAAGTCCAGGTAAAGATTGAGAAGAGGAATGCTTTGTACAAGCAAAGAGGCAACAATGGTATATTGTGAAAGGAAGGTTTTCATGGTCATTATTTGTATCTAAAATCGGATATAGGACGTCAAGAAGCGACTACAAACACGTGGTATAGAAATTGTGCGAAATAAAAACGGGAATTGGAATGACGTTTTGGACTGCCAAAATGGAAGACTAATACTTGGACGTCTCAAAGGCTTGTATTATCGCTCATGAAAATGGCCCCTCGGGGCCTTTTCTGGACCAATGACCTTTTTTGTTCGGGCCCTCCTCGAAGGTCTCCTTATGCTCACGAGTCACTCTCAGGCGGAAGCAAGGCCTTAATTCACCTTAAGTGGCTCTTTTTATTGGTTTTGTGATGGACATGTTAGCTTCGGATGCCTTTGGTTCCAACCAAGTGTCCTCTTTCAACCCACATAATTCTTTCAAAGGGTATCATATAAATCCCATAAGGACCTAAGAGGGCTCTCGTTAAATTTTCTCGGCGGGGTTAGGGACGTCCAAAAGGCGTGTATTAAAGCCCAAAAAATGGCCTTATGGAGCCTTTTCCGAAGGAATTTGTGGGCCCCAGAACCTCCACGTCTTTGGTGAGAAAATTTGATAGAAGCCTCCTAGGGCCTTAGATAGAAGAATCATGGTGTGCACTTTCGTGTACTAGCTAAAGCATCTATCTAGCAAAGGTCATATCATTTTACTACCGTAGTAGATAATCTTGAAGGGGAAAGATATATTACTTTAGACTTGTTGATTTAATGGAATATTCTATCAAATTCAATTTTTTTAGGGTGTTTGGTCTTTTTTGATAGAACTTTTCTTTAAACTTTACAAAAATTACATTTTTTTAAAGTAAGAAATTAAGAAGGAAATTAAGAAGGAAATTAAGAAAGAGTCTTCATTTTTATTTTATAGGGACTGTTTGAAAGCATTTTGTAAGGGCAAAAGAGTGAACATGGTCCAACGATGAGCAATGAGAAGGCATTTTAAAGTAAAGTAAACTGGTTTAAAACTCAACATATGGGTCTGAGAGATGGTTGCATTATTCATGGGAAATATTTGACTTATTTAATGTTTTCTGGTTGTCTGGTAATTGATCAATAAAATCAGAGTCAGCATTTTTGGACTTTTGATTAACCACCTTCAACACGTGTTGTTGGTTTTTGTAAATTTGGTTGGCTTCTGAAATTCGTGTTCATTTCCTCATGCATGCATTGCATATTGCATGGTATCTTAAGAAGCAAATCCTCCAAATTAAATAGATAGATTTTCTGTATTTCAATTTCCATATTTATCTTCACTTAGTTAACTATCTAATTTATGAAGTCAGGTAAGCAACATTTTAATGATTCAGAGTTAAAGTATCGATCTTTATGGGTTTTGATATACATAGCCCTCATAAGAAACAACAAATTCCATGCATTAACTTTACTTTTCTTATTCCAATTTAATGTAATAATATTATGGATCTGAAAGTCACTTGAAAGTATTTAATTTGACAGCAGTTAATGAGAATTGAACACTCAATTTCATAGTGTATGGAAATTAAAGGTACAAGCTCAATCTACCAAATGCCATAGCTTTTTCTAGTTTCCTTTCATCTGTTTGAAATGTTGATTGCATTTATTTAAATCAAATAATACTAATCACATGAGATGCTTTAGTTTTAGATTTGTATCAATACATATTTTAAAAGATGAATTTTTTTATTTTGAAGTTCGGTTGGATGAATATTTTAATATGTTGATTGTATGTTGATGAAATTTTTTTAGTTTCTTTTGAGTGTTTGAAATGTTGATTGCATATTTTTCCTATTATGAGACTCTATTGGGACACCCGGAAAAGCACCCGTCAAAAAAAATCAACCTGACCAATAATGTTCCGATTTTTTCATTTTCGTGGACTATTACTCAAGCACCGGCCACGTCCCGGGACCCGAAGTCGGATCTTGCCCAAAACATTATTAGGGCCTCCTTGGGCCATATGAGGCCCTTTGGAACCTTAACATGCCCCAGCAACGGGCACCGGATGCCTTCCAATCCCACCTCCGTAATTCCGACCGATACCGATAACCGACTCGAGATGCCATTTAGAGGCCCTTTTGGGGCCAGAATCCCCCCAAAATTTACAGAGACCCTATTAGCACCCCGGGAAGGCACCCGTCAAAAAAAATCACCCTGTCTGAAAATGTTCCGTTTTATTCGTTTTCTTGGACTATTACTCACGCACCCGCCACGTCCGTGGCCCAGAGTCTGATCTTGCCCAAAAATTTTTTAGGGCCTCCTTGGGCAATATGAGGCCCTTTGGAACCGTAACATGCCCCAAAACCGGGCACCGGATGCCTTCCAATCTCACCTCCGTAATTCCAACCAATACCGATAACCGAATCGGGAGGCCATTTAAAGGCCCTTTTGGGGCCAGAAGCCCCCCAAAATTTAAAGAGAAACTATTGGAACCCCCGGGAAGGAACCCGTCAAAAAAAATCACACCGCCCGAAAATATTCTGATTTACCCGTTTTCGTGAACTATTACTCACGCCCCGGCCAGGTCCCAGGGCCCGGAGTTTGATTTTGCCCAAAATTTTGTAAGGGCCTCCTTGGGCCATATGAGGCCCTTTGGAACCTTAACATTCCCCAAAACCGGGCACCGAATGCCTTCCAATCCCACGTCTGTAATTTCGACCAATACCGATAACTGACTCAGGATGCCATTTAGATGCCCTATTGCGGCCAGAAGCCCCCCAAAATTTACATAGACCCTATTGTGACCTGGGGAAGAAACTCGTCAAAATAAATCACCCTGCCCGAAAATATTTGCATTTACCCGTTTTCATGGACTATTATTCACGCCCCGTCCACGTCCTTGGGCCCAGAGTCGGATCTTGCCCAAAAAAAATTTAAGGGCCTCCTTGGGCCATATGAGGCCCTTTGGAAACTTAACATGCCCCAAAACTGGGCACCCGATGCCTTCCAATCCCACCTCTGTATATAACGACCAATACTGATTACCGACTCGGGAGGCCATTTAGAGGCCCTTTTGGGGCCAGAAGCCCCCCAAAATTTACAAAGACCCTATAGGGACCCCCGGGAAGGCACCTGTCAAAAAAATCACACTGCCCGAAAATGTTCCGATTTACCCGTTTTCTTGGATTATACTCACGCCCAAGCCACGTCCCGGGGCCCGGATTCGGATCTTGCCCAAAATTCTCCTTGGGCCATATGAGGCCCTTTGGAACCTGAACATGCCCCAAAAACGGGCGGATGCCTTTCAATCCCACCTTCGTAATTCCGACCAATACCGATAACCGACTCGGGAGGCCCTTTTGGGCCAGAAGCCCCCCAAAATTTACAGAGACCCTATTGGGACCCCCGAGAAAGCACCCGTCAAATAAATCACCATGCCCGATAATTATCCGATTTACCCGTTTTCGTGGACTATTACTCACGCCCCGGGCCCGGAGTCGGATCTTGCCCAAAATTTTTGTAGGGCATCCTTGGCCATATGAGGCCCTTTGAAACTTTAACATGCCCCAAAACCGGGCACCGGATGCCTTCCAATCCCACCTCCGTAATTCCGACCAACACCGATAACCGACTCGGGAGGCCATTTAGAGACCCTTTTAAGGCCAGAAGCCCCCCAAAATTTTTAGAGACCCTATTGGGACCCAGGAAAGGCACTCGTTAATTAAAATCACTCTGACCGAAAATGTTTCGTTTTACCCGTTTTCGTGGACTTTTACTCACTCCCTGGCCACGTCCTGGGGCCCGGAGTCTGATCTTGCCCAAAATGTTTTTAGGGCCTCCTTGGGCCATATGAGGCCCTTGAGAACCTTAACATGCCCCAAAACCGGGCACCGGATGCTTTCCAATTCCACCTCCGTAATTCCGACCAATACCGATAACTGACTCGGGAGGTTATTTAGAGGCCCTTTTGGGGCCAGAAGCCGTCCAAAATTTGAAGAGACCCTATTGGGACCCCCAAGAAGGCACCCGTCAAAAAAAATCACCCTGCCAAAAAATGTTCGGTTTTACCCGTTTTCGTGCATTATTATTCACGCCCCGGCCACGTCTCGGGGCCCGGAGTCGGATCAGTCCAAAAAAATTTTAGGGCCTCCTTGAGCCATTTGAGGCCCTTTGGAAACTTAACATGCCCCAAAACCGGGCACCCGATGCCTTCCAATCCCACCTCCGTAATGACGACCAATACCGATAACCGACTCGGGAGGCCATTTAGAGGCCTTTTGGGGCCAGAAGCCCCCCAAAACTTACAGAGACCCTATTAGGACCCCCGGGAGGGCACCCGTCAAAAAAAATCACCCTGCCCGAAAATATTCCGTTTTACCCGTTTTCGTGGACTATTACTCACGCCCCGACTACGTCACGGGGCCCGGAGTCGGATCTTGCCCAAAAAATTTTAGTGACTCCTTGGGCCATATGAGGCCCTTTGGAACAGTAACATGCCCAAAAATCGGGCACCGGATGCCTTCCAATCCCACCTCCGTAATTCCGACCAATACTGAAAACCGACTCGTGAGGCCATTTTGAAGCCCTTTTGGGGCCAGAAGCCCACCAAAATTTACAGAGACCCTATTGGGACCCCCGGGAAGGCACCTGTCAAAAAAAATCACCATGCCCGAATATGTTCCGATTTACCCGTTTTCGTGGACTATTACTCACGCCCCAGCCAAGTCCCGGGGCCCGGATTCGGATCTTGCCCAAAAAAAATTTAGGTCCTCCTTGGGCCATATGAGGCCCTTTGGAACCTGAACATGCTCAAAATCGGGCACCGGATGCCTTTCAATCCCACCTCCGTAATTCCGACCAATACCGATAACCGACTCGGGAGGCCATTTAGAGACCCTTTTGGGCCATAAGCCCCCCAAAATTTACAGAGATCCTATTGGGACCCCCGGGAAGGCACCCGTCAAAAAAAAACACCATGCCCGAAAATGTTCCGTTTTACCCATTTTCGTGGACTATTACTCACGCCCCGGCCACGTCCCTGGGCCCGGAGTCGGATCTTGCCCAAAATTTTTTTAGGGCCTCCTTGGGCCATATGAGGCCCTTTGGAACCTTAACATGCCCCAAAACCGGGCACCGCATGCCTTCCAATCCCACCTCTGTAATTCCGACCAATACCAATAACTGACTCGGGATGCCATTTAGAGGCCTTTTTGGGGCCAGAAGCCCCCCAAAATTTACAGAGACCCTACTGTGACCCCCGGAAAGGCACTCGTCAAAATAAAATATTAATCACATGAGATGCTTCTAGATTTGAATTAAATATATGCATAATATAGATAAAAAATAAAATATTACTTTGACGTTGCAAAAAAATTAGAATTGAGAACGAAGGTTTTCAATATAAGAATAAACTAAACAAACTATAGATAAATCCAAGCAACATGAACTTGAACCTAAGCAAAGGATGGGAATAAAAAATCCTCTTATGACCCCCTAGAAATCGTGTATATATCTTCATAAGAAAAATAGTTACATGCTTAAACCTCATATCCATAGTTCCTTTTAATGTTGCCAATTATAAAAAGAGGTAACTCATATTAACTCTTACCTATAGATGAGTAGGAAATTAAATGATGTAATTAATGACTAAACACTCTAAAAAACAAATGTGGTAACAATAATAGAAAAAAATTAGTAGGTCTTACAAAGTGGCAGAGGTAATCAGTTTATATATGTAGTTTTGTATTATAAGACCAAGTGACTTTTAGGGCTCATTTGGGAGGTGGTGTTGGTGGTAAAGCTAAGGCAATAGATTTATGTGCAGTGTTGTATTAGAATTTAGAAGTATCATGCCAAATTGCCAATGTTTAGGTTAATACGTATGTATCTTAAACTTGTAATTTTCTTTATAAAATTTTATTTCTAAACAACCATTCATTACTACTTTAGGGGTAGTATTAAGTATAGGAATGAGAATTTGTGATTTCCTTCTCATGGCCAATATCCATGATCGATCCATTTTGTGTTTCAACTATATCTCTTGGAACGCCCTTTTTACTCTGTATCTTTCTCTGTCCCTCGGTGAAAGATCGCATCCAATATGTCTAAAAGTATCTTTATTTCCAATTAAATTTCCGATATCTTACTGAGTTTCTTCCTCATCTGATGAATATGACCGTGATAATAATAAATACACATGAATGCATGCACTACTATTGTCGTCATTTACTACCGGTTACCAAATACGTATTACTCTCTTTCTACTGACTCTTACTTAATATTGGGGGTAACCTTTAGCAGTTCTTTCACTTTTTCCTTAACTAACAAATTTTATATTCTACAATATAAATTAGTGTGAAACAGTTTTCACTCAAGAACTTCCTTACATCCCAATTCCCAAAATCCCAACTGTAGATTCGTAACTAATTCTGTTTCATTGTTGTCAAAATCCCACTAAACTGTGACGTTTCCTCTTCCTTGAATTAAATTGTCATATCCGTTTTTAACTTAGTTTTAGAAGTGAAGCTCGTGATAACATTACTAAAATGAAAATGGATTTTCTTTCCATAATTTGTGTTTACCATTGAATAAAATAAGATAACATGGGAAATTATTGTTTTCACGCAATGTTCTTAAGATTTATGTAGGCTTAGACCATTGACAAGCTCGTAGTGAGGGTTGTGATCTTGTTGGTGAAGGTAATACAATTATTCGCAAGGCTAGCAAATCGAGTCTTGAACTAGTAACACTCCGTAGGCAGTAAAAAGATTTAAAATACCGTGTGCAATGGCTGCACCGTATTTGGTGTAGTATAATTAATTAAATTTTAATCGGTCATCTATATTACTTTTGTAACATCTTCAGAACCCGATCTCTAAAAGGTAGGCGAGGTCAACTAAGATATTCGACACTCCAAATATCCTGTCGGGTAATCTATATGCGACAAGTCGAAGAGACATAAACTCCGAGCTGTGCGGAATTTTTCATCCCTTCCTATTACATTTTTCATACAATCTAAATCTAGATTAATAAGCCAATATTATAAGTATGCTACATATATCTCATAATTTGAATTATGCAATTTAGCAAATGAATAAATAACTTATGATCTTTTATACAATTATACTATTAACTTAATTGCATGATGCATTTAAATATAAACTTTGATCTTTAGTAAATGTAAGGTTAAATACATTTAACCACTTTTAAGACATTTGAAAAAGAGATAGAAATATAGGACAAAAACCTAGAAACAAGGAAATAAATTAGAGATCATGCACAATTCAAGAAGCAAAAGGCATCAATTCACTCCTCATGATTTACTTTTTCTCTATATTTGTAATTTCATAATATACAAATTTCAGGAGGAGGGTGATGCTAACTAGATAGCATAAATGCTTGTCTATATATACTCTTTCACCGTACTACCTCACTTCACAACACCTTCTATTGAATTATTTCTTCTTATGGCTTTATTTTATGCTACATTTGTTAAGAATTATCTTGTCCTTGTATGTTCTTATCTCTATCATCTTTTCTAACCTTTTACCTATAGATTCATTTAAGGAAAGAAAATAAAGTGTGTGTATATATATTAGAACAAAAAAGCCATGTTTAGGGTAGATGTGGGGAATATGTTAAGACAATACTCCAATGCTTACAACGTCAGAATCCGTTATCCAAACCCATTTAACGATGCGGATTTCGAATCTGACAATTTTGAGTCGGATGAGTTTCGAATGTATAGCTTTAAGATCAAGAAATGTCCCCTAAATCGGGCCCATGACTGGACCATATGCCCGTACGCCCACCAAGGCGAACGGGCTCGAAGACGAGACCTGCACAAAGTACCCTATGTAGCTGTCTCATGCCCGGACTACCGTGCCTCAAGTGGAAATTGTCCAAGGGGTGAGCTTTGTGAGTTCGCCCACGGCGTGTTTGAGTATTGGCTCCACCCAAGCAAGTATCGCACTCACGTGTGCAATGCCGGTGACAACTGCACTCGCACTGTTTGTTTTTTTGCTCACTCGCCCAAAGAGCTTCGAGTCGAGCCGATGGCCCACCTCCCTAAGTGGGTCCGACTTGCTCTCCGGGCGAAACTCGAGGCTCAGACAAGCAGGCTACCACCCACCATCAATACCGCCACTCATATCCTCAACAGCACTATTAAAAGTGGACGAGATTTGGGCGTGATTGGACGTCCTAAGACGTCCAACACGCCCAAGTTATGGGAACTTTCTACTAGTAGCGCAAGTAGTAGTGTCAAAGAAAAGGAAAGACCCCAAGAATTGAAGTTGGAGTTTTTGGAGAGTCTACGGATGATGAGAATTAGTGACCACTACACCAACCAAGTGGTACAAACGCACAACGTTGATAGGGAAAACGTGAAGTCGGACGTACCAAATATTGATTGGGTGGCTGATTTGTTGTCTGGTTGAGAAATTGAAGAATTGAAGAGTAATCTCAGGTGAGATTCAACAAAAAGATTAAAATCTTAAAATTAATTTATAATGAGTTTTAGCTATATGCTTCTTCTATTTCCCATACCCCTATATATACTAGTATTCCTATTCCTACAACCAACATTTCTTTTTTTCTTTATTTATGATTTTAGGTTTGTTACTATGATATGGTTCGTTTTCTGGCGTGTAGGGGGCCACGAGCATCGGATGAGAATCACGCTACTTTAACTATAATAGGTGTTATTTAGTGCTTTAAAAACGTAGGTGTAACAAATCTCGCAAAAAGTTGAAAAGGGGAAACAAAGATGCAGTTTTACGTGTGACAATTGTTGTGTAGTTCGTGGCCCTCGTGAAGACTGGAGATTTAAAAAATAATGACTCCAGATTTACATGTATATATAATCGAAGTGTAAATTCATCATCGATTTGTAGATATTTATGTGTATATTTATCATTGATTTCTTTCATTCCCTAAATATAGTGTTAAATGTAGTGGTGGGAGAATTTAAAATAGATTTAAATGTCCAACAAAAAGGAAAGGAGCACTGCTAAAACAAAACTTTGAACTACTTGCAACTTAGAAGTTCAAAGGAGATTTATTTCCTATTACGACAATAAAAAGAGTAAAGTCGTGCTCTTTTGAACTGAATTATACTGCATCGATTCGAATTATACTTGTAAATATAAATTGACCGGCCTGAAAAGCTAAAAAAATAAGTCCAGAAAAAAGCCTAATTCCCTTTATTTCTAAGGGAAAATCTATCCCCTTCAACATTAAGCAAATAAGAGCAAAATTAAGTACTAGTCCAAAAATTGAGTGCAAAAAGACAAAGGCCATCCTAGTCATAGGACGTTTCACTCAATTCAACGTTATCTAAGTCCAATCCCATAAGATAACCAAATGAATACACCACGCAAGTGCGATACTCTAAAAAAAATGAGTCTACTTCAATTCAACATTTCAACGTTATCTAAGTCCAATCCACTGATTATTTACAAATATGACACATATTACTTATTTGGTTCAAATTTGGATCGGACTTTGTATATACATAATCCGGAAGATAAAATTGTTTAAAATCGTCACAATCAAGTGAATGACTGAAATGCCCCAACAACAATGTTTGTCCTCAACAATCAGAGAAACAATGGCTACCCTCAACAATCACGTACATATATCATGGAAACACGTCTCAACCAAGATTATTTTTACTGGGCACCTCAAGTGTGACAAGTATAGGAAATAAGATAGTGGATGATTGCAGAATAACGATCTTACAGAAAGAGCATGGTCGTGTGACAACTCGATGCACCAAAATCAAATTGCCACAAACTTACACTCCGGACTCGGTTTGGACTTAACGATAATCGATCTCTAGGTTTTGCACAACCTCAAAATTCCTGGCAAAAACCCCGATTAAGAGCTAAAACAAATATCGACCAAGCTTTTCTAAAGGGAAGGGAAATTGATGAGCCAAAAACTGCAAAGTCTCAACTCAATTTAGGTCGTCAATCAAGCCATAACAGCATAACATTCATAATATATTAATATGGTCATCTTTAAGGGAAGGGAAAGGAAACTGTAGAGTTGGCAATTTTCAATTTGACTCTATAGCCGACTTGAAATTACTAAGACACACCCGACTTGAACCAAACTCGCCTCGAATTGACCTGCCTACTTAATTGAGATCATAATATGGTCATCTTTTGTAAGCCCCCAATTTATAATAGAATTGTATTTGAGTTAGTAACTTTACAAATCATTTTTATGTAATCCGCCAATATAGCTTAAACACTTGGTAATTTTCAAATAATTCCGATGAACGGTGGCAAACGACCTTGTGGTACACAGAAGTCTTGGGTGATCTCGTACACACAAGTCTTGCGTGAATCGTGGTAGAAGTCTTGCGTGAGTCGTGGTTTGGGTGATCGTCGTTGTGCTAACAATACAACGATACACATAAATTTATCGGTCCACAAATGTACAATGAGGTCCCTTCCCTTCGAATTCTATTTGAGATCTAGAGATTTCGATGTCGGACAGGGTGTTAAATCGAGTAGATATTAATGTGTATGTGTCGAACCTAGAGATATCGGACAAGGTGTTAAATCAAGTAGATATTAATGTGTATGTGTCGAACCTAGAGATATCAATCGAGTAGATATAATGTGTATGTGTCGAACCTAGAGATTCGGGGTTTAAAAGCTCCTAAACGCAAGCATTGCAAAAGCGTTTAGGTATTGGACAGGGTGTTGAATCATCGACAAGGTGAACTCCTATCGTAGTTGGCAAGATATTCACCTAGTTACGTAGAATCATGCGCTTTTAGTAGAAAACTATAAGTTAAAAAACATTAACCAAAAATAAAATGCACAGAATATATTGAAATTAGAGAAAAACAACAAAGTGACCATATCAAAACAGGGAAACTTCAAACAAAAAAAAAATTACAATTACAGACTCCACCCCATTTTATAAACCCTCATATACTCCAAAACCCTTCACTATTTCCTTCATCACCATTTCAACACTACCATCATAGTTATTCCACCGTCGTTTGATTTTTCATTTGCATGCATGCAACATAACATCAACCTTACTTTATATATTCTCATACAATATATTCTTAACTAGTCTGCTGAGTTCCCCCAGTTGCCTGCTGCATAAAGTGCTCTCCTTTGTCCCTAGCTTCCCTAGTCTTTCCTGCTAGCTTCATCCTTGCTTGCTCAAGCTGGTCCGCACCCGGCGGGTGTCGCCCCGTCACGTACCTGTAAATCCAAGCCAACACCGACACAGCCGCCACTCCAAACCCACCCGAAGCCAAAAACCCACTTATCAACAACACAACCGTGATGGCGGCCGGGACCAAGACCGGGCTAAAGATCACCAACAACGGTGTGGCCACCGTTAAGGCGATAACGGTCCCTGCTAGGGTTAATGCCGAGAGGACTAGGAGTGATCCACCAGCGGTGATGGCGGTTGCCGCCTTCACCATCTGGTGGGCCCGGGGCTGCTGCCCCGGGTGAGTGGTGTGTTGTTGCTGTCCACGGTGGGTTACTTGCCCTCCATGTTGCATGTAATCCGCCATTTTTATGTAAACTCAAATTAAACTTTAACAATGTAGCTAGGATGTTTTTTGTGAAAGACTTGTGAATTGGGTAAGAGATGAGAAAAGATTGTGTTTATAAAGGTGGGAGAGGGGGCACGTGGAGAAGAACGGTGAGGCACGTGTTGGGTGGCTTATCATGCAGGACTTGCATGCAACTGTGCAAGTGTAGTTGGGTAACACGTAGTCTTTTGATTTGTCCCATTTTTATCACAATTATACTATTATTATGCTTACAAAGATGATGATGATGAATCCAAAGGTTTGAATTTACACATGTTGTGTATATGTTTTCTTTTAGATTGGATTAACTAGAGCTTATACTAGCTTATACCGGATGTTGGGAGTATGTTTTTATTGTGTGCGGCTAAACACAGCCCGTATTTATTAGCTCACAGCCCGTATACGTATAAATACGTGGTATAAAAGTCTAAATTGCCCCTCTTCCTTTACTCACTTCCTTTTAAAAAATTTTAAAAAATTTTTTTTAAAAAAAACTGATAATTTCACGGAACCGGATTGACTTTCCGGTACCGTGTACCGGAAATTCCATCCGGTTCCGTGAAATTATCAGTTTTGACGGAACCGGATGGATTTTCCGGTACACGGTACCGGAAAGTCAATCCGGTTCCGTGAAAATTCAATTTTTTTATAAAAAAAAAATTTTTTTTTTGATTTTTTTTTTTAAAAATGGATTTTTACGGTACCGGATTGACTTTTCGGTACACGGTACCGGAAAGTCAATCCGGTTCCGTGAAAATTCAATTTTTTTATAAAAAAAAATTTTTTTTTTGATTTTTTTTTTAAAAAATGGATTTTTACGGTACCGGATTGACTTTTCGGTACACGGTACCGGAAAGTCAATCCGGTTCCGTGAAAATTCAATTTTTATAAAAAAAAAATTTTTTTTTAGAAAAAATGGATTTTTACGGTACCGGATTGACTTTTCGGTACACGGTACCGGAAAGTCAATCCGGTTCCGTGAAAATTCAAATTTTAAAAAAATTTTTTTTTTTTTTTAAAAAATGGATTTTTACGGTACCGGATTGACTTTTCGGTACACGGTACCGGAAACTCCATCCGGTTCCGTGAAAATTCAATTTTTTTTAAAAAATTTTTTTTTAAAATTTTTTTTTAAACTTTTAAAAAATAATTTTTTTTTTGGATTTTTTTATAAAAAAACCGGACATAATTATATTTAATAAGGGTATTTTGGACAATTTGCTATAAAATACGGGCTGTGAGATAGTAAATACGGGCTATGTTTAGTAACACCCTTTTTTATTTCATTGTTTAAAATTAAGGGTGTTAAAGAGTTTAGCCTGTTCGCGAGCTGTTCGAGTTCGATTCGAAATTTTCATAAGGCGAGTATAATCATGATCGGCTCGAGAAGTTCGTGAACAGAATATTTTTTTAATTATATTTTTTAACATAGTGACCTCAAATATTAGTAGAATATTTTTAATAAGTCTAGGAAAAATAAATAATCTTAGTTATAATATATTATATCTTATAAATATACTATATTTTGTTATAATTTTTGAACCCAAGTCGAGTTTTGTGTAACTTGGACTTGATAATCTAAGCTCAAAAAAGCTCGAGATTCGGCTCGAGCTCGAACAAAGTATAACGAGCCAAGCTTGAGCGACCCCAAGCTCGGGCTCGGCTCGGCTCATTAACACCCCTATTCAAAATCATTAATATTATTTGGTGCGGAGAGATGTTATTCACCAAAGATATTGGTAAAAAAAAAATCTATGTAATACACCTAAGTTTCAATTTTTCTATACGGTGACACGACAAATATTTAATTGTACAAAGTGACTTTCAGAATTTAAAATTTTCATGTAATAGCCTTATCTTATTAATAGGTGGCTCAACAACTAAACCATAGTCCTTTTCTCTGTCATCCCACTTCTCCGTGCCTGGTTCTAACCAGAGTTCTACCCCCCTCATCGGAAAGGCCCTCTAACAACCTCCTCTTCCCCGTATCGCCTAATTGATCCGCGTTTCCTATTTTGGATATTGATTTTTGTAGAAGGAAGGAATTCTTGGCAAGAAAAGCATTACAAATCACTTATATGTAGAATATTAAGGTGTGTGATGTGGTGGTGGTGATAGTAGTGGTTTGTAGGTGATGTGGTGGAGGCCAGGTTGTTTAAGGGTATTTGAGGTTTTTAAGGCTAATACTACAATATTAGCAATTCGAGAATCACTTTGTATATATGGTTTTTCATACGGTCACCATTTAGAAAAATTGAAATTTGGAGGCCATTAATAGAATTTCCCTAAAAAAAGATCATTCGATTTTAATATGCATTTGAAATATAGCAGTTTAACACTTAATTTTCATTATAAAGTTATCATCTACGTCAATTATGTTGATAAAAGAAACAATAATACTAAAATGGGTAATAAATTAACGGATAAACTCTTTATTGTATATTTGTGGCTCAAAACACCACATTGCCAATATTTTGAATTTTCGATGCATGAATGTATGTAACTAGAAAAGGGGGAGGATAGGATGGCATGTGACGGCGTACAATTTTTTCTCATGCATATTTAATTGTAATATAAGTTGATAGGAATCATGGTTATATACATAAACAGTTAACATGTGAGTGAAAGTATTTTCAACATTAAAGAAGAAAGAGTTGCACAACCTCAATATGCTTTAGGAGAACCTCCTATAGGGTTCTAATTAAGTTGTTAAACTCTCCTCCATTAACGGGTACGACCCATGTCCAATTAACAAATAATTAAGCTTAACATGACATCAGAGCCCAAGTTAGACCCAAAATACTTAGGGCCAAATTATGGACGACCCACATATGAGATGTTGAGAGAACGCGCATTGCAAAGCTATAATGCTCGAACTTTCTAATTCGAAATTTTATTTGAGATCAGAAACATACTCCTACAAGATCTCATAAAAGCAGCTAAATTTGATCCAATAACATTCATTCAGGAGACGGACAGTCGCACCCGAGTCAGTAATTACACAGATAATCTTTTGATTCATTCAATTGAACTTCAAACTCCACATTGCTGCAGTAGATCAAAATTTAGATGTTTAGTAACCCTTCATCATCCTACCTTATTATGTAGGGTTCATTTACAATTGGACCATAAAGAATGAACAAAATTCAACTGTAAACAATATAGGTTATAACTCTTCAACATATATAGATACATTGGCATACTCAAGAGTTCAGAGGGCTTTGCACTGCTCCTATCCTTGCTGAAAGCAACAGAATTCCCGCCGCCTATCTTTTGGTGCAAGAGCCACCCGGCAGCTGCTCGAGTTATGAGACATGAAGAATCTTTATGGCTTCATGTTGGCATGACAAGCATGCGCAAATCATTCAGACTAAAAAATGATCAATTATATGCTGGATAACATCTGCACCTTCTGCGTGCATGTAATGGTCTTTCACCTGAAACCAGTAACATGAAAACGAGGTATAGACCATAAAAAGAGTTCATTATTGCTTCATGATCCATAGTCTAGGAATACATAAAGGATACAGCTTGCATTACAAAGAGGAGTCAAAACAATGTTCATTTTAATTTCCACTAGCTAGTGTAATTGCATCTTCCAACAGAATGATATAAATCTGTATATTACAATAATCTCAGTACTACAACGAAAAATCAACAAAAATTCCAAGTTAGGCCCCATACTTTTGGACTGGATAATAATAATGACAATGACAACGATCGAGATAATGATAATGATAGTGATAATAATAATAGATTGTTATAATTATAAAGCTCGAGCTAAGCTGAACTGAATAAACTGTTTTTCAGGTGAAAGGAACAGGACCTTGGTCCCGGCGATATTGAGTTTGTCATGTCTCGTTACTTAGTCCAACAAACCCCACAAGGCTGCAAAGCTATTAAAACTTTGCAGATTGCCTATGTAAGGTTAACCTTGCACATACTAACAAAACTGAGGTCCAATCGGTGGACAAATTTGCATAGGTGGCTATATTGTGCGGCCAAAGATAAAATTGGGCCCTTGATTTAGAATAAGCAAACCACGCACTAGTGTACACTGAGGATATGGCGACTGCATTTTGTTTTGTTCTTTTTCTGTTTCCTTCCTTTCCTTAGAAAATTCAAAAAGAAGTTTATAGCCACATAGTAGTGACAGAAAGAGTATTATGAATACCGTAAACATGGGTGTATACTGTATAGTCTAGATTGCGTGATTTCTAGTTTAGAAGTAAAAGAATAAAAGAGAAATAAAATGGCATAAACATTTATCTATAGTAACAAAAAACAAAGTAATCAACACATTAACAGTAAGCAGTCAGCATAGTCAGCAATATTCGAATAAAAGAGTCCAACTAGATGCTCCTCGAAGAGCTGGCTTTCTCACTGTAGACTTATTGGGCAAAAGAGAGAGACTTCCATTAATCAAATTGATGAAAAACTAGTTTAATTGGATTTCTAAAACTGAAATAGACGAAAGGATTAGGGTTCCTAGAACAAGTTAAGCAGTACAGCCTTAGGAGACACACCTGAGAAAGACTAAATAGTAACTAACAGAGTTTAGTAGTAAGCCTCTTCAATACGATACTATGGTCAATCATGTACTTGAACCTGAACGTCTACCTTTTGAAATGAGCAATCTCAAATTACACATAAACTTTGCCAATAGATCATAGAATCGAGCCTAAGTGTTGTATTACTAACATAACCACTGAAGTACCCTACTAAAATACACAAACAGATATACACGCCAACAACTGTTAGAGGAGGTTAGAAGAGAGCAAGTGAGAAAGACCTGTATCACACTATGAGCAGCAAACCTCGATCTACTGCTGTGGAAGCTGACATCAACCTTCTCCCATGACACCTTAGACAAACCTGTCACAAGTTCCTCTGCAAGTAATCACCCAAAGCAAAAAAAACTTCAGATGACTGAAAAATCGAAGAGCTGGAAGCAGGAAAGATATAATGAAACCAAAGAAATGGCTCCAGTACTAAGCGTACTAGGCAAACAACACAGCAGAATCACCATAATCCAAAATAGATCATAAAATAAGGAATAGAAACACAAATTACAAAAACACATATCGTACTAAAAGCACTTGTAACGCCTTTATTGTGATACCGAGATTAAGTAAATACTAGCTTTTCTTCTAATCCCCCTACTTTCTGACTTTTCTTCTGCTTTTTGAGAAAAAAAATATTTCATGGATAATAGCTCAAGATCGGGATTTTTCCAAAATGAAAATTATTTTTAAAGAGCAAAAAGTAAAGAGGAGGGAAAAGAAAAATGAGTTTGGCAATCATGATCATCATCTGCTCCTTTTAAAGGGGAAAAAGCATATGGTCACCATCTAGTTCAAGAGTTGTCTATATGAGGCATCTCTGAAGTTTAGTTTCACTTTCAAAGCACAATCATGTCTCTAGATTCATAATCCAATAACAAAAGAGATTTTTGCTGACATTGTCATTAATTGTTTTGGTTTTCTCTCAAGTTTAAGTAAATGGGAGGACGAATAGCTAGGGACACAAATATAGGTAAACAGTATGCTGCAGTCAAAAAACTGGGAACAACGTCACTCATTGAATATGATATATATTATGAAGTAGAGGTAATTCAAAACCAACGGAACACGTGAAGAAAAAAATTAACTTCTCAAGAAATACAATCATGTTCATGCAGACGTGAGGGCTATTTTCCATTCAGAGGGGAGCATAAAAGTTTAATCTAAATGCTCAAGATGAAAAAAATAACATGTGACACGATATTCAAGATTCATGAACTAGACAACACAAGCATGAATGTGGTTGAGTGCATGAAGTAATAAGTTCACAATCTTCCGGTTCCTTTTTGTAAATAGTACAGTGTGTCCCAAGTAGGTCTGGATCCATCTTACCCTTTGGTGTATATATATACATATATGGGCAAATTCAAAATATAACCAATAATGTAGTAAGAATATAAGAGCAAGTTCACAACTAGGTTGTATTCTAGATCTTGATGAGACCCCTAGGACCCTCACATTTATTAAAGTTATTCGATGTTAATTCGTTTATGTGCCACAAAACCCATAATCCTTTACTTCCATACAAGACTCTCACGTCCACAGCACATACCTGATGTCTCTAATCTAAGCCAAGTAGTAGTATTAGAGTTGGGAGACACAAAGCCTCAGACCACCAACAGATAAAACATAAAAGTTTTAATAACCCTTCAAGTCATATTCCCAGTCATTGATTAACAACATGTACTTTGAAGATAAAAAGGAAAAACCATCCCCACCCCCCTTCAGCCACCAGAAACCACAACCCTTTCCTTCCCCATCCTCACTAGCCCCCCTGTCAGCATCCACGCACTCCGAAAACCTCAACCCTCTCCCTCCCCAGCCCCATCCTCAGCAACAAAGCACCACACAACAAACATCTGCGCAGTAGCTGGAAAAACGAGAAGAGGAGAGGCACGAGGAAAGGGAAGAGAGAGCACTATGGCGGAGAAGTGGAGAGAAAGAAATGGTGGAACAAAAACAGAATAGGAGAGAGAGAAAAATGAAGGAAGCGGGAAGCTGAAGGAGGAAAGGGTAGCGTCAAACGTCCACCTCCAGCGACCATTGCCACCCCATTGTTGCTGCCATTTTATGGGTGGGAAGGAAGGGGGAGGCTGAAGGAGGAAAGCGCGGAGGGTCATGAGGCGAGGATGTGAGGCTGGTGCCAGCTGTGGTGTTAGGTTTAGAATATCAACAAGGGGTTCGGTTGTAGCTTAAGTAGGGTGGTCGTGTGGGTGATGAGCCTTTGGCATAGGTAGGGGAAGATGTCGAAAGTTTTTTAATTATTTCTTTATCATGTTTTACTAGAACTTAACTGTAAAAGTGGCTGATCAGTGGATAATTACACAATGTAATAGAGTGGTCATGAGAGTTAATCAGGACTTGTGTGTGGTTTTATTAAGTTTTTTTTTTTTTGTTTAGGGGTGGTTTAAACTTTAAACTTCAGAGAACAAACTCCTTAGTAACGGGTGGTTATGGATTAAATAAAAAAGCCATGAAACAAATGATAAAAGTAGAGACATAAACGCAAAAGTGAACAAGCAGGCAAGATGAAGAAGACAAGCTTGGTAATCACACAGCAAAGTACATTTCAAATCAGAGCCTCATGAACCTTCTATTTTGTCACAGCTATGATCTTCTTCTGATGCTGTAACATTTGGTTCGCGTGCTTCGCAGAGCTCCTCATAGACTATGTGTGGGTATTTTTCATTAAGTGAATCTTCCCACTGGCCAAAATAATTGTTCAGTCAGTCACACCACAGTGATAACACTTAATAATAGAACTATAGAAAAGCAACACATGACAATACCTTAGGTAGTTCACTCATACGTCTAATACAAGATGTTCTCCATCCCACAATATCTTAGTAGCATTTAGTAAAAGGAAACAGAAGATATAAGAAGTTCTAAAAACAAATGTAGCAACAGTAGCTACAAGGTGCATTGATAACAAGACATTTCTCTCTTTTAAAAAAAAAGGATACGATCATATCCAACATTTGAGTATGCCACTCTACGTTTGAATGCTCGCAAAGCTGATCTGCACCAAAGGCCAGCACACCATTTGCACTTCAGGCCAGTCCACAAAGGGAAAATAATACACACGCAACAAGGAAGGTCACAAGTCACAACACATACATGAAACAATGTTCACTATCGTCTTCCACCATTCGTTTAAGCAATGGAGGTTTCCCTTCATCAACACCATCAGTCAAGAAAAGATGTCTACCTGTTCTTCTAAATATCCAATGAATTACACGGCCGGCAACTTTTTCAATAGCAGTCACACCAAAGAGGAATGGTACCTACAACCCAAGCAATATATAAGGTTGTATCAACCACCAAGATTACACTGGCTAAAGTTCATAGATAAACAAGGATGACGAAAAACTGGTTTGAAATTACTCCCTGTGCACTTTAATTGCAACAATTTGACTTTCGCGCTATTCACATACCCATACTTTGACCATATTTGTTTACTACTATATAAAAATAGATGATATATATCCGATATTGAATTTGCCGCGAAGTAAATTGTAAAAATACAACTATTTATGATTTTGACTCATACAAAATGGTCAAAGTTGTGCATTGGCAAGCATTATCATATTGTTGCAATTAAATCCGAACAAAAGGGGTAAAATATAAAATGTCGCCATCACCAGCATGACTCATGCAAAATAAGGAGAACCGGTCAATCAAAGATGCATAAAACTAGAAAAAAGGGGTGAGGGGGTACAGCGTGAATGTTGATCATCCTGCATCCTGCAAATGCAACAAACAAGCCTGAAAAGGGCAAAACAACGCATCAAAATGATGCAAAGATGCGGGAGAAAGCACTCGCAAATGGATACAAAGACACATGTTTCTCCATGGCAGTTGATGTGACCCATCTAAATCCAAAGACCGATATTCACCAGAAACACAATTCTATCAAAGCATCTCTCTTCTTTCAAAAAGATACCATCTTTCACATACATATACTACAGACTCTTTCAGCAATGCAAATTCATCTCTTCCACTGGCTCTTCTGAATACAAAGCCCAAACAATCTATTCTACATAAGGTTAGCAGGAGGTTCACTGTGCAAGTCAAGATACAAGTTCAAGTCTAGCCATCCTTGTGATGCATGTTCACGCTTGCATAGCTCTATTGAAATCTGGACCAGAAACCCTTATATTCGATTGGTCTATAGCTAAGCACCATAAATACGAGAACTTGGTGGGATATAAAAGCAACAACGATGTATATGGAGAAAGTGGGATCAATGCATAAATCCTAGAAGTGCTGAAAAATCCAACGCAGGCAAAGATGTATAAAGAGAGAGGAGAAGGAGGAGGAGGAGGAGGAGGATCAGTGAATAGATGATAGATCTTAGAAATTCTCAAATATCCAATGTTGGCAGCAAACTAATGAACAACTCTATCGCATACATACCTAAGTAGGAGCACAAAAGCAATAAATTTTCAAAGAACGCAATAAATTTCTCTGAGAATTTATAAAAAGGTAATCAAGCAGCACAAAGCAGTTACCTGCTTATTACCACGTGAACCAAGATGAGGAGTAGCGACAGTGATGAAGTTCACTGCTTCGAGACCGCCTATTGTACCTCTTCCACTCTCATTAGAATTGTCAGTCGATGAATCCACAGTGCTTCCACAATCTGAAGGTTGATACAAAATACCAATTGCATATCTTGCAACTAAACCACCAACAGAATGTGCAACAAATGAAATTTTACGAAGATTGGGCTTGTGTTTAATGACCTCCAGTACCTGACGTGGATAAGCTCATTCAAAACAAACATAGTGCACAAAAAGTACGTCTTCCATATCATAAAGATAAACGGCATAAGAAGTTGGTCGTTTATTTAATAATAAGCTTTGCCGATGTAGGTAAGGCATAAAACAAACCTCCGCTGCCAATCTTTGAGCCATGACATCTACACCATCTAACGTCAACTTTGCCCCATTTTTTTCACTACCTGACAAGATGAATTGTAAATCAGATCAAAACTCCATTAAAAAACGGTCTTTCTATAGTCCAATGTTCAATCACTTAAGAAAGCCACCATCTTTGAGTAAGAAACCACGTAAACTATCTAACACAATGCATTATTCAATTCCAATTTTCTCTATTTAATGTTCACTGTGTAGCCAAAGCGAGTAAGAATGGCCAAGACATGCATAAAAGACACGAGAATCAAAATAGGAAACACCTGAAGTGTGTATGTAGCGAATTTGTAGATAAACTTCAAGAATACCACAAAGCAAATCATAGGGCAAAAAATTCACATGCTCCTACATTAGTTCCAGATAAGCCAACTATTACTATCAGATTGCTTCAATCCGGGAGAACAAAAGAAGCACAGACATGTTTAAGACATATATGAACCAAACCAAGACACATCCAGGAACAGATGCATATTATGTCTTAAGAGTTATATAATGACTCATTAAGGAAAAATGACAAGTACAATACTTATCAACAGCTATAAATCTACAGCATAGACATTATATCAACAAAATAGCAAGAAAAATGTTCCTTACAATGAACATATACTTTATCTGGAAGCATTTTAACAAACTGCTCTGCTCCAAACTTCCAATCCGAGGCGCTGCGGGCATAGACATACCAAACATTAAATAAACAACAAGATATATCATAAAATCAAATCCATGTAACTTTGCACAATAAACCAACTTAAAAACATGAAATTGACAGTGAAAATCACTTCCTCCTAGTTCATGTGGATGCTTCTAGACTTGTAGCAACCAATAAGAACTCACTCGAACTGAATGACATGAAATACCACTTTACCAAAAAAAAAATCAGAGGAACAAAAATCAACTAATATGGAATCACATAAACATGATCAAAAACTTAAACTTCAGTAAAAACAAACAGCAAATTTAAGTCAGGAAGACAAAACACTACAAAACATTCCATGAACAGTATAAAAAAATCGAAATTTTGTCACAATTATGATAAAGTAACATAAACCCAACTCAAAATTCACCAAATCAAACTAAATTATGTGATATTCCCAGCAAATAAACCAGAATTATCTCAAGTTGAACCCTTTTAAACAAAATTATAATCATTTACAAGATCAGATCAAAAAGAACAAAACTTTCAAAAATCAAAACCTGCCCAAAATGCCGTGAACCATGACAACAAGATGTTCAGTGGAAGAAGGAGAAGAAACTCCATTTTCACAACTCCAAAGATCGTGTCCTCCATTAACAGTATCCTTATGACATACACCGTTTTCCATCAAAATTATAATCAAAATTCGACTCAAAAAAGACAACTCTTTTTATCTGGGTACTACAATAATCAATCAATATGTGTGTAATTTGTACAAAAAAATCAAATTTTGATGGAAAGATTTCAACTTTAATTTTGGGTAATTGGGGAAATATAAGATGAATCAGAAAACAATAATTAAAGATGAAAGCAATGGTGGGTTGTGGCGTTATGGGAAAAGAGAGCTTCGATGGAAGGGAAAGAAACAGGTAACTACCATTTGCAACAGGAGTACGTGTCCCTTCCCCACCTTTTTAATGCCTTTTTTTTATTTTCTAACTTGGAAATTGAAATATTGATAATTGGAAAAAGAAAATTGCACTTGATTCCAAGAAGAATGGCACCCAAAACAGCAAAAAAGATTGTGGAAAGTATTTAGAATGGAGTTTTGTGTTTGAAGGTATTTTCTTGTAAAGAAGATTTGGCAAATCATTTATGAAAAGGGATGTTTTATATGCCTACATTATATTAGGGGACTCTTTGTACATAAGGGTTTATATTTTCTTTCTTGGTTTTTCTTATCTTCCAAAAAAAA
The DNA here is from genome assembly GCA_947645195.1 of Patellifolia procumbens. Taxonomy (NCBI): domain Eukaryota; kingdom Viridiplantae; phylum Streptophyta; class Magnoliopsida; order Caryophyllales; family Amaranthaceae; genus Patellifolia; species Patellifolia procumbens. Next base: position 330,345 of record CANSGD010001101.1, read on the forward strand.
GCCCACATTCCAATTTTTTGTGATTTTATAACTTTCTAAAATGAAATATATACGACCAATACATTATGTATTAATGAATCTGGCAATTAAGGACGGATTTTCAGTGGGGGTTATAGTGGTGGTATGACCCTCTAGTAAGCCCAAAAATCTACATGCATAGTGCAAGTTGAAATAAGACATAATATAAGTGGAATAATCAACATATATTATGGTCTAATGGGTAGATAATACTATTTCCGAAAGGCAAAAATCCTAAATTCTGACACATGTTGAGGTATTGTTTTGCACCTATCTTTCTACTTTTATTTTTGTTACTTTTTCAATACGTATTTATAAAAAAAAGGACATCAAATGAAAAATAAAGAAGTTTCTTTAGCAATTTGGCGAATTGTTCACAGAGAAACCTTTGTATAATATAAGGTTTTCACTTTCAAATTTTAGTATTTATTTAATCAAGATCATAAATATATTTTACTACATTATAAATTAAGCATAACATGTATTACCTCATATATTTAATTTAAATAAAAGTAACCATTAAATTTGGAGCGTATCCTTACATGCTACTTCCACATTTTAATGAATTACCATTAAGTTTGAAAAAGTTAAATTGCAACGAGTTGAGTCTGAACCATAAAGAAAAGTATAATTAGTGATAAATGTAAAATAGAGTTCATAATCCAATAAAAAGTTATAACTTTTAAGAGTAATACTTCCTCCGTTTTTGTAAGAGAAAATATAGCCATGTGGGGTCTTGTTAGATTCGTCTCATTATATATTTTCAAAATATCATATTTTTATAATTTTTACTCATCAATTTTCCAAGATAAAAGTGATTGAAATCACACGTTGGCAAACGTGATAAAAGAAACAGGTCAACTAATAAAAAACAGAGAAAGTAGTTTTTAAAGATAGATTTTTATCCTTGTAACTTAAATTCGGCCCAGATTGGGATTGGGATTGGGATTGGGATTGAGATTAAGTTATTACTTATTAGAATTAGGATTAGTAAGGGATAAACACACTATAAAAAGATAGATGGTAAAGAAAAAGTAAAAACTTATTAAGAATAAACACTAGGGAGATTTTAGGGAGTGATACAATACAACTCTAGTTCTCTCCTATCTCCTCTTCTTCTTCTAGTTTTCTCGTCCGAGGTTGGCAGCGATAGTCGACGACGCTCGGCGCGCAAACGACGGTGGCAGCGCCAATACTCTAAGTCAATCAAAACTCTCATCTTTGGTATGATTGGGTTACCTTTTTTTTGTCAAGTTTGTTTCTTTGCAATACTATTTATGTTTATATATTGTTAACTTTATTGGGTTTGTATATTGAATCGTATAAAGCAGTGGCGGATCCAAAATTTTAGATTTTGGGTATTAGTTATTTAGTAAGTTCGGGATTAAGAATTTCGGGTTACATGGTTGTTAGTTTACATTATGGCATGATAGAATGTTTAAAATAAAGCTTTTTTTTTTCAATTGGGTATGTGTCGATTGTCACCCTTTGCCTCGACGTAGACCCCCCATTGACAATGGCGGATCTTGAAATTTTTTGTTGAGGGGGCCAAATTTTTTTGAATATATGATTTAGATAATTTAGATAATTGTATACGTGATAAATGTAATCGGATTAGAAAACTATCTCGATCCAAAATCGACGCAATATCCAAATAACTCAAACGAAATTAACTCTAACCGATTCTTACCCGAAATCAAACCCAAATTTAATCGACATAAACTCGATTTGAATAAGATTTTTTCATTATCCAATATGACCCGATTAAAAATGGAATTTGATACTCCCTTTGTCTCAATTTGATGTTCTCATTTTCCTTTTTGGGATGTTTCAAACCGATCCTTACCTGAAATCCAGATATGTCAAATCGAAATCAAATCCAAAATCGACATAAACTCGATTTGAATAAGATTTTTTCATTACTCAATATGACTAGGGATGTCAGTGGGGATGGGGATGGGGGAAGATTTCGCGGGGGATGGGATGGGGATGAAAACCATCCCCTGTAACACCTCAAAAATTCACTCCGAATTTTTCGTGTTATATTCTTAGCGTTTAATTAATTTCGTCAACGTTTCATTGTTTTAACCGATAAAAATTTCACCTTGATTTGAAAATTTATAAAATTTATATTTTAAATTTCATAATCATGTTGGATTTATTTTCCTATGTTTTAAATAATTTTTGTGAAATTAATTTTCAAAATTCAGATTTTATATGAATTTAAAATTGGTTTTTGAGAAAAATTACGAAATCGATAAAAATAAATTTAATTAATTTATTTATAAATTTTAAAACTCATTTCAAATTTATTAAAATCAGTTTATTATAGTAGGAACTCATTTTCGGATTTTCTAAAGTATTTATAAGCTTATTTGACTATTTGACTAAGTTTAAGGTTTTAATCTTTAAAAATTGTAAATGTTGACCAAAAGTCTTGAAAAATTATGGGGAACTACTTCTGGTCTTGTGAGAAATTTCCTAGCATTTTCACCCCCTTGCCAACCCAATTAATCCATCCTCCAACTACCTTGATTTTCTTGGCAGTAAGCTTCTCCCTTACTTCCTCTAGCTATTTTCGTGCTCCACAAAATTTTTGAGCAATTTTTGAGCTTTAGAAAATTATTTATAGCATTTTCAAGTTATTTTTAATTAATTTCCTAATTTATTCTATTAATTTCTACTCCACTTTCTAATACCTAAATCTCCCTTGAACACTTTTAGGAGGTGATACACTTGAGTTAGAGCTTGTTGAAGAGGAAGGATCTTAGCTCTTAGTCTCTTTATATCTCTACTCTATTTTCCACCGAAATTAAGGTAACTAGCTTTAATCCTAGTTTAATTTTGATTAATAAGTTAATTAGAGTAAATTATATCTATTGTAGTATAAATAGTTAGATTATTACTTGATATGAATTATTTGGATTTATGAGAATTATATATGGATTTTTGGATTTATTATGAATTAATTAGTAATTATGAATTTCTAAATACATATGTGTATATTTAAGTGTAGAAATAATATTTATTGATTATATATGTATCTATATCGAATAGATGCTTATTATGGAATGGATATATACTCTTTCTTGTTAAAAATTGGTTGGTGTGATTTTATTTGAATTATAGTAATTAATTTGTTAATTGTGTAATTATTACCGAAAGTATTTTAGTGTTGAAAATTAAATATAATTTATGAAATTTTTCTATGTGCACGAAAATTAATTAAATTACTGATATATATTATTTAAATTATTTATTTTATGATCTTGATTAATTTACTTGACTTGTTGTGTAAATATGTCGAATTATTCATCGATTAGTAAATTATTTCATTCGAAAAACTATAAATATTAGCTTGTCCTTTTTAACCAAAATAAAATTGACAATATTTAGCTAAATACTATGTATTTCATGCCTTAATTGATTTAAAATGATTTAGATTATTATGATTGGATTTAATGATTTAAAATCAAAATTGTTGTTTAAAAAAAACCTAATTGTCAAAAACACTTTGTGTTTTTCAGAAAATTGCGCAACTTTAAGACTAATTTTAAAAGTTCTTTGATGTTAAATTAATTTTATAAAGTTATTTTAGTGAAGATTATTCTTTTCGAATTTCATCAAATTAAATTATGTAAGTTGATAATTTGTAAACAAATTCATTTACATTTTATTACGCCTTTTATGTCACTTTGATAAATTACATATTTTGAAACCAAATATTGTTGAGTTGACATTAAGTTGGATTGGTTCCACTTATACCAATAATACAAGATTTGTGTATTTTGAGATTTAATATATGGTTCAAAATATATATTTTCAAACCAAATGTTGTTGAGTTAATATTAAGTTTGATTGGTTCCACTTATGCTAATAATATAATATTTGTGTATTTTTGGATTTATATGGTTCAAGATATATATATATTTTCAAACCAAATATTGTTGAGTTGATATTAAGTTGGATTGGTTCCGTTTATGCCAATAATACAAGATTTGTGTATTTTGGGGTTCAATATATGATTCAAATTATATATTTTCAAACCAAATATTGTCGAGTTGATATAAAGTTAGGATTCGTTCCGCTTTATGTCAATGATATAAGTTTGTGTATTTTGGATCTAATGAAATATTCAAATTATATATTTTCAAACCAAAAATTGTGGAGTTGATATCAAGTTGGATTCGTTCCACTTTATGCCAATGATACAATGTTTGTGTATTTTGGATCTAATGTAATATGCAAATTATGTATTTTCAAACCAAATACTGTTGAGTTGATATTAAGTTGGATTCGTTCCACTTATACCAATAATACAGGGTTTGTTTATTTTGGATTTTAAATAAAAATTTATTTGAAATCTCATCTTTACTATTACAGTTTATTTGTATTGATGCTATTGTTGAAATGATTTTTATTTGTACTGAGATGGGTACAAAGTAATGCTGAGATGATTTTTCCTTTGTACTGAGTTGGGTACATAGAGATATTTTGAAATTATATTTTATCGAGTCATTACCTTCGTACTGAGCTGGGTACATCAGTTTGTTTTGTCGAGGAAGAGAAATCCTATGGGGCTGAGCTGGGTCCCTTGGTATGAACTGTCGCTCTTGTACTGAGCAGGGTACATAGAGTTAACTTGCATGTTGAGCTGGGCACGTAAGTCCGCTTTGATATTAGTTGTCGTCCAGTGTTGGGTTGTACTGAGCAGGGTACGGCGCACTGAGCAGGGTACGGCGCACTGGGAGTTATGGCCATTTCTTACACATAGGATACCGTATGCTGAGCAGGGTGTGCGTGTCCTAATACTTCTATCATGTAGGAACCGTGGGTAGTTGTACGCTGAGCAGGGTGTACATTTATCCCCTTTAACGTTGGTTGTTGTAATGTTGTGTTGAGTTATTATTTGGGAATGGTAATTGGATTTGGAACTTGAATCTATTTTCGATACCAATGGTTATTTTCAGTATATTATTGTTTTAAGGAGAAACTACAATTATTAACGATGTTGTGAATGTTTATTATGGTTTGTGATTGCTATAGTCGATGTTAATTTCTGTAACTAGCTTATTTGATCTTGATTAACCTGGGAGGACTGCTAGTTGCTCCCCACTGATTGTGGACCCCTTATATGTATTTTGCAGGTGAAGAAAGCTATTGATGCGGGTAGTTAACGGGATAGAGTGAGAGATAGGAATTATGATCTTTTGTTATCATTCTCTACTAAGAATTTCGTCATTTTGATGACTTGAGTTGTAATAGGCTTATAACCTCACAATGGATAATACGTGGAGAATAAATCTCTATTCATGATGATTAGACAGCCTTTTATTATGGTTAGAAAGTAATACTCCGATGGACAGTATTTCTGCTACTGTCTAATATTCATTAAATTAACCATAATCTAGAAATTTATTATTTAAATTGTCGAAGATGTTACATCCCCGCCATGGGTAATGGGGCGGGGGTAGATGTTAGTCCATACCCGCCCCGCCCCATCCCTGCCCGCCCCGTCTGAGCCCCGCCATATGTATTCTCCAAAGGTCTAAAATCCTAAATGTTATTAGTTGTTTACTGCTTTCATTTGATACATTTATTTTTCAAAGGCTAAAATCCAAAATTACTTTTAATCTTTTGTTTCTCTCTCCCTTATCTCTAATAGATTGGGGCGGGGATGGGGCGGGTGCGGGGATTCACGCGGGGATTGGGCGGGGATAGATTTTATCTTGTCCCCGTTGGGGCGGGGATAAGGACAAGATTTTCCCCCGCCATGGGTGATGGGACGGGGATGGGGATGAGTTTTTAGGCGGGGATGGGGATAGGAATGACAACATCCGCCCCGCCCCGCCCCATTGACATCCATAAATATGACCCGATTAAAAATGAAATTTTAATACTCCCTTTGTCTCAATTTGATGTTTCCATTTTGCTTTTTAGGATGTTTTAAAAAGTTTTTCCCAATTTGAATCTTTTCCATTTTAAGAATATTTATTTCCCTATCTTACTCTTTAACAACCAATTATTTACTACACTTATTTACATTTTGTCTTACACTTGACCCACTTTACAATCTTTTATTTCTCAATCATCCACTTTTCATTATCTCTCTTTTACTTTTTTAAAAGCAAAAAGGTACTAAAGTACACTTTATACAATATAAAATTTAAAATATTCTTATCCACCTCAATTTACATTGGATTTTCCCCATATTCCAAATGGAAACATCAAATTGAGACGGAGGGAGTACAACATAAACTGAATTGGCTATTTTTAGAAAAAAATCATTTATATTATTATTTAGAAAACATATCGGCTATTTTTATTTTTGTCTGTGGATAAAGTGATCCATTAATTTTATGGTTGAAATGATTAGCTATGGTCGACACTCACTATAACTTATATGCTTAACTATTAGTTATTATTTAGTTTTCTATTTGTAAATATTTCTTTTTGTAGATTATGGATCTTGCTTAAGAACGCTCCCGGAGTGTTAATCACCATTCAATATATTTTCCAAAATGGTACTAATTTTGGGATATATACTAAAGTCATTCATCAATCAATTAAATTAAAATTTTCAGTTTTGGCTACTTTATATAACTTACTAGCTTAAAGCTTAGAAACCTCATTGGTAAGTATTAAAACTTGCAAAAGCTACTTATCGACAAGTATAAAATAAACTAATAAATTTACCGGCTTAAAGCTCTCAACTTCAATTATAGAGATAAAAAAACTATTGAAAAATCCAAAGGTATATGGGTGAAGAGGTTAGGACTTTTGGAGAAAAAATACAAATTGTGTTAACCTTGAATACCGGTGAACGCAAAGACCATTTTATAATTGATGAAGACTATTGAGACTATGGAGACTATTGAGATTCTATAACAATAATGTATATCCCATTTATTTTAAACGAGACAAAACCGGTTACAACCTAAAGTATGGGTTGAATGGGATACGTTTCACTTAATGATTAGCTCTGATAACTATATTTTATTAAAAAAATTAATAAAAAAAACAAAATAAACCACCACTCCTCCGTAAAAACGCTCTTCTCCATTCTTGCCACATCTCTCATCTCTCTACATTCTCGTTATCTCCCCGAAAAATCTCGAAAAACGCTGGCAAATCCTCTATCTCCGATGATTTTGGAGGAGAGTTCGAACGTTGAAGATGGTGACGGTGGTGGTGTAGATTTCAGACTTCGAAGATGCAGATTCGGGTGGTGGGTTTTCAGGGGTTATCGTCTTAAAGATGGTGGAGGTGGTTTATTGGTGGGTTTTTGGTGGTAATCGAGGGTGGAGGTAGGTTATTGGTTTAAGTGGGGATGGTGTGGCTGTCGGGCTTATTGTTTTGGCCATGATGGTGGTGGTATTTTGGGCGGATTTGGGTAGTGGTTCTCAGTAGGGATGCTGACCAGACCCAGACCCAGACCCATTAATTTTTGCTAGACCCAGACCCATTGGGTCTGGAATTTTCAGACCCAGAATCCGTTGGATCTGAAGGGTCTACGGGTCCTAACAGGGTCCTTTGCAATTTCAAGTTTAATTATATTTTTTAGTCTAATAAATTCGTTTCGCCTACTTTATAGGTCCGTATGACCATAATTAAGGTTTATATCAAATTAATTAAGAATATAACTTATAAAATCTAAAAAAAGTTTCAAATTACATCATTAAAAATCATACAGTAGTAACTCACTACGCAAAACACAAGTTAATGTCATCATCATCGAGTTACAAGTCTTACAACCCAAAATCTCAATACTCAAAAGGGGTCAAAATTACATTGAAAATTTGAGTCTCTAATACATATTTCCACTTCCAAATCTCACTCTTCCATTTCATCATCATCATCAAGATCCTACAAATAACATAAACAACAAAAAAACACATTCATTAATTATCACTATAAAAAGATGTTATGTGTATTAAAATGTGAATAATTAGAAAAATACCATATCAATTACATCAATCACTTCCCCTTCCACTTCCTCTACATCGAAATCATCATTAAAGGTAGAACAAGCATGAGTACCTTGACTACCTTCCATTGTACCTTATATAGAATAACATATAATGAATCATGTTAGCCAAAATAACAACATGGGACATATTATAAAAAAAAAAGAACAATATCATATATTACCTTTAGCATCTTCCATCATCCAATTTTACAAGCACATTAATGCTTCCACGGTTGTAGAAGCAAGTCTAGAACGATGAGGGCTAACCACTCTTCCACCCATACTAAAAGCACTTTCCAAAGCCAAGGTTGAAACGAGAATAGCAAGGATGTCTTTAGCAATCATTCTCAAAGTTGGATACTTAGTATCCTTTTTCCACCAATATAGAATATCAAATTCATCATCTTCGGGTAATGGTTCATCCTCTATATAATGATCTACTTCACACCTCACACTAACCTTTCTCTTCTTTGTTTGTTTAGATTGAGCAAATCCATCTTGTTGGCCCTTACTTGAAAGTTGTGTGACCTTTCCCATACTAGGTCCTAAAGGTGGTTTTTGAGAATTAACACCTTTCTTTTGGTATTCAACTACAAGTTTATCAAGGATTTTTCTAACTCTTGCTAATTCGTTATCGGCCTCATCCCCATAGATCTTGACAAAGTAATGCTCAATACAATCCATTTTATTCCTTGGATCTAAAATTGAAGCAACGGCCAAAAATCCATTGATATTCTTCCAATACTTATCAAAATTTTCAAGCATCTCTTTAGCCATCTTACTAACAATCTCAACATCACTTGATATCCATCGCCTCAAAGCAAGTTTAATCTCACAAATTCTCCTAAAAAACAAGTTGATAGTGACAAATTTTCTTCCCGAAAATACACAAGTTGTGTCATAGAAAATATCCAACTTTTCACAAATAACACTTGCAAGATTCCAATCATCATCACTAGGCACAACAAATTTTATCTTTCTATTCAATCGTTTCAACCTAGAAAAAACCTCTTTAAAGGGCAAAACCGTTACAAGCATCAAAAAAGTAGAATTCCACCTTGTTTTACAATCAAGAACTAACCTCTTAGAGTTAGATAAGTTCAAAAATCTACAAGCCTCTTCAAACTTCTCAATTCTCTTAGGTGTAGATATCCAAAATGAAACACATTCTCGAACTTTCACAATCCCACTACTAATCACATCTAATCCATCTTGAGCAATTAAGTTTAGAATGTGAGCACTACAACGCATATGCAAGAAATCACCATCTAACATAAGTGTCTTCCTTTCAAACTTATCCAACAAAATTTTCATCATAGCATCATTAGTAGTACAATTGTCAACAACAATGGATGAAATTTTGTTTTCCAAAGACTATTGAGACAAACAATCCATCAAAACTTTGGCAATAATTCCTCTAGTATGTGGACAAGGAACAAAACAAAACCTATAATAACAAAATTATATACATATTGTAAGTCTATATTTTATGTAAACAAATTTCATCTAAGTTAAAGAAATATTAAAGAAGTATTTTACCTCAAAGTGCGATTACGGAGGGCCCATTGTTCATCAATGAAATGAGAGGTCACAACCATGTATCCCTTCTTTTGATTAGAAGCCGTCCACATATCCGTGGTGATTGCTATTCTACTCCCATTGTGTGCCAATAATGCTTTTAAAGATTTCTTGTCTTCATTGTACTTTTTGAGTCTATCACTCTTCAAAGTATTCCTTGATATTATTTTGAATGATAGATTGAGGCTATATGAATATCTCCTAAAACCAATGTGATCAACAATACTTAGAGGGTACTCATGCATAACAACCATACTAACCAATTCCTTCCTTGATGCTTCTTGGCTAAATGACATCTCCTTATCATTACTTCTAAACTCTAAGCTACTTGACCCATCCTCTTCAATTTTCACTTTCAATCGAGTTTGGCCAGATGGGAGATTCAAATGCCTACCAGAACACACGGTCTTTGCATGTTTAAGTAAGTGAAAAGTTCCACCTCCACTACCAGCACTAAGTCTCGATTTACAATACTTACATTGTGCTTTCATAACACCATCCACTACAATTAGACCAGTCAAAATTCGACCCGACCCTAAACCCGATCCAAAATCGACCCGGAAATAGTGGGTTTTGAACACAACTTTTTGACCCAAACCCGATTGTGTCCGAACCCGAGAAAACCGTTTTTTACCCGACCGACTGAAAAATCATTATATTTTTAGAAATAATATGAAATTATGGGAATTTTATTGCTAAAAATAGCTTCAACTAGAGTATTTGGTTCCAAAAATGAATTTTGTTAAATGTGGATGTAATTTTAATGGTTGAATTCAACTATAAATGACTATATTTTATATAACTTACTATTTCCAACGTATATTGAGTATATTTTGTTACATATATGACTAAAAAACCAAATGAAAGAAAGAGCAAATATAAATCCCTTAACCCGTTGGGTCGACCCGAAACCGAACACAATGGGTCTTGAACAAGGTTTATTCGACACGAACCCGAAAATATTTTATTTTGACCGACCCGACCGACCCGTTTGACAGGACTAACTACAATCTTATCAAAATACTCCCATGCTTGTGATGTTTGTTTTCGACTCTTTTTAGAAGCTTGATTGCTACAAGTTTAGGTGCCTCCTCCTTCTTGATTATCCCCAACATGATCCAACTCTTCCTCGGGATCCAAATTATGTACTATAGGTGTACGAGGAGGTAGAGGTGAAAATGGTGACTCAAACTCATCCATTGCCTACAATCAATTATATGAACTAAATGGTTTAATATATGAAAATAAACATTCATGATACCAATTTAATATTTAGCCAAAATTCATGATAACAACTCAATAATAATGATTATAGAATTTGATTTAGTCACTCAAAACTAAATATAATGAAATCAGAAATCAAATCAAAAACATATTAATACACATTAATCAAGAAGAGCAAGATTACAGCAATTTAAACGTGTAAAACAGATTATCTTTAACTTGATAAATTATGAATGTATGGTATATAAACCAAGCAAAAATATTAGAGCAACATATGCATACACATTATGGAATCTTATTCACTAAAGCTTGGTAAATTATGTAAAACATAGCAATTTAAATCAAGTCAACAACTTATCTTTAAAAGAAATATGAATGTATGGTATATAAACTAATCTGGAACTTTTTTAACTGACATAGCAAGATAACTTAACAATAATTTTGACAAGTTGCAATAACTGACGAAAATGTGCAGGAAAATTAATGATTTCGTTACCTTATTCGACGAGGGACGAGTCCGGCTGAGCAGCGATTGTCGACGGCGGCGGGTCTGAGTTTCGACGGCGACGACGACGAGAGAATCCGGCTGTGACTGTGAAGAGTGAGGCTGAAGAGTGAAGAGTCACCATCATGCAGTGAACCGTTGTGCAGTGAGGCAGTAGGCAGTTAGGCACTAAGGCCGTGAGAGGCGTGAAGAGAAGAACTGAAGAGTGAGGTTGAGCGGCTGTTGAAGTGTGGACTGTTGAGTCTTGGGGTTAAAAATTTAGGGTTTTAAGTTTTAACATTTAAGAAGTTTAAGATAATTTTTTTTTTAGAAAAAATATATATGGGTCCAAGGGTCGGGTCTGGGTCTGCTGACTTTAGACCCAGACCCGTTAACAAGCCTCTAGACCCAGACCCATTGGGTCTAAAAAAATTGGACCCAAACCCTTATAAATGGGTCTATGGGTATGGGTCTGGGTCGGGTCCTGGACCCATTGTCATCCCTAGTTCTCACTGAGGAAGAGGTGGTTTCAGGGTGTTGGTGGTGTTTTGGGAATGGTTGGCAATGATTGGTGGTGATTTTGGGTTCGGTGGAAGTTTCAAGGTGAGTGACGGTGGTTGTGGTGGTTGGTGATGGTGGTTGTGGTTCGTGGCTGGGAAAGGAAAGAAGGAGGAAGGTGATTTTGTGGTCGGGGAAGGGAAAGGAGGCGGTGGTTGTGGGTGGGGGGTGGGGGGTGGCTGTGTGTAGCGAACGGAATGGTGGGGGAGGAGAAGGTTAATTGTTTTTTTTAAATTTTTATTATATAATTAATTAGAATTAAGAATTTTGATGAAAAAAATACCTTTTGTTCAGGTTACCGGTAACTTGTCTCATTTAAAATAAATGGGGTATAAAGGTTGTATTATTTCAGAATAATTGAAAGGTTCTTTATTATTTGCGAACCATCAAAAGATTGCATTATTAGAAGCAATTTTTCCAAATATTATTGAGCGAACTTTTGAACTATTTTATTTTTCATGTAAATACATGAATTATAAAAATAGAATAGTGAGTTTGAAATTCTCGAGTTAAATAATAAAAGGTGTTACTAAACATAGCCCGTATTTACTAGAGCATAGCCCGTATTTTTGAGTGAAATGTCTAACTTACCCTTACTAACCCCTCTCCTTCTCCTTCCATTCATCACTCTCTAACCTTCATCCCCTCTCACTAACACCTCTCCTCCTTCCATCCTCCCCTCTCACTAACCATGGCTCCAAGAACCAAGAGGGCAAAGATCCGGCAGCCGCCACCGCCGCAACCGCAACCGCCGCCACCGCCACCACCACAAACTTCGTCTTCAATGGAGGCGCCACCACCGCCACATCGCCAAGTAAGTTTTTTTTTTGAATTTTTATAAATAATGTTCAAAGAACTCCTTAAAACCGCCCCATTTTTTTTTAAAGCGAAAACACGGAACCGGAAACTGGGTCCGGTTCTGTGTTTTCGTGTAAAAACTTTTTTTTTAAAATGTTGTTTGATGTTAAAAAGAGTTATTTTATTCGAATTTTTTTAAAAAAAAATCAAGAAAATTAGCGTTTTGGGTGTTTAGGAGCGTATTTTTGGGCGTTTTTCCGGAAAAACACGGAACCGGACCCAGATTTCGGTTCCGTGTTTTTCCAGCAAAACGTTTTTTTTTAAATTTCTGGGTTCACGGAACCGGAATCTGGGTCCGGTTCCGTGCTTTTCTGGAAAAAAATGATGAGTTTCATCAGATTTTGAATTTTCTTTAAATTTTTTTTTTCAAAATTCGAAATTTACGGAACCGGATGGGGATCCGGTTTCCACCATGGTGGTACCGAGAAGCCAGTCCCTCTCCACCATGGCGGAAACCGGATCTCCATCCGGTTCCGTTATTTTCAGCATTTTTTACGGAACCGGATTGGTTTTCCGGTTCAGTGAACCGAGAAGGCTATCCGGTTCCGTAAAAAAATTGAATTTACGGAACTGGATGAGGTTTTCGGTTCCGATACCGGAAAACTCATCCGGTTCCGTAAAATTCAAATTTAAAAAAAAATTCATCAAAATTACGGATTCGGATTAGTTTTTGGGTAGAAAATCCGGCCAATGTGGTGGTGGTGGTGGTGGTGGTGGTGGTGGTGGCGGCGGTGGAAAATGTGGTGGTGGTGGTGGTGGGACAATGTGGTAGAAGGGGAAGAAGTAAGTTGAAAATGTTAGAAAAATGATTAAAGGGGAGGGGGGTAATATAGACTTTTATCTACGTATTTATACGAATACGGACTATGAGCTAGTAAATACGGGCTGTGAATAGCCGCACCACTAAAAACGTTGGGGGTATCCGTCTAGTAATCACATAACTAGGGAATTCTAGTGTGAAAAGAAACAAAGCTTCCCCAGTTCCCCATCCTTGATAAATCAGAAAACAAAACCCTGGTCCCTTGCTTAGTCGCTCCTGAGTGCTTAGCTTTGGTCTCCTGCTGCCGCTAATACCGCCTCAGTTTCGCTTGCAGAGTTTCGCCTGAAGTGGTAACTGGTAAGGTAAGTTTGGTTTGGGTTTATGAATGTGTAACGCAATGCAATTTCTGCACTTTGAGATTGATATCTGCTTCTAAAATTGACTGCAACTATATAATATTAAGGCCAAAGTTTCAATACAAACCACTAACAATCACTTAATTCACCTTCCTATTCCTATTCCTAATTGCAACTATATTAATTAATTTGCTGTAATTTGATTATTTTTTGGGCTTTTAGGGGCCAGGCCCCAACTGGCCCCTACTCAAAATCCGCCCTTGCCCATTGATATGGAGTGTTTTCTTTGTTGGGCTTTGGTGAAAGCTTGTTTTTTTTCAATTGGGCATGTGTCGATTGCCACCCTTTGCCTCGACCCCCATTGGTATGAAGTGTTTTCTTTGTTGGGGTTTTTGTGATGAAGATTTGTGCTATGTTTTAGGATCATTGTATGATTTGTATCTTCTTTGATGTGTGAATCTCTAATTGAGTAACTTTTCGTTTCCATCTTTGATCGAATAGTGAAGTTAAGAACTGTGATTCATTATGGTAAAGTTTGATTTTTTTGATAAAAAATTATAGGTTGTAAAATGTTGTCAAGATGGAGCAGAGCTGTTGCACAAATAACTAAAGGTGGATCACAAGGCAGAGGCAGGATTATAGGGTTGTTAAATGGTGAAAATGCTTTGTTCAGTCACAATTATGCCAAAGTTGCGGCAGTTTCAATGCCTTCATCGGCTGATACTATTGACAAGGGTTTCGACAACAGTAGTGTTGCCACGGTAAGACATTCATGTGCACATTTAGTTGAATGGCCTACTCTTTTTGTTGTGCAACTTTCATGGTAGTAATTTGGTTTTAGTAAAGACATTTTGATCTGTATGTATGACTTGTTTCTTGGCTGACTAATTTGAGTTATGGAATATAATATGGGCTGATAATGTGCACAAGTTGGTGCGCTGATTCCATACTCTTCTTTGTGGTAAATGAATTAGTTTCGGTCAATTGGATGATTTAGGTTGGGAAGATAGTTTTTCTGTTAATGATTGATCTAAAGCTTTGGAATTTCCATAGTTTGTGCAATATTTGCATCCTATCTAGAGAAAAGCACATATGCGAATAGTCATATGACTTAGCTTCTTGGTCCTGTCCTAGTTATACTCCCTCCATTGCTGAAGTACCATATACTATTCATATCTTAATTATTTAGGGATGGAGGGAGTATAACTAGGACCAAGAAGCTAATTCATACTTATGTCTTAATTATTTAGGGATGGATGGTAAAAAGAAGTTACTAAATTTCATACTTATTCTTTTAACTTCTGGTAATATTCTATCTTTCCTTTGCTTTTCTTATATAAGTTAGGAAGGGCGATTTGAATCATGGGAATGTAGATGAGTGTTAAACTCTATGTCATGGTTTTACTTTTGAGGATGTTTACAGATATATTAAGTTGCCCATAACAGACCAGGCCAACAGCGGCTATGATCTTTAGTGAAGGTGCAAACTCCAATTGAATCTGAAGCATGCTTTACCTTCATGGACTGAAATTTTCTGGGTGTATTTCGCTCTGTGAGGGTAGGATAGTTAGAAGGAAAAACCTTTACTAATTGTTATTTTTGTGTTGATATAGTTCTGTTACTTTAAAGAGGATTGTAATGCACATGTCATAGGATGAGGCATGTAAGCATCCTCTTTTAGAAGTACTAGAGAAGCAAGTACCTGTTACCACTTTGAAGCATGCTAGTTTCCAAGACTTTGCTATTGTCAGATGAACCGCTCATCTAATGTTCAACCTGTTTGTTAGAATTCTTTTATGGTCAACAACTAATGCTTTATGCTGCTCTCCTGAAAAGACTTGTCATTCTGGGGCATTAATCATTATATTATTAAAGGTCTTTACTCTCTAGTCTCTCTACTTTAGCTCGGTAGTGCCCCCAAGGCTCCAAGTACTTCTTTTCCTCCAATGCATTATAGGTTGAGGTTGTGAGTCATTAGATACGTTTGTTGCCTCCTTTTTCAAGTGGTTGACCCGACACCTATTCTTTCCTATATATGTCATTCTTATGCACTCCCATATATGTCCACCTAAGAGTTGGTCCTTCTGGCTTGCTCATACCTGACCCTGGCTGCTTGATTTTTGCAGGTCAAGCTGGATAAGTTATTTTGGTCGAAGCCATGTTCATTAGCTTTGGCCAAGGATTCGCCTTTAAGGATTGAGGAACCTAACTATGAGGGCATCCGCCGTTTCTTCCTCAAGTTGATGCTTTTTTACAGTAAGCAAAGCAAGTCTATTCGAGGGGCAAATGTGGTATACAAACGCATAATTACACAGGCTGATGTACCTGCTATGTACAATGGTAAGTTCATGCATAAGTGCGAAACTTGATGCTGTTCTTAAAAGCTTCCCCAAAATTCATAATCATTTTAACGCCAAAGTTTCAAATTTCTGACTTATATTTGTTTTCCATAATAGATAAAAGGTTGATGATGTGAAACTCTAGGTCCGTTATTGTTATGCTATAGGTTTTTCAATCATCTACAATACAGTACCATCTATCATCACCACAAATATAATAGTGCTTCTTTCATCCCTTGTTAAGAAACTAGTTGTAGTTTTGTAAAATCCTTCACTGAACTGTAAACCCAACAAATACGCAGCAATAATCGTGTAATAGGTTTTATGGAGGTCCAAATTTGACAACCTGAAGTTACACCTAACCAGTAGTAACTGGAGAGCGAAGGAGATTCTATTTCCAAAGGATCACAGGTGCTCTTTGAAAAAGTAGTAATGTATTTTATATGCTTGCGAAGGATTTTAATTTTCTTCACCTAGTATTATTAATAATGGTAAGCAAATTGATTAAAATAGAATGGTGTTGGTGGTAGTTGTAGTAGTAGTAGTAGTAGTAGACATTAGTCTGCATAATCAGTTCAATGTCAGTAATAGTAGTATTAGGAGAGCTGGAGGTAGTAATGATAATAACAGCAGTGGTAATGACAACTGTCACTATGCATAGGTATATGGGCAGCAAATATCAGTGTAGGTGCAAAAAAAGAGTAGCAAAATATCAATATAAATGAGGGAAATAGTAGGTTGTCAACTTAAAACACTTGTAGGGTGGTAAAAATTGATGTGGGAAAATGAGAAGGGAGACATAGCCCCTTGAAAGCTCAACTAATGAAGTATGTGCAACCCTATAGCCCTATCTTAGGTCAACTACATGAATTCTAGAATGCAATGCTCCTCAAGCTTTGGATGAGGCTTATCCTTTTGCTCCAAATATTCTTGGGTCTATCTCCTCTTCTCTTACTACCTTTTAGGGAGATCTTCAAACATTTCTTGATAGGCGTGATTACTCGTCTTTTATTCCTATTGCGTGCCCGGGCCACGTAAGCCTCACATTATTCATACAATCATCTATAGAATTCATATCTACCTGGTTTCTTATCTTCGTCACTCTTTGTCTGATCTCTTTTAATGACATAGCCGTCCGAGGACACATCCTTATATTCGAACATCAACTTGTGGACTTCCCTTTGGGTTAGCCTGATATTTTCTTGTCCTACAACTGCCACAAAAGTACTCCATTTTATCTATTTGGCATTGATATAATCATACAATGTACAACACCTCCTTTGTTGTTGCTGAGGTGGGCAAACAGACATACATATATTCTCGTTCTTATACTATGCTCCGAATATGTGTTTTTTTTTTTGAGAAGTATGCAGCATGCTTTGCTACTATTATACATCACGCGTTAAGCTCTAGTCAACCATTGGTTTGGATGCATTCAAACTGTGCAATTTTATATATCCTGCTGGTGCAATCTCAAGTTTCCAAATGCTTAGATGTTTGTACTTGTCTAAAGATAATTGTTTCTTGCAGTTTTTAGCTTAGAGAAGACTTTTAAAACAACATTTTCCCTTCTCGTGCTTCATATGTGGATGTGCTTGCGACGGTTGAAAGAGGAAGGGAAAGAAGGTGTTGAATTTGGACAGTACGTTTACGAGATTTACAATCATGACTTGGAACTGAGAGTATCCAAAGCTGGGGTTAGTGTCATCTTACATCCCAAAAGACGATTCAAGATGCATATGTAGAAAATCTATTCTTACAAATTCAAAGTCATTATGCAGTCTTTTGTTTCTATACAAAAGTTCTTTTTTAAAATAAATTCTGAACAAAAATATATTTCATTTGTATCTGGGGTATCGTAATCTCTGATGGTTGAACTGAATGTTGTATCTTAGAGACTTGGAACTGAAATTTATATTTTTCATGCTCAATTCAACTTATCAAGAAAATATTTTTTCCTCAATTCTTTCTCTTATTTTACCCCCCACTGTCAGGTTAACTTGCTGTTGACAAAGTGGATGAAAGATTTAGAGAAGATATTCTATGGAAACCTTGTTGCATATGATGCGGCCTTGCTTCCAGAAGCTGGAAAAGACGGTCTTCAAAATGTTATATGGAGGTATTGGCCTAAGTTGGGTGCACAGTGGGGTTGTGGTCACAATGTTTAAAATATGGTCCTGTTCTTGCAGTTTTTTTAACTGGGTCTCTATGTTGTTTCTTAAAACTTGACTGATTTTATCACTTTACTCTTCTAGTTATTTAATAGTATGCGAAACATTATATTGAACTGCTTATTGTTGGGCATAAGTGTCTTGTGAGTTGTGAGCTGAATGTTGTGACACTGATTGTAATGAATTCTTCTTGCTGCTGAAAACGAGGATCGGTTTATGATGAGTAATTTATATTAGGTATATCATATTGATGAAGAGTAGGGACTAGTAAAGCGGGTCACTAAATAAGTTTTGTGCTAGGCTAGGATGTAAAGTATGGAGGCTAGTAAGAAGAGTATACTGATTACTGAAAGTTTGAAGTTACATAGCTGCTCTTGGAGACTCGAGTATCATGCTTATGAAGGTGGTTCTGAGAATGCTTTCATATACTTGGTGACAATGCAGGATTCCTGCATGTTAAATATAAATTGCTGACTACTTTTGGATTAAGCAATCTTTGTGACTGTTACAGAGATTCGTCACTCAATATAAACTTGAGCTATTCGTGTTGCAGGAATGTATTTTCAGAGGATGGTAGTTCAGAACCAAGTGATGCTGCTAGAGGTCTTGTTCAGGTGAATTTTCATCTTTGAACTTTTAGTAATTTGTTAATCACTAGGTGATTCTGAGTCAGATGAAACTTATATTGATTACAGAAGGAACTGGTGTAGCAGGATATTCTTTATTTCTGATCGCTTTTCTAATCATGTCTTTGTATCTTTCTAATCCAAGATGAAATTCATTGCTGCAGCTACATGATATGCCTTATGATGCAGTCTGTCATTCTGTATATTGTTATTCATCATGTACTTCAGTATATTTTGTCTTTGTTTAGGGCCTCGGGAGTTAACTTGTTGAAGGTTGTTACTTGTATAAGAATAAGCAATGTGCCCTTTTCTGGATGAAAAGTCAAAGTCTGACTGTCTTGACATTTGATGGAATTATATATATCTCAGTATTTGTAGCTCATTCTTATCTGGTTTTTCTCAACCTATACAGGCTATGTCTCGATATGTTCGCCGGGAAATTAGTTGCCTCTCCATGACTGGTAAGTTACTAGTATCACCTCTTTTTATTATTCTGAATTTTTACTACTTAGGACTGATTGAACTGCCCCTACTGTCCTAAAGTTTTGATTCCCAATCCATTGTTCTGATGGAACTATTCAGGCCTCCAAGGATATTTTAACGAAAATAAGTTTCCCAAAAATCTTGAAACTTGGTTCTTACAGTCGTCCTGTTTTCTGTTACGAGTTGTGACATGATATTGTATCTTGAGAGAGGTGTCTTAAATCTCCCTTCAAAATTTAAAACTTGATTGATGATTGCATATTCATCTCATCATAATTTAGTCCAACACTTTATGTAGTGTGAAGGTCTCATGACGACGTATCCATGTCTAAAATGTTACGTCGTCTTAATTCCCACTGTTTTTATCCTACTCGTAGTATAGAATACATATATTTTTTAGTGTTGGCAGTCGCTAGTTCCAACAATTTTATGGCTACGTTTTGCAGATAAGGAAGCCATGTTTTCCGGGAACTTCAAGTTTACTCCACTAGAGAATCCACCTTTAAAATCAACAAAACCATGATGACGAAGACTGAGTCAAGAAAACATGCTCGCTGAAGACATGATGCAAGAACAATTGTCATTATTTATTTGATCCAACAGTTAGATATCATAGATTGTTTTTCTTTCAGTTGTAAAGCTTTTTTACAGCATATATTTAGTGAGGTTTGGCACTCTGATTAGCAGTAATTTTGCCTGCTCATGATGTAGGCATTTTTTAATTATATGGTTCCCTAAAATTAGTCAATGTACATGATCTTCTTCATAAGGCCATACTACTCCTGCGACAAAGATGCCATTGCTTTATCCTTTCACCCTTGTTGTTTCTTTAGATTGATAATCTAACTTCTTTGCTTGATGTAGGGCGTAAGTGAGTAGTTTGTCTGATAATTTCGTCGTAACATCTGGCTTATAGTGAGATCAGTCTCTTTTAATGTTCAATGAGACGTACAAAAAGTCGACTTTTAACAATACGACGAGCCCCTTGTAATGGAAGTATTTGTTATAATCGCTTCTCAGATGTACTTCGATTTGTAACTTGAACCATTGATGACTTTGATTTTTCTTATAATGGTGAGGAGAAAGATCCTCAATATACTTCAACTTTCTTAATTTATTGGACTAGTATTTGTGTCGTAGGTATATGGGTGTAGGGGAAAGGGCAAGAAAACTCTACACTCCAAAACGCGCCTACTAAGATTTGACGTCAAACTTTTGCCATTAGTTTAAGGTTTACTTGGTATCATCGATATATTTACTATCCATGATCGCCCTCTATCCAATTACGACGTGCTAAAATATCGTCGTTCTTTTGGTGCTCATCACATCTATAATCAAAGATGTTTTTAAAACAATGTGACATACATTAACCCTTTTAACATAATACTTCCTCCGTTTTTTAGTTGACGCGTTTTGATTTTTGACACTATTCACATAATCTACTTTGACTATCTTTTGTGATTTATACATAAGAGAAAATACAGTTATGTGGGGTCTTGTTAGATTCGTCTCATTATATATTTTCAAAATATCATATTTTTATAATTTTTACTCATCAATTTTCCAAGATAAAAGTGATTGAAATCACGCTTTGGCAAACGTGATAAAAGAAACGGGTCAACTAATAAAAAACGGAGGAAGTAATATTTGTTATACATATTAGTTAAACCAGCCCAAATAATGCTACTTTAAAAATTATATATCAGGAGGTTATTTTAGCATCTTGCAAAGTAAGCTTTTTTTTACAAAAGAAAATTAGTTTTTTTGGCGACAAACAGTCAATGTATCATGTATGGGATGGGAGATTATTGTGGACGACACAAATTATCATAATTTCTCAACCATCATCATCATTTATCACTAGACATGGGACGATGGATAAGAGAGTATGATGGAGTTGGTGTCTTATTTGTGGATTTGAGTCTCCCTTAATAGTAGTATAGCTATTAACAGCACAAAAATACAAAAATGAACAACATATGCTGCATTCTTGCACCACAGGCAGTATCAAGTCATTCATGGTTTTATATCTCCTATTACTGATGGGAAGTTGGGAACCTTATGATAAGGAGTTGTGTCTATGGCGAAAACTCAGGAGACTTGTTATGTCCAATTTTAGAGATAGAAACTTTTTTTTTGTCAATGGTGAAAATTCAGAAGACTTGTTATGTCGAATTATAGCAAGGAAACTTTTGTGTCAATGGTGAATATTCAGGAGACTTGTTGTATCAAATTGTAATAGTAAACTTTTATGTCAATGATGACTACTCAAGCGACTTTACGTGAATGGGTAAAGATCGTTTTTGGAAAAATTGACACTATCGGTTTTAATTAGGGGTCATTTTACTTTTAAAGGTCCAAAATTGTGATTAGCATACAGTGGTCCGAATTTTCAGTAATCTGAAACAGTCATTTACTTTTGATTAACATGCTATACTAGTTGATTATCACGTATTAAACTCTTCAATTGCAAGTTATTTCTAAAAATGGCTTTTTAAAGAGTGGCATGTGTCATATTCTACCGATTTGGTTGGCTAATTAAGGTAAAAAAAATTATGAAGGGATATATCAAAGTTGGGATCGCTTTCAGACATTCTAAAGTTGAGACTTTTTAAGACAACCCGCCATGATTTGACAACAAGTTTTACTTTTTCCTTAATATTATGAGTTTCTGTACATTCTTTTTCAGTATAGGTCAAAGGCTTACAATATTGAATACTATTCATTTCCAACCTCGTAACAAAAATTAACTCTTCAAATCTATGTAGAATTGTATTTAAACACTATGCAAGTACTCTTTTTAAGTTATTCTTTTTCCTTACACTTGTTTTACACAGTCTCAGAATATATATATATATATATATATATATATTTTGTCCATTAATATTCTTAAGTTTCTTTAACTGATAAAGGTTAAAAAAATGTTGCAAGCTGCACACTTAAGAATTGACAATAGAAAGGAAAGGTAAGAGGATCCAACTCCCAACACCCTCACTTAACAAGTTTCAAACTTCTAGAATATAAGGTAATTCAAATTCTCAGAACTAGATTTTCTTACAAAATTAAAGAAAAAAAAAACGAATATAGTACAATTATATCCATAAATTTGACCCATCTATCATCTATGATTTTAGACTCTTATTAAGAAGTAAACACAACTCTTTAAATGATACTACCATAATGATATAGTATGGATATGGACCATGCTAAGTAGATTTCATATAACTATTTTTCATAACCAAACCTAACTAATTTAATAAATGGCAAAAATGAGGAAACAAACAAACCTCATAAACAAGTTTATAATAGTAACACAACAATATTATAAAATCTGTCCCTACCCCTAGATCGTTACACCCTTTTTCACCTTTATGGCCTACTCTAAAATCACCCCCACAATTCACAAATACATATTCTTCAAAATGTGATTTAACATTAGCAACATTACACAACATACATGACCCCTCAAACCACCTCAAACAACCTCAAACACTAACTTTTCTTTCCTTTTTTTCTCTCTCTCTCTCTTTTCTTCTTCCTCTATCAGCAAAAATGAAACATACCCAATTGCTCAAATTCCTTTTTCTACTAATCCCATTATCAATCATCATTTTCATGCTTTTTTTCTACTTAATCAGAAGAAAAAACTCAGAAAATGAGCAAGCAAGAAGTGAAACAGCTGACCCAGAATTAGGTAACATGATTAAAAATGATGTAAATGAGGAATTGATGTGTTTTCAAGGTGGTGAAGATCTGACAATTCCTGACATTTTAGATGCACCTGGTGAAGTTATTGGGAAATCAAGCTATGGTACATTGTATAAAGCTAATTTATCAAGAAATAATTCAATATTATTGCTTAGATTTTTGAGACCTGCTTGTAGTGGGACCATTAAAGAAGTAATTCCTGTTGTGCATGCTATTGGGTTAGTCAGGCATTCTAATTTGGTCCCTTTAAAGGCTTATTATATGGGTCCCAGAGGAGAGAAGCTTATGGTTCATCCTTTTTATGCTCATGGCAATCTATCTCATTTTATTAAAGGTATAATCTTTATATGCTTGTTTGACTTTAATTTGAGTTGGGTTTCTCTTATGTTGTTGTTTGCTGCTTTTAATGAACTGGGTTCTCTTAGTTTTCTTGTTTGGTTGGAGAATTGTTGAACTGTGCTTTTGTTCTTGTCTTCAATCTGAGTTGGGTGTCTCTGAAATTGCTGTATGGTGTTGTGGTTAGTGGTTACTCGGACATGGGTACGTGTCCAAGTGTTTGACTCGTCCATTTTACGAAAATTTCCTTGATTTTGGCTCAAAATGAAGTGTTTAAGCATCCATACCCTTGTCCGAGTGTTAAGGATCTGACATCACATGGTACTTCGAGGTAAAATGAAGAGTCCGAGTAACAACATAGCTGTTGCTGATATTCTTACTTCTTCCTAAACTTGTTCTGTTGTCAAAATACAAAAAATGATCCTTTACTTTGAATTGGGTTTCTCTTATTATCTTGTTTGTTACTGTCTTACTCTCAAGTAAATTGGTAATTTACTAGGTTTTTCTTTGTTTGTTGGAATTGTTCTGTTAATATGCTGCATTGATAATACTTTTCTGTTTTTTGGCTTTAAACTGCCTTTTTTGGTTATAAAATCTAGGAACATAACTCCCTTAAAAAAAGTAATAATTTTTCTTAGGTGCTAAGGAATAAAAAGTGACAGTTTTGGGATTTTTCAGAAGGTTTTGTGGAATTTGGGTTATGGGGGTCTTGGTGAATCTTTCTGATGCTAGCTTTCTTCTTGTCGCGTGCTTTTCTTGGTTGTATGATAACTTCGATTTTGGATAATCATACTTTGCTTCTAAACTTGGTTTTATGTTTGATTTGGCTGTAGTGCTTACCTAAATTCCCCAAGTTTATATTCAACCAAAAGACCACTTAGATTCCCAAGTTTTGTTAATTCATAAACAATAACGCCGTGGATTGGAAGTAACTATGCTACGTACTGGTCTGCTGTTGTCTACTTGTCCTAATCTTCTCAATCATGTCACTTCATTCCATTAATTTTGATGTTTTGTATGTGCTCTCAATCCAGCTAACTCTATGCTAGTGTCATAATCAGACTTTACAAATTTTAGCATTTGTGTTCTTCTGGGTGTTTTAGTTTCGGCTGGGTCTCGCAAATTAGATCTACATTGGGGACCATGATGTGCATTATACTTTCGAAAGCACAAACAGCTCTAAATGTATACCACAATGTATACTTTCGAAAGCATAACCTGTAATTTTAGATTAGCAGTATGCCGGCTTCTTTCGTCTATGTGAGTATGTGAACCATTCTTCTTATTCGAGTCTTTTCTGTATTGGCCTCCCACTTCGTCCTAACTCTTTCTTTAAAGTGTCTGATTCTCATTTTGGAGTTAAAAAATTCAAGCAAATTAAGCATTAAAGAACCATCCATCTCAAGACAGCTCAAGTAGTTGTGGGGATGTAACTTCTTATGAAGCCTTCAAAGCAAACAGCTATGTCCTAGCTCATTCTTTCTGTTATTCTTGACATTATAGTATTCTCATAAACTAGGACTTTATTCCTCCTTGTATCTGTTCTACTTTTCTGTCTTCATTAGTTAATTTGTTCTTTAAAATTTACGACATTTTGACTTTTGCACTATTACCACCCTTACATTGATCATATTCTTTAATATTAATTAAAAATGTTATTGGATTTGTCTGATTGTATATCTTCCGACTACTATTTTTTTTATAGTTTTAAATAGTTAAAGATTCAATAGTCAAAGTTGTATGTTGGTAAGCGTGAAAGTCAAAGTGCTATATTTTCGGTAGAACAAAGGAAGTGATATTTTTGAAGTTGAATGCTTGAATACATGTCTAACTGGTGTGCGTCCTTATATTCTGCCCTTACTAGAAAGTAATTGCCTTTTTATATCGTGTCGTAACCTAATGCATCATATTTTCCAAGTCATTTTGGGTTGAGCTGAGTTTAAATTCAATATTCAGAGAGCATTAGATTTTGAATATTTGTGTTTCTATGAACAGATGGCAATAACGAGTCCCACAAATGGGATGTGATTTATAGCATCGCCCTCGGTTTAGTGAAGGGATTGGCATATCTTCATACAGGACTGCATAAACCCATAATACATGGCAATCTCAAGTCTAAAAATGTATTATTGAGTCCAGATTTTCAGCCATATATATCAGATTATGGTCTATATCTACTATTGAGCCCAACTACAGGGCAAGAAATGCTCGAGACATCTGCAGCTCAGGGTTACAAGGCGCCTGAGCTGATGAAAATGAAAGATGTCAGTGAAAGTACTGATATATACAGTCTTGGAATACTCTTACTAGAACTACTAACTGGTAAAGAACCCGTGAATGCAAACTCCTCGGATTCTGAGGAAATTTACTTGCCAAATATTATCCGAAGGGCAATTTTGGATCATCGGATCAAGGATATGTATCATCCCGACATTGTATCTAATCAAACTGGAAGACAACGGCTAATAACAGAAGATCGTGCGCTGAAGTTAGTTCAGCTTGCAATGACTTGCTGTTCTCCAACACCTTCTCTTAGACCTCAAGCTAGTGAAGTTGTAAGAAAGGTTGAGGAAATCGGGAAGGAACATACCTTACCGCGCAAAATTACTTAACATTGTTACTTTTTTGTATATGATTAATGAATGATGATGTTTCGGCGTAAACTCAGATTATGGGCAATTTTTTCATTGCCATAGAAGGCAGGGGGACAACAAAGGTCTTGCTGGAGTGATAGTTTCCAAATTCTGTGACCACTTTCTGAACAAAGTTGAAGGTTTGAGTCAGAAGGCAATGAGAAAAAAAAAGCATTGGAATTTGTGCATAGATTGCTGGATTCTCCAAGATATATTAAATTGCCCAGGATCAGGGAAACATGGGATGCTGGATATTATTGGGACCCTCACAATGATCTTCTTGTCTGGTAATTACAGCAGGATTTGGCAAAAGGGGAAGCTTAACAAGATGATGATGATGATGATGATGGTAAACACTTTTTACCCTTCTGTTAATAAATTTTTTCGGGCGGTCGGGCGGGTATAATTTTTTGTGGATATAGGTATTTATACTCAACTAGAAAAACCCAGAAATTTTGGAGCCAAAAATGACTTCTTGTAACTACAATGGAAGCACATAGAACTGTGTTGTAAATTGTTATCTAGTATTTAATTTTATGATGGTCATTTGGAATTACATAGAATTATTTTACCTATTTCTTTTTTATCTTCGGGCTTCTGAGTATGTTATATTCAACTTCTTTTGACTTATCTGAATCGGCCTTATTAGACAATCAGTAGAGGGATAATTACGAAGAATATTATCCCAAAAAAATCCCGCTCTGATTCTCTAAGCCGTCTAATAATTGCAAAAAATCGCGATCCTGTTGAAGCGACTTTGTAGTATTATTACCTCATGTACTACTGATCTAGTGAAATCTCTAATTTTTTTCATAATTGGCCGGTGCTGCAAATAATGTGGGAGGCTGAGATTATGCAGTTGAAGTGTTGTTATCTGTTTCTGACTTTTTGTTCATGGCAAGATAAGGAAAACATTAATAAAACTATTGTCAACTTGATGGTGGTTAGATGTTTTTTAAGGTGTAATAATCATTTTCTCAGATTTATGTTCCGAGTGATGAAAATAGAAGTTTGCAAATTCATAAGAGTATTTTTTTTTATGGAAAGCAAAGGGACCTAATCAAACCTCGACCTTATAATTTCTTAGTTTTGTATTTATAACACGAGCTCATTGACCTGGCATATAGGACGACACTGCTCATCTTATGTCCATCTCTACTTTAATCACAAGACCTTAAAAGCATGAAACCAAATACATTAATACTAGACGGACTCTTTTGTAGGTATATATTTT
The DNA here is from genome assembly GCA_947645195.1 of Patellifolia procumbens. Taxonomy (NCBI): domain Eukaryota; kingdom Viridiplantae; phylum Streptophyta; class Magnoliopsida; order Caryophyllales; family Amaranthaceae; genus Patellifolia; species Patellifolia procumbens. The sequence continues at coordinate 357,680 of CANSGD010001101.1, forward strand.
TTTAACCATGTTTTTAGATTCAACCATAAATTAAACATGAATCTGGATCAGCTATGTGACAAATCTTACCAATCAGAAGTCATTTTTTCTTTCTGACTCTGATTCCATCTTTCTGTGGCCTCTTTTTCAGTTCTTTAATGCATCTTAGAAATTTTATTAGTACATGACCTCTTGCAAGTGGGAGATGGTCCTGGCATTAGATTCATTTTGACTGGATGTGTATGAGCTAAGTGCCAATCAGCATTCACTTTTAAAAGTTTTATTTGTCCATTTTAAAAGTTACTTTTTTGTTTTAAATTTTTTCTTGTTGAAAAAATTATCTTAAAAAAGTAAGTGGACAAATCAATACATGTGGTAGCATTTGTATCTTTTGTTACTCCTCCCAAAATGACACTTATGGGTGGGTTTATTTCGCTTCAAGTTAATGTTTAAATTAAATTAAATTTAAATATAATAATTAAAATATTTATTGAAGTCAATAATTACAAATAATAAATATATGAGATGACATGAAAGTAAATAATAAAGCATTAGATTAATAAAGATGAAATTTGATTCATTTTTGTATTGAAAATCATTGTTGACATTATAGTTTGGGTTGATTAGAATTTGGTCAAGTTTGGATCAACCTGATTCGAGTCGAGTCGAGTCATGGTCCGATCATTACAAATCTCGAGTCAAGTAGTAAACAATTACTCTTAATCATTTCACACTTATACCAACTTTTCATATTATAAATACCCCGTTCATACAAAAAAGACACTCTATATGGATTATAAGTGTGTAGCTATGCCTTCCTTCCTCCTACGGGCGCATACCTTTGAGGCAGAGAATAAAGGAAACCAATGAATCATAGAATCACCACATGAACCTCTCTTCGAATTCGCTTCGCAAGCAACCTGGCTTCTTCTCTTGTAGGGGCTATTCTATCAGCATATTCAGTCTCATAACAATGTGTGTACATTTCCCACTGACTTGGAACAATGAGGATCTCTTCTTGAGCATGGGAGCTTGCTGCCTTAGACAAAGTGCAAGTACAGCAACAGATGCACTTCCATCAAATCCAGCAAATCTTAAGTTGCTTATGTTCACTCGTCGCGTAAATTAATCTTTACATGATCCTTCAGAGCTGACATCAATGCATTTTAATGGGACAAAAGAGGGAAGGGAGGCCTAACTTTTGGTAGGAAAAAGAGAGTCAGCGTTAGAAATTTAGCCAAAAAAGAACATTTTTCCGATTCTCTAATATAATTCTCAAATAGATCACGAATTTATACTTAAAAAAGAATCCTTTAATGCAGAAAATAATTGAGCAACTAATCCAATTGAGATGAAGAATGAGTTGCTGAAGTCGATTTGAGAAAGCTGAAAGAAGATGCAAATTATGTAAAATGTGATGGCAATATGCACAATGCACTTCCAAAGGTGACATTCACAAGTGATGGAACACTAGTACTTCACCACCTCCTTCTTCTTAGTCGTCCACCCTCCGACATGGCGACATTTATAAAAGAAACAAGTTTTGGAGCAGAAATCTCCAGTGACTCAATAAAGTGACAATGACATACTTCCTCCGTCCCAATTTCAGTGCAACATTTGACCAAAAAAATATTCTACTTTTTTGGTCAAATGTTGCACTTAAATTGGGACGAAGGGAGTATCTCTTTAGTGTTTCAGCTTGAGTGAGGAAACAAGTAGTCTTCGTTTAGGATAGCTAAGTTTAAAAAGCCTCAATGTAATGGAGTAAGCGCGGCATCCCCTCACCATTAGAAAAGTAAAGTTCATTTAATTCTTGGAACCAAGCAACACAATATGCACAAGTTGTAGAAAACAAGAAAAATGACAGTTCCAAAGTTCAGAAATGTGTATATTGCATATCCTATCCAATGTACAATTATTTACACCAAACCTTAAACTAATGTATAGAGTTTAGACAAATGGTTATATACCCATTTACTAGGGAATATAATACATGGGATTCGGGAGCTTGAAAGAACGGATAGACATCGAAGAACCCAACAAATCACTCCATTGATCTCCAGAGTTGCCCTGAATCCTATATGCCTCTTTCACCATTTCAATCCTCTTCTCTGATTTGTATGTCACCGCTAACTTTCCATGGTCTTGAGTGTCCCTGCAATAATATTCACATAACCAATGTATCAAATGTGTACTTCAAGAACGGAGCTATAACTCTATATTAACATTGTTTTCCACACTAAAACTATTGGCTACCTAGTTGCTGATTCGCCAGAAGAAATATAAAGGCAAGAAGAAAAGAAGTTGAAACTCAGCATTTTCTTAGGTAAATGAGTGTTAAGTTTGTGTTATTCATATCTGATATAGGGTTATCATGACTTCGCCAAAGATAGACCAAATTACCAAAACAATCTTTCATGATGAAGCAATGCACATCTCTAGGCTCTAGCTACAAAATAAACTGCAGGACAATGTCTGGAAAATGAACTATCTAATAGCCCCAAGACTAAAGGTACTACCCAATTATATCCTGTCAAGTAACAACATTGCGCGAGTCATCATCTTAGCTAGCAAATTTAAGCAAAAAATTGGAGGTCCAAGATAGTTAGGGATACGATGGAAACACACAACTGATCCAAGTGCGCGGGACTTGTATTGCGGCAAAGGTTAATCTACCTTTCCATTAAACATCAATAAGAAAACTGTTGTGTTGATTCTGCAACCCCAAATTACTACTCTCAAACCTCTAATAACCGGAACTTAAAATCCTATGTCCGTCACTGCAAACAAGTCATAATCATCCTCTTAAGAAAGTTGGTATTTAACATCCCCCTTGAATGTGTAATCAGTAGGCTAGTATCAGCCTTCACAAACTCTAGATATGTAATCCTCTAACAAAAAAAAGTCTAAATATGCAAAGTGATAACAGTGAATCAAAATATAACTTTTGACAAATGGTCCAGATATATTGAAGCAGCAAATCAAGACAGGTCCATGCTAAATGTATTTATGTTACATCAATCACCAGAGCATAAGTGTGAGAATGAAGGATCAGATTCTTTACCTCAATATAAGCTTGTCCCAGTTCTTAAAACCTACATTCATCAAATTCTGAACAGTGATCTCCCTTCGTATTTCGCTACGTCCTGTAAGCAGGAAAACTTTGAATCCCAGACTTAAGACCTCTTCATAGAGCCTTAAGCTGGGTTCAATAGCTGGAGCCAGACCCTTGTCAACCCATTTATCAAACTCCACACTATCAAACACCTCCAAACTACAATTGTTCAATAACATTTGCACATCAGATATCCATCAATTTCACCATAAACATTACTATACAGAAAGAAAAGTGCAATTCATACAGGCACTCGAATTCGATGTAATTTCACCTAAATGACCTTCAATGAAATGATTAATAGCTAGAAGTGAACAAATTTCACCCACAAAACAAAGTCATTTGGGTTCTTTTATGTGGTACTCTTTTTTTGTTTGTTGAAAATCTACATTGTACCTTCACCTACTTTCAAGTCTCTACCGTAACCGGTTTTAAAGTGTCACAATGATACCTGATTAAGCTAGTTTGAACTTCTTGTTCTAAGCTGAGAAGCAATTACTTAAAGCTGAAGTTTCTCAACTTATAAAAGAGTTCACATGTTTACAATGTACATCTTTAACCGCGGGGTATAACGTAGAAAAAACCCAATTATTAATGTCTATTGCCAAGCACATCAAGTAATTATAGAATGTTAGATCGTTAGTGCCTCTAGTAAATGAAATCTACATAGACATGACGGATGAGTAAAATTACATTAAACTATTCAAAGATCGAATAGGTAGGGAAAACAAACAATAATAATAGTATCACTACTTTGGCGGATATTGATTTGATATGATCCCGCTCGGACATTTCTTAAGTCTTAACCTCAAAAAAGGTGAAAATTTTACTTCTGACCCACTCAATGAAACATTCTCTATCCACAAACAATTAAACAAAAGACATAACTTGAAATAAAGGACTTACCCATAACCATGTTCAGCATAATAAGGAAGATTAGACAGTAAAGTCTCATCAACATCAAAAACCCAAACATCATTATTATCAACTCCAAGATTAACACTTTTAGCAAAAACAGAAGATTCATAACAAACCCTCTCAACATCCAATAAATAACCTTTACCCATCATATAACTCTTAACATAATCACCACACTCTTGTGGGATAGTTTTCCATGGATTCAAGTTATTCGCCTCAACTGCAAACCTCCAACTTGTACACTGTAAATAAATCTCTTCCTGTTCTGTTGTTCCTTCATCTGGGTATTCCAGAATCAATGGTCTTGGGAGTTGTTGATGAACATTTACTGATTCTTGTAAACACAATGAAGGAGATAATAACAGAGAAAACAGAACAAAACATATTAAAGTTCCCATTTTTAGGAATTTGGGGATATGGGTTTTTGAGATAATGAGTAAATATGATCAAATTGGGTTAAAAACTTGAAATATGAAGAAAAATCAGTGAATTAAAGAAAGAATTTTGTGGGTTTAGAGAATGATCAAATGGGTTTTCTTAAATCTTGGTGATTTGATATTTTATATAGGGGGATTGAAGAAGCAATTGATTTGCTTGGGGTTGAAGTAATAGGAGGAGAAGGAAATAAACAGAAATGGTTAAGCTGGTTGCAGCATATTCTATTGGGTGAGAGAAATGAGAATAGTATATTATTATTGAATTCAATGTTTTTGATTCGATGGTATGGAAATCTATATTTATGACAAGGTCAGAATGTACAGTCATATAAGTTCATGTCATACAAAAAGAAAGAAAAAAAGGCGTGGTTCATTTTGGCCGACCAGCAATTACATATTTATAAACACACATAGAGCTATCATGTTTCATACTTTCATGTAGCTGTTCAAAGGGAGGGTTGGGTCCAATTTTGATCTGAAATATATGAGCCATCTAAGTCAAAGGGATTAGGTTCGGCCGGGTTTGATTTCGAGTTTTTGGATTAATTTGAACTAACTCGAGTTGGATTTTGGATTAATAATAGCATGTTGGGTCATATTTTGACCTGTATGAGCTTATAGATTGAAAGATTAGGTTGGGGCGGGTTTATGTTGACCATTTGGGAAGTTTTTGCCAATTTGGGCTGGATTTTGGACCAACATTGTTAGAAAAAAGCTAAATTTTGGATTTTTTGGGCTAACCAAGTTGAGTTTCTTTGGACCAAATTGTATTGGGCTGGGCTAATAAGTTGAACCACTTTGAACAACACTGCGTAAAAATGTTTTTAAAAAAAACGAAAAAAATATTGGTCTTTAATTTTAGCATCTATAATGGTCGATGGGGCTGATTAGCGAGAGTTCTTGCGAAAATATATTAGGGCTAAACTTTTCATATTTCTTTTTGACATTTTTTGTTGAGAGACTCATTTTTTGGCATTGTAAAAGTAAAAGCTATTATATACGGAGTGGTTTACAAGAGCTATCTGCACATAAATTTATGAGGTTCAATATTACTTGTGTTAAAATTTCATTGATTAATTTGCTCGTTTATACCCTTAAATCTCTTCCTTGATAAGCGTGAAAAAAAAGTGTAGCGACTAATTTGATACGGAGGTAGTATGAGGTTCAATATTGAAAACTTTTCAATTTTGTATAATAATTTGAACTTAGTACCTCAAGTAGTGAGTTTAGCTACTTATTTATTGGGTTTCAAAAGTCATGGGAGCATATCTAGTAGACTAGTAGTAGTAGGGTTTGATAGTGCAGCAAGTTCACTACCTTAGACAGACAAAGCAACAACTTTGTTTTACACCTCGATGACTTAATTAAAGTACTAGCTCATTCAAGCCTACATAAATGATAACTTAATACAATAAATTTGTTAGAAAAGGACACGAAATGAAAATTATTCGTTAATAACTTTTTTTAGTACTATTGTGTTTAAATTTTTTACAACCCAAAAATAGTTTTTAAACCCAAAATGCCATAATAATGAATTAATGACACTATTGTGCTCTATTTTTATTTAAGCCTTATAAAAAACGTGGTGAATTTGAGACTGAAATTTCACTCAGAAATCAACTAATCAAGAACACAAAGGAGATAGAGAGATAAGAGAAAGCCATGGCTACCCCAAAGATCAAAGTGGCGAATCCAATTGTTGAAATGGATGGTGAGTTATCTGCTGCCTTAATTTAATGCTAAATCTTTTCTGATCTTCTTTAATTAACAATTTAAGCTGCAATTTCCACTGAATCTTCTTGTCTCACTAATGCTATATTTACTTGCTTAATTGAGTGATTACCCATCTGGGTCAATTCAATATTTTGAAGGGAAATTTGAGCTTGTGATTTCTGTGTGTCATTTTCTGTATTGATTTATGATTGTGGTGTGAAATCATTTGTAAAGATTGAAGCTTTTTTCTGTTTATGGATCACATCCTATAATTGTAGGTCGCTTTGCACGCCCTCATAGATGGCCCTAGTAGAATGATCCTTAGAACAATGAGGAGGAGAAAAAACAGAAAACCCATATTTTTTTATAATGAAATTTAGAAGTGGGGGTGAAGATTAAAGAGTAAAAGAATTGAGTTGAGTCCTAAGAAATGGGAGTGTTAATTGAGGAAATGTGATTTTTTCTGTTGTAACATTCCTTTTGTAGCTTGATAATTTGGTATGGATTTTAAGAGCTAACAGTTTAACAACCGCCGAAACAACTAAAACGATTGATCTGAACCAAATCATCTTGCCGCAGTACACAAGGTCTTCTATACATGGCAGGATATTGAGGGTTTGCTACCGGCTATTATATCGTAGATTGAAATGCGTGTTGGCCTAGTACTTCATGACAAATTAGTAAAAGAAGTGAAGTTGAATTTGTAGACTCTTTCGACTTCATTACGATCCTAAGGGCCTGTTCTCTTGGCATAAAATAGCTGAATTGAACTAAACTGAACTGAATAGTGATACGTGAGAGTAAAAGTATTGTTTAGAGCTGAACTGAACTGAAAATAAGTTGGAGAGGCCCTAAATGGATGGTCAAAGCTAACAATTAACTTCGGTTACATATCTTGATATAGGTATTTATCTAATCTGCTGCCTCTTTCAATATTTTGGTGTATCTATAGGTTGTGTGGTACTGTGATATGCTTACAGTGTAAAGCTTAATGAATTTACATTATGAAAAGAGTATGAATCTTATTCGATTTTCCATGCATGCAGTAGGAGGAGCTCGTTGTTTTATAGGCTTTATTATATTCAGTCGGAATGGTTATTTTCCTAGATTGACAGCCGTTACGTTTTCTTGAAGTGGAATTATCTGCGAAAAGCTGGTCAACCTCACATGGATTTTACCTGTTAATTTAGATTTTATGAATATAGACATATCAATATCATAGAAGGCTTAGAAGGGTGTTCTTCACCAACTAAGAGTCTAAATTAGGAAAAATCTGGCGTGGAAACCGTTGGTTGGTTAGAGCCATTGGGTTTGTGGAAGTATGGGAAGGCAGCTAGGCTTGCTATCAGATGTGCCTGTAGTGTAGGTACATCAGCTCAGAGGCTTAGGTTGAGGACTTGGGGTCTAAGAGTCAAACGGGATCTATATCAAGTGTGCCTCTGCAGAAACTTTTTGTGAAGGGACAAGATGTACTGATTACTACTTTACTAGGGCTTCATTATAGCAGAAATCGTAACCTCATAAAACATTCTAAATTTCTATAACAATGTAGATCACTTAGAAGCTGACATCAATTATAACGTCCTATGTAATTGATGTATAGAGCAATAGAGCAAGAATATCAGCATCTAAGGTACCATCCAGAAAGAGATTGTTCAGTACTTTAAATAGCTTACAAGATGCCTTTCCTTTGATCTAGCCTTCATAAATCTAACTATTGCATTTTTTTAATGAGGCAGGAGACGAAATGACTCGAGTTTTTGGAAAACCATAAAAGAGAAGGTCAGTAATATATCCTGACTCCGATGAATGTCTGTCTCTTTCTTCATTTGACTTTGTAAGACATCTAATTGCAGCTCTTTTGATATTGAGCAGCTTATATACCCCTTTCTAGAGCTGGATATAAAGTACTTTGATCTTGGTCTCCCGAATCGTGATGCCACCAATGACAAAGTCACAATTGAAAGTGCAGAAGCTACACTCAAGTATAAACTTCTCCCTTTATAATGCCATTACGTCCCATTCCAATCACATATTGTTACCAGTATCACTACTTGCTGGTTATGCTTAGCTAAATACTTCCAACTTTTTTTGCCAGCTTTCCAGTTCATTGTTAAAATTTATGTATCGTGCCAATTCTGATTTGCTGTCTGTGGTTTATGCATAATTGCATGTTAATTTCTCTGTTTCAGGTACAATGTTGCAATCAAATGTGCTACCATAACTCCAGGTATCTGTTTCTTCAACAACGGGGAAGAGTCATTTTTCTATTGAACACTCTTAATAGTGATATATTTTCAACCGACATATCTTTTCACTGAAGAAATGTCTGTAAAATATACTTTGAAGCTACTTGCTGATTGACCCATAGGCCATAATATTCTCAATCTCTCTTAAACTCCCAGTAGTTAAGGGAGATCAGTATTAAGGAATAATGATTTTATTTCAGTGTTGAAATGGAATATTGGTAGAAAGATAATGGTCATTCTTGTAAGTAGATGACGAATGGGGGCTTGGAGGGTTAGTCACAGTATCATTGTAATGACTAATGAGTATGTAGCTTTTAGTTTTCGCATGGTGCTAAAACATATTTAAGGAATAACGGACATGATGTTGAGTGTTGACACGTTTTACAAAATAACCTGGGAAAGAGGTGGAGGAATTTGAGTTCTTTAACCATCCCAATGAAATTGGGGAGGCTTAGGAAGGATGCTTCTGTGGTGACAAGCTTGGGGTTTGCTTGACTGTGATGTGAACTTTGTGGGTGCAGACAAATGATAAGAGGTGATAGGTATCTAGGGTATAAACCCGCTTATTTTCTTGAAATTCAAAACAATTTTTGTTCATGTGCGCTTTAAATAAAATGCTGTCCAACATACATCACTGTGCTACTTCACTGCTGCACAACAGATGAAGGCCGTGTTAAGGAGTTTAATTTGAAGCAGATGTGGAGGAGTCCAAATGGAACAATCAGAAACATCCTGAATGGTAAGTTTCTTTTCTTCATTTCTCATTGCACAATCATGTAACTTTTTGTGATGTATTTGACACTTATTGGTACTTTTGTGGCTGAGTGTTCTATCTGATACTTATAGGTCCTTTAATGCCGAGTGTTCTATCTAGGGACCTTTTTCACTTTATTCTTCAGGATTCATAATATCTATGCTTGTTTCAAGGTCTAGCTTTATATTGCTACGAACTGACATAGCTAACTCAGAGTATTAAGAATGTAAATGGACGTTTGTATTGATTGAAAGGGAATTACATAAAATGAAATGGATAATCAAGCTTTCGAGTGGCTTGAACACTCCCAAGAAACAAACCAAAATATCTCTCAACAATTTTCATGATGATACTCTTTCCTTGATCTCTCCTATTTACAGAATTTTCTCCTAACTAACTCTCTAGCTTATTGCTCAAGCTAACTTATAAAGATAATGCCTAAAGTACCCTCCCCTAAAATATCAGTTATTAGCATATATTTCTGCTCTTGCATAGTTGTGGGTGCTGCATGGTTCTTCATTCCATCATTCTATCTTTAGCCATATGTTTGCTGTCTTCTATAGCATTGGGTTTGCTCCCCACCTTCATTCCATCACGCTATCTCTAGTTTGCAACGCTTTTTTTTGGAGAAACCTATGATTCTTATATTTACAATGTTTCCATCTGCCTCTTCTCCGAACTCAAGGATCTGAAGTTCAAATCTCCTGCTTAGCATGGAGGAGGCTTCATTTGGTCCCTCTCCTGTTGTCTTTTACTTTCCAAGTGCCCACTGGTTGAAAGGATCCACTTGAACTTTTTTGCCATCATTTTGAACTTTCCCTTCACTATTTTATTTTGATAACATTGTCTTATTTTCCATTTTAAAACTTAGCAAAGTGCATGCTGCTCCAGATGCATCATTTAATAACCTTGCTCAAAGATAACTCATAGTGATGTGTTGTATAATCTTTCCAGGTACGGTCTTCAGGGAACCGATAATCTGCCGAAATGTTCCAAAGCTTGTTCCAGGTATGTAGAAAGTCCTCTTGTGTTTGTTTTATCTGATCTATTGTCATGTTAAAGATACTATAGTCAAATGTTGCAACCAGGTTGGACAAAACCAATATGCATAGGGAGACATGCCTTTGGAGACCAATACCGTGCATCAGAAGAAATCATTCGGGGAGCAGGAACTCTTAAAATGGTATTTGGTAAATTGCTGCCTTGGCTGAGTGTTTCCTGTTTCTTTCTTCTCAGTGGATGTCTTAAAAATTTTATTTGACAACGGAGATCATATTTGTACAGTGCAAAATTACGTCCTTCTCTATTGCTCCTTTTCTCTGTCAAAAATGATTATGCTTGCTTTTCCATTATTGTAAGATCACCGTTTGAGAATAGTGTAATTTCATGTGCAGTTCCAGATGGGCGAGGTGAAAATACAGAATTAGAAGTTTATCGCTTCAAACATCCTGGAGGAGTTGCGATGTCCATGTATAACACTGATGAGGTATCGTCTCAGAAAAGATGTATGTATCTTTATTGCCATTTAAAGTTTATATGTAATATTATCTTTTGTGTTGACAGTCAATACGAGCTTTTGCCGAGGCTTCAATGAATACTGCTTTCCAAAAGAAATGGCCTCTTTATCTTAGCACGAAAAACACCATTCTGAAGAAATATGATGGGAGGTGATATTTTAATCTGTTTTGCTTCTTTTCTTATTCCTTTATCTTCCCCATGCAAATTTCAATGTCATTTATTTTATCTGATGGCTCTGATTTCTTGACCAAAGATTCAAAGATATATTCCAGGAAGTTTATGAAACGAAGTGGAAGTCAAAGTTTGAGGCCATAGGAATATGGTTAGATCCAACTTTTCTTTCCTAGAACACATTATTCATATATTTTTGGCTGAATCAACTAAATGTTTTGTAAAATTGTAGGTATGAACACCGTCTCATTGATGACATGGTTGCTTATGCTTTAAAGAGCGAAGGGGGCTATGTTTGGGCATGCAAGAACTATGATGGAGATGTCCAAAGTGATTTCTTGGCTCAAGGTATGAAATTAGTTCTGCTTTAAAGCTAAGCTGCTCGTGTGGATGATGCCCATGAATCAACAATTGTCATTATTCCAACAATATATTTGTGTTACAATGCAGGATTTGGATCACTTGGGTTGATGACTTCTGTTTTGGTTTGTGTTCTTGCTGATCTGGGCTCAAAATCTTTGAACCTTTTTTCAAATCAAATTTCTTGATGTGATGTTTCTCCTCAATATTAAGTTTGTGGTTCCATGTTTCATTTTGTTTTAATCTTGGTGATCAGGTATGTCCAGATGGAAAGACTATTGAAGCTGAAGCCGCCCATGGAACAGTTACTCGCCACTTTCGCGTGCATCAGAAAGGAGGTGAAACAAGCACAAATAGTATAGCATCCATCTTTGCTTGGACACGTGGGCTTGCGCACAGGTAGGTTTTATTAGACTTTAAGTGATTCTGTTGCTGAAATTCATGATAAATAGACTACTAGTCCTTTTGTTTCCAAAATTCATGATATCACAATGGAAAACATTACCTATCAGAGCCAAGTTGGATGATAATGCCAAGCTCTTGGACTTCACAAGTAAGCTTGAAGCAGCATGTGTCGGAACTGTTGAATCAGGGAAGATGACTAAAGATCTGGCACTACTTATCTACGGGTCTAAGTAAGTTTCACTCTTACGTATTGTCTTGCTGGAAGTACGATAATTTGGGGGGGGGGGCAGGGGTATTTCGTAAATTTCCGGGTTTATGCAAAACTGTTAAATTGGAGAAGCAAAGGTCTATTTGCCCAACTAATTAATTCAAGTAAGGACACTGACAAGATTTTACCCCCTGTTAGCTGCTCAACTGTTGTGCATTCAACTGGACTAATTGGGAAACCGTCAACTGCAAAAATGACCTGGAACCCATCTTTTCTGTTTTTTATCCAAATTGCATCCTTTTATTATTTTGCGTTGTTTAGGTGCCGTTATGAATGGAAAACTAGTGTGTGGCCCCCGACGATGTCCGGGGTTTATTTTTTAATAGAGTTAGAATAATATTCCTCATAGATTTAATTTTTTTCTAATATTAAAATTTTGATGGTATAATTTACGAATCAAATAAACAAATCAAAAGGAACATGAAAAATTGTAATGAATAAGGTCTCTTTACTATTTCCCAAAGCTTAATTAAGCTAAAAGGAATTCTTAATTACAAGATGACAACAAAAAGGGATGTGGTTTGGTGGTAGAGCCTATGACATTACAACTAATTGGTCGCGTGTTCAAAATCCATTACTTGTATTTTGTGTATTGCAAATTATCACGTACAATGTTGACGCTGACATGAAGTGACACGTGGCAAGTTGCAATCCTTGTTTACGCGTTTTAATATATATATAGATGGCACGTAACAATGGTTCTGTGTGGTTCTATGCCAATCCTGTTTAGGCATGTTAGCTATATACCACGGAAAGGGGGAAACTGTGCTAGCTAATCCTGGGCCCCATTAGCACAGAAATGCCCGGGGTTCCAGGACTGAAGAATGTTTGGGAAATGGGGAAGCCTAAGGTCCCCTTCGTGTCTGCATTTCTTAGGTTTTCAGCCGTGGTTTTCTGATGTGGTTATCTGCTTGTTCTTCAGCTTGAATATGCTATGCTTTAGAAAAACTAAAATCTCCCAACTGTTTCTAAACAAAGCCCTCTACTAAAGCTTTTTGAAACTACTCCCATAATTTTTTACTCTCCCTAAAAACCCTCTTATTTTCTCAACTTGGTTCCCAAAAACGTCCTATCATGAACGAAATTTCTTCATAATAGTCAGGAATTAGAAATCCGTCTATACATTATTTATTTGTTAATTTTCTCGCTTTTGTCTCTTGTTTATCCACTACTTCAGAGTCAAGAGATCTCAGTATTTGAACACCGAAGAATTCATTGAAGCTGTGGCTCAGGAGCTGAGAACAAGGCTGGCTGTTAGGGCGAAGATGTAAGATTATACCAAGAGATGGACATTTTTCTATTGATTAATCTTTCACAAATAACCTTCTACTGGGTAGAGTGAATTGGTTAAGTTCACACAAAACTCTGTATGTAGTTGTGCTATTCGTTCACTTTCGCATATCATCTGTAACAAATATTGTGATGAAAGTGCGGATTTTCACATATCATCTGCGACAAATAAAGTGATGGAAGCGTGAATTCGTATCACTATACATTCAAAGCTGGCTAATTTTGTAACTCCCAGAGTTTTGTGTTCTTAACTTATTTCAAGGCCGGACCCTGTCAAAGAGGTCGACTAAGCCAAGTTAGGAACGTGAAGTTTGGTTCTTACAGGCTACCCATCTAGACTTACATGTTGGAAAATGTTAGTCACAAATTTTACAACATTATATTAGTAATGGTGGACTAAAGGATCATGAATGCATTTGCTTCAATATATACATATAAAATCTTTACCTAAATGGGATAGCTAGTGTACTGTGGTAGACGTAAATCATACAATTTGTGGCAGACAGATGACAGTATATATAGGGTACTTCAATCTAAGCGATCATCTCGGAATGAGATACCAGAACAGCATTTTTTTGTTGATCTTATGCCTGTTTTTACGTTTTACCTAACCAAACCGAACCAAAAATAATTGCAGTCTATAACATGGTAAACAATGTTTATTGCTGAGTGTGCTTAGCTTAAGAACTCGAACATCCACTTTGAGCAGAAAAGAATTTCTTCCGGAAATACAATGGGCACATGGCTTAACTACCAAAATCACAAAGACTAGAAAATGCAGTCTACTGCGAGGATTTTAGGCACTTCTCAAAGGAAAACAATGTAAATAGCAAAACTGCTACTTCTTTGTGTGTTCTTAGGACAGCCCTATCACTTCAAAATGCTCTCAAGGACACAAGATCACAGGAAAAACAAGCCTCGAGAAACTGCAGCATATAAACAAGGTTAAAAGGGTTAGGTGGATGGAGTTGCGGGAGGTTTGGTAATGCTGCTTGATTGAGCGATGCTATCTGCTGATGGTGGAGTATATATCCGTGCTTTCTTCAGAATCTCAGCTACAATCCAATTCTTCCGCTTACTAAGTGGCCTTGAGGGATCCAATTTAACCTATAAAATAGGCAAATTTAAATTCATTAACAATGCAAGGTGTCCCGACCAATGCACGAAGGGAAAGGGGGGAGACAAGGACAGTTTAGATGCAAATGGGACATTACGATAGAGCACCTATGGCAATTCAGACAACTCCAACATGCTATTGGTCCACAAAAACACATGCTAACAAATCAGCATGTAGCAGAAACTGTGATAGATCACATGATACTATAACCCCTGATAAAAAAAGGTTTTACTGAAAGAAGAGACTTCAACTCGAGGAACAAGAATAATTGATTGTAGATCTTGCATTCATACCAAGAGCATAATTCTAGTCAAATAAACTTCATCCTGCCAATCATAAAGGGTTGCTAGATGAGAAACAGCCACTCGAGCTCAAGCTAAACTATGCATTAACATCAGAACTAACAAGATTCACAAGTCTGTTCGAACAACCCATGTAAAAACTACATATTTCCCCGTTATCAAGTTCTGGTAATGCCCGTCAAAAATTCTTAATATCTATGCTTACATTGAAAAACAAAAGCCATCGGATAAGGAAGGAGGAACAACTAAGATATGGCAGCACAGTAGGTTGGAAACTACAAACTCTCACTCATTATCATCTGGCACGTCAGCAGCTACAGCCAGGTTTTTGTTTTCTATATTGACAAATTTATCCTAATCTGCAAAAAGGGACCTAATTCTGGAATATTTTTCACCAATTTTAAATCATAGTTATTGGAAAATTAGCACTTTGATAAGTGTTTAAGGGAATAACGCTTTGTTGTTGATGCTGTTGTTAGTAGTTAGACAAGTCTGATTAACATCATCCTCAAGCAAGCAAAAACCTGTTCAACTTATGCAGACACTGCGTCGATAACTTGAACAAGTTAGTTTATATCTAATTACTACACTAGTGTAATTCTGGGAAAAATTATGGAGGAGCCAGGGCTCGAACTATCAACCTCATGTCATAACAATATTAAAATCTACAACGATGACAATGCTTCTTAAAACACACATTTCGTAGGCGTAAAAAAGTGTAGGACTACAGAGTCGTGATAACTAGATGAAGGCGTGGCAGCGCCAAGGTCCGTCAGCCGTTTGATCAGCCATTCTAAATTGCTAATACAATATAGTACTACCTCAAAGGCAATCTACATGTCATTTCATTACACTAGTGTATTTTAAGCTTATAGAAAACACATTCAGTACGAGTCCTCAAACACAGAGAAGGACAATCGACACAACAAACAAAATCCGACAAAGAACAAGCAATAATCTCAATAACATCAATACTTTAATCTCAATAATCTCAAAAAATGTAGGACTATATAACTTGTGATAATTGGACCAAGCCTTGACGGTGCAAACAGGGTATGCCACTCAAAGGCAAGCTACAAGCAATTCTCATTACACAAATTGACTTTCAGCATGATAGAATTTGTGGCGCACGCGAAATTTTGATGGACCCGAATAATATCACAAAACTATATTTTCATTGAATATAAATTTTACATAAGTATTTGTGAGACCCCATGTCTCTCACTCTCTTTGGTACAACACTTTGTTTCTACCTTCCTAAATTTGTGATGGAGCTCTCTTGTTTAGCTCACCTCCTAACTCATGCTCTTGGTACATATTTATACTTGTTACATCCTATGTTCTAGATTCTTCTTCCACATACAAATATCTTAGATTTTTCCTAGATTTTCTTACAGCTTGATTTCTCTAGATTTTTCTATACAATTTCATACCTAGATTTTTCTTACATTGTACATGATTAACTTAGAATTTTCTAGATTAACATCTAACAAATTTGCTTTCAGCATAGGATAAAGATTCAATACGAGTCCACGGACAGCCGATACAACAACAATCCATACAACAAAGAGAATCCAACAATGAACAAGCAATAATCTAACAAAACCAAACACTTCTTCAGTAAGATAAAGTAATTTACCCGATCACCAATGTTGCACTCATTTTGTTCATCATGAGCCATGAATTTGCTAGTTCTCTTCACATAACGATTAAATAGCTTATGATGAAAAAGACGATCAACCGCCACAACTACTGATTTCTGCATCTTGTTTGACACCACTACTCCTACAACCGGTTTCATTTTTCCTTCTATCTATCTCTATCAATCACAAAAAAAACTTCATAAAATCAATCAAATAAGCTCAAACCTAATTTGAAGTAACAAAAACAACAAGTTTTCCAACAAATTAACTCCTGTTTTGATGAAATTTCAAAAGAAGATAAAACTTACGTTTTTAGACCTAGGTTTCAGGCGCCGATTATCTTCAACGGCGAATTCTTATTCTTTCTCTCTCTCAACCGGCCAACTTCTACCGGAGAACACCACGCGCCGTCTCGATGGGTGGTTTACGATTTTCCGGCAACTTCGCCGCCGCTGCAGAGTGTGAATCTTCTCCTTCACTTCTCTTGCTCACTTTCTTTTGAGTTTCTGTGATAGGGTTTAGTGAACTTTTTCTTTCAAGTAAAAAATGTTTTTTTTTTGGGAGGTGAAATAAATTTTAGTTCTCCAAATTTTTTTGGGACTTATACTCTCCTCCAAAAACAATTGAAGTGAACGAAATTGAACGGAATTGAATTGAAAATAACTGAAATGAATATAATGGAAATCAATAGAGAAATGTGAGAGTATAAGAGACTGTTCAAAAACCGGTCTGGACATGGAAAAATAGACTGGACTGGTATCGATCAGAATCGGACCTGAGCTAACCGATCCGATCTTCAGTTCTCCAATTTTTATTTTTCCGTTTTCGGTCCCACCCAGTCCATTTGTCGAGTTTGGACCGGACTGGATTTGTTTTGCCTGTACTTATAAATTATATATTTTATGCCACAAAAAAATTATTTTCTTTCCCAGTATGTTCGAATACTTACTAATGAGTAGGCAATGACAAAATACATCATATATCTTTATATTTCATATAAATTTTTGTTTTAGCGATCCAATCGGTTTGGTCCGGGATTCGGAACGGTTTTGCCGGTCCGATCCTGGTTCAAGCTATAACCGGAAGGGTCTCCGGTTTTCAAATGTGAAAATTTTGGATTCCAGTCCGGTTATGAACACCCCTAAGTACAAGAATGTGCAGAGCTGAAGTGAAAATAACTGAACTGCAAATAATCCGGAGAAAATTGGGTCGTTTGTGGATACACGCAACGTTTCACATACGTTTTTCATAATTTTTGAAAACTTAGATTTGTGAAAAACCTTCATGATTACATACTAAGCAAATTTGCCAAATAGCTAGCACAAACATTAAAATAGGTGGTCGAAGTTTAACATATAATTAGACACATTACTAACTAAACTATTCGCCAAATAAATGGATTAAAAAATGTGAATAATGATTGAATTAAATTACTTATTAAATAGACTAAACTAGTCATTATATTCAGGTGTTGCATTAACATAATTCAACAGAAGAAGTACATAACAAGTTGCATGCATTCATCCTAATCTTGCTTTCTATACTATTGCTACTAGTAAGATTTTCACTATGTGAATCAGTGAATGCCATATACCTTAAGATGCTAAGACATGAGACCAAATCTAACTACACCATTGCATCTTTTAACTCCTCACACATTAAACAAAAACTACGATTTTCAGTATACAATGCGCAAGATCTCACTTTGGGAATAAGGTTTAGTTGTTGTTGTTGTAATGCGCAAGATCTCAAGCAATGCACAAAAACTACAAACAATAGTGAAACCTAGATTCACGTTAAACAAATTAATTCAACCTACAAATCCTTTTAACCACAAATAACACTCCTACAAAATAGGGGAGGCACAAACTAAAAACAAATTAATTAGTTAAACATTTAGACCAAGTCTTCTCCCCCCATGCACCCCTATCGTTCCTTCGTTTCTTTCTAACTTTGTTCCCCTCATTTCTTTCACCAAAACCAAATTTTAATTTCTCTAACAAGATCAACCTCCATTGTTTTTTCCATTGTCCTTAATTCTAATCAACCTAATGTCATAACAAACACAATAACAATAAAACTAAAGGCAATAAAGCAAGATGATGCCGGCTTCGGACCCTCCGAAGAAGGCCATCCGTAGCCAAGGGAGCTCGGGGAGTGGCACGCGATCCTCATCGGGTGGTAACGGTGGCCAAGCCGTGAAGTTTGCAAGGCGAACATCGAGTGGACGGTACGTGACATTGTCTAGGGAGGATCTCGACGTGTCCGAGGATATGTCAGGGGATTATATGAATTACACCGTGCACATTCCTCCTACACCCGATAATCAACCCATGGATAGCTCATCCGTGGCAGCTAAGGCCGAGGAGCAATACGTGTCAAACTCGTTATTCACCGGTGGGTTCAATAGTGTGACTAGGGCTCATCTTATGGATAAGGTGACTGATTCGGATTCGAGTCAGGCAGATCATGTGGCTCGTGGGAAGGCCGGTTTTTGTCAAATGCCCGTGTGTGATGGCGAGACCATAAAAGATGATCGAGGGAAATCGGGTGTATCCTTGTGAATGCAGGTATCTGGTTACGTACCATGCAAATGTTTACACGTATAAATAAATAAGGGGTCTTGAATTATAGATTACTTTACACGCCTTTATAGATGACCTGTGATTATGTACTCTTCTATTATTTTTTTGTTTGTATTAAATAAATAAAATTGTGCGTATTATACAGAAATTTTCTTATACAACAATTGGTTGATAATTTTTTTTCTGCGGCATATAAGATGAACAACAGTTGCATAGAATATTATCTGATTTACTATAACACATGCAGGTTTACAATATGTAATGATTGTTTCATGGACGCACAAAAGGGCAGCGGAGTATGCCCAGGATGCAAAGAACCTTACAGACTGGGAGACTACGACGACGACCACCCGGATTTCTCTGGTGGCGCTCTCCCTTTGCCAGCCCCGAACAAGGGGAACGGAGATCGACGCATGATGAGCCGGAAGAAAGGCGCCGAATTCGACCATAACAAGTGGTTGTTTAATGAGACGCAAGGGACTTATGGTCATGGGACAGCTTATTGGCCTCCAGAAGATTCTTATGATGGTGATGGTGGTGGTATGAGTGGTGTACTTGAAGCTGCTGACAAGCCTTTCAAGCCCCTTAGTAGAATTATTCCTATTGCTAGTGGTGTCATTAGTCCTTATAGGTAAGATTTTCTTTCTTTCGCTCCATTATTCTTATGTAACACTTGTCATTTCACGGTCTCCAATGCACTACTTTAACTATGATTTTGATTACGTGTTACTAAAAATAGTGCACTACGTATTGAAATGAGTTTAATAAGATAATCCAATATGTCTACTTTTTTCCTAGATAATGGTGAGGATTCGTTGTCAAAATTTATAACATTTGACCTTGAAATTACCATGTTACTCGAATAGTGAAGCTGATGAAGTGGTAGTTATCATGCCCATTTTCTTTGATTTAGTTTCCTCTTGTTCTTATTGCATTTTCAAGATACTTCAACTAAGATGTTAGATTCCAATCTTGTAAAAGGATTGATATTTCTCACATTTTCACGAAACAAAATGTCCCTGTTCATTCTCTTCACCCGAACTTATCTGAACTGAACTTATTATACCTAATTAGACCTTACTACCCCTAATTGCACTTTATCACTCTAACTTCTGTCTTTTAGTTTTTCTATTTGGCACACCTCCAAATGACACTTCATACCATATCATCTTATGTGACCTTTTCCATGAATTGAAATCTAACCATCAATTATAATCAAAACCAAATCATTTATTTCTTCCGCTCGTTACACGTTCAAGTGATGGTGCAACATTATTAGAATTAGGCACTTATCACAAAGTTCATATATGCATCAATAGTGATCCTAGTACTAATTTTTCTATACTCTTGCGCCATCAACTAATAGTGATTGGTCAGTTTGTGTATCTTAACTAAAACTATAAAATCTCAATGTAATATTATCAGTAACACCAATTATATTTCTCCTCTCTAACTCGTCCTTTTTCCAGGTTATTAATCGTCATACGTTTGGTGTTCTTATGTTTATTCTTAGCATGGCGTGTAAAAAATCCAAATGAAGAAGCAGTATGGCTTTGGCTTATATCCATTATATGTGAAATTTGGTTTGCATTTTCTTGGTTACTTGACATCATTCCTAAAATATGCCCTATCAACCGGTCCACCGACCTCGCCGCCCTTAAAGAAAAGTTCGAATTACCCTGCCCATCGAACCCAACCGGCCGGTCTGACTTACCAGGTGTTGATCTTTTCGTCTCCACGGCTGACCCGGATAAAGAACCGCCACTTGTGACGGCCAACACCATCCTTTCAATCTTGTCCGTTGATTATCCGGTTGAGAAGCTAGCATGTTACGTGTCAGATGATGGTGGTGCACTCTTAACCTTTGAGGCAATGGCTGAGGCAGCTAGTTTTGCAGAATTATGGGTCCCATTTTGTAGAAAACATGATATTGAGCCTAGGAATCCAGAGACTTATTTTTGTTTAAAGGGTGACCCTACTAAAAATAAACTCCAACCTGATTTTGTTAAAGATAGGAGGAAGATTAAGAGGGAGTATGACGAGTTTAAGGTTCGGATTAATGGGTTACCCGACTCTATTAGGAGACGGTCCGATGCATTTAATGCTAGGGAAGAAATGAAGATGATGAAACAAATGAGGGATGGTGGGGCGGATAGGTCCGAACCTATCCGCGCCCAAAAGGCTACTTGGATGGCTGATGGAACCCATTGGCCTGGTACTTGGGTTGTCTCTGCTGGTGAACATGCTAAGGGTGACCATGCAGGTATCCTTCAGGTATGCTCATTGAAAGTTGAAACTACTTTAGGAAATTACTTATGTTACACGTTTATTTCGTGACTTCTGACAGGTAAAAATGAGTCTTAATCAGTAAAAACTCGTTTTCATCACTGAACATCGATTTCAACGAGCAAAAATAAGTTCTAATCAGATAATTCTACAAGGACTTAATTGATAAGGTCTATCGTAGTTTCGTGTACCTAACAAAATAATGTAACATGAATAATATTCCTGCAGGTAATGTTGAAGCCGCCACCACCGGACCCAATATTGGGAACACCAGATGACAAGCTCCTAGACTTCTCTGAAACGGACATACGACTTCCTATGTTTGTGTACGTGTCGCGTGAGAAGAGGCCAGGCTACGACCACAACAAGAAGGCTGGAGCCATGAACGCATTGGTGCGAGCATCTGCCATTCTCTCCAATGGTCCCTTCATTCTCAACCTTGATTGTGATCACTACTTTTACAATTGTAAGGCCATTCGAGAAGGTATGTGCTTCATGCTTGATCGAGGGGGTGAAGACATTTGTTACATACAATTTCCTCAGAGATTCGAAGGCATTGATCCGTCTGATCGATATGCTAATCGAAACAATGTGTTCTTTGACGGGAACATGCGTGCTCTCGACGGTCTTCAGGTAGGTTTGAACCCTTGGCTTACTAAGTAACTTTGTTTATATCTCTTTTATCCAATTTGTTAGATAATGGTCACACTATAAAGTCAGTAGTTCTTGTTAGCAATTGTTAGTGCTTGTTCTAATTGATTTTGACATTGTTAAGTAGTAACTTTGATCAAGTTTAGATTGTGAAAAGGGCTAGGTGCAACACCCTTTCTATACAACTTAAACAAAGTTGCTAGGAGTGGCTAATAGTACAATCTTGTTTAGAGTAGAAAGGAGAAATGAGTTTAAAAGTGGTGTTAGAGTTAAATTCTCTTCAACTAATGCCGGACAACAAGATTATAGCTGGCAATCTCTGACCTGACACGATAACACATCCAAACTCGATATAAATTTACCGATAGAAACTTGGCTCCACCTAAACTATCAATTACCATTACTCAAAATTCAAAACATAAGAGTATGGTCTAGTAATTAAAAATGATGCTTCAAATGAAAGTCTTTAATTTTGTTCATGAATGCAGGGTCCAGTCTATGTGGGCACGGGTACTATGTTTAGGCGGTTCGCGTTATATGGATTCGACCCACCGAATCCAGACAAGGCATTAAACAACAACAAAGATTCAGAGACTCAAGCATTGAATTCATCAGAGTTTGACCCGGACTTGGATGTGAATTTGCTACCTAAGAGATTTGGGAACTCAACAATGCTTTCGGATTCCGTACCCATAGCGGAGTATCAAGGCCGCCCGTTAGCTGATCATCCAGCAGTGAAGTACGGAAGGCCTCCTGGCGCGCTTAGAGTCCCTCGTGAACCCCTCGATTCTGGCATTGTTGCTGAAGCTGTTTCAGTTATCTCTTGTTGGTAAGCCTATTGTTTGAATGACTCCCACTTTTTAATTACTATTAAGCATGTTTCACCTTCCGAAACCTCAACTGTTTCCGTGATTATGAAATGATCCGGACCTAAGGATATCCAAAATTCGAAACATTTCTACTGTCGATACTCGAGCTATTTGATACATTATAGAATAGGGGAGATCAAAAGTTGTGTGATGCTACAAATGTCATACTAATTAGCCCGTCGTAATTAAAAGATATTTTTGAAAATCAATGTGAATAGGTATACAAGCGTAAAAAGTACAAAATGAACTTTTTATAGTACTAGTTGTTTTGAACACTTTTACAAACTCTAAAACATTAGACTTTTTGAAGTCCAGTCCACCTCATATAAGATCTTAACTTTCAAGTATAATACTTCCTCCGTTTCACTAAAGATGTTACAATTTCCATTTTACGAGGTTTTTAATTAGATGTTACACTTTCCTTTTTTGCAAAAAGTTTCTCTCTATCTCTTTCCAATCACATGGTGCCCACTTACTTTTTCTCTCTACTTCTCTCCTACCCAAAAACTGTCTAGGAGTCCGTGAAAAAAAATATAACATCTATTCTGAAACGGAGATAGTATAACAAAAAATTATACTACTACAATGTTTTTTGTTTTGCCAAAATTATTTCATATTATGCATGCATACACATGCACAGGTACGAAGACAAAACAGAATGGGGAGACAGAGTAGGATGGATCTATGGCTCAGTGACAGAAGACGTCGTAACAGGTTACCGGATGCACAACCGCGGGTGGCGCTCAGTCTACTGCATCACAAAACGAGACGCCTTCGAGGGTCGGCTCCAATCAACTTGACTGATAGGCTACACCAAGTGCTGCGTTGGGCTACAGGATCAGTTGAAATCTTCTTCTCAAGAAACAATGCATTCTTAGCCACTCGCCGCTTCACAGCTCCTACAAAGGTTAGCCTACATTAATGTAGGAATGCATCCATTCACCTCCATATTCCTCATCATGTACTGCTTTCTTCCGGCGCTTTCGCTCTTCTCCGGACAGTTCATTGTGCAGACACTTAGCATAACGTTTTTGGTGTACTTGTTGATAATGACGCTGTGTTTGATACTTTTGGCCATTTTGGAGGTGAAATGGTCTGGAATTGAGTTGGAAGAATGGTGGAGAAATGAACAGTTTTGGCTTATTTCTGGTACTAGTTCTCATCTTGCTGCTGTTGTTCAAGGCCTCCTCAAAGTCATTGCAGGTATCATTCTATCCCTATATGGTTTTTCAATCATCATATTTTTTTCATTAGTATATAGTACTAAAAAGAAAATATTTATGTCGTATCCTGTTGTGCATTGGAGACTGTGAAAGAAAACAAAAAGTGAAATTGATTACCGATAGTTGCATGTATTTATAATCTATGTTGCATGGGCACTTTTATGGAACTCGCTTATCCGTTTCGGACATGACACTAAAAGAAAGTCTGAAACATCCATGAGCATAATATAATTATAAACATCTGTTTACTCTGTCCGTTTCGTATCTGTTTCCGGCAACATAGATTATAATTACGACTTCTTCAACTTAGAATGATAACATTCGATGAAAATCAATTTTAATCCGTTAAAATCAATTTCAATTCTCAAAAGAACCCGTTCTCAGAAGAAACATTTGTGAATTACTCAATTATAGTTATGGTAAGAAATTATGTTCGATAAAAAATAAGGTGAAGTGAATGAGGCCATCCATAGAGCAAGAAAGTTAGTTTGTTTTTGTAATTAAGCGAGTTACTGTGAACGGACTTTTGAGATTGACTCGTTTAGATCTTTGATTAAGCTTGGTTTGATCAAGCCCAACACTAACAAATTAAGGACTCGAGCCCCACCAAGTTGAGCTCGGCATCAAAAAGCTTGTCTTGATTAACCGTTGTCACAATAAACTCATGTGAGACTGTCTCACTTAAAACTTGTTCAAAAACTCATCAATCTTTTTGTGAGTGTAGGTATCGAGATCTCGTTCACATTAACCTCGAAATCAGCCTCAGAAGACGAAGATGACGTGTTTGCCGAGCTTTACCTAGTCAAATGGAGTTCATTGATGCTCCCACCAATAGTAATAGCAATGGTAAACATAATAGCAGTTTTCTATGCTTTTGCAAGGACAGTATATAGCTCAGTGCCATCATGGAGTAAGTTCTTAGGTGGTGCATTCTTCAGTTTCTGGGTGTTGGCTCATTTGTACCCTTTTGCCAAAGGATTGATGGGAAGAAGAAGAAAAACTCCTACAATTGTGTTTGTTTGGTCTGGTCTAATTGCCATCACTATCTCCTTGCTTTATATTGCCATAAATCCTCCCTCAGGTTCTGGTTCAGGTGGTGCTGCATTCACATTCCCTTGATATATTTTTTGATGTATAGAGAGTCGCAATGGACAAATTGATGTAGACGGAATTTGTTCCATGGTCATGGATACAACCTTTACGTGACTTCCACATATTCCCTTGATATCATATACATGGGATTTAATCCTTTTAGACCATGTTGTTTGTGATTTTTTATTAATTAGATGTGACAATAGAATTAGGAAAATTGTTTTGTACAAACTGACCAATTATAGAGATTATATCTTGGGTATTGTTGTGACAAGTACAACTTTATTGTTTTTTTTTACTAATTATGATGTAATTAGATCATGTCGTACAGGAATTTGTGTCCCAAGTACGTAAATTGTTTTGAACCAAACAAATATAGATTGTTGTTATAAATTTTCAAGATAAATGATTGTGTTGTACTCGATTCTAATGAGATTATCGGTTAATCAAATTAGACTTAGCTCGCTTGCTAAGTTTTTCTTTAATCTTGGATCCTAGAGATTTTACAATCAAATCTTGCTAAATGGTGGTGTTTGGGGGTGTGGGGTTCTCTTTGTCAAGAAATTGAAGAAGCAGTATAAGGGTTTTGTCAAGCCTATTCATTAGGAACTTAGTTATGTCACACCTAAGCTGTAATTCTCTGGCACCTATGTTATTCGAGTCTTGTACTCATTCGGAGAAAACTTAGTTGATTCAGGGGGTAGACGACCCACTACTAATAGAGAATGAAGATAGTGGATTCCAACTCATTTGCACAAATAAATTTTTTAATTGTGTATCAATAGTGGGTTGTCTACCCACTTGGTCAACCTAACAATGTCGAACACATTCTATTAAGTCAGACTTTTTGGTTGGATAGTAGTGTGTCCGAACCAATTCCAACTATTCTTTTGTTGAAAGGGGATCCCGCAGTAAGCAATATTGTGGACTAGATCAAGAATGATTCTATTGAAGCTATAATAGAAGTTAGTTTATGGCTCTGTTGCACGAACACTTCATCCGCGAAGTGTTCATTTTAAGCGGAATATCACCATAAACGCCCGCTTTTTCAAATTAGTTTCTCGTTTTCGTTTTCGTACGACACGGTTTCATAGGTCCCAAATCCTAATTAAAAAAAGATTAGATACTTATCTCTCTTGTGAAAGTTGAGGTGTTAAAAGTTTAAACTACCCTTAACTCATAGTATTTGTGCCACTATGTCAATTACCAGATTTGTTGCCGCTAATGAATGTATGGATCATTAACACAATCTTTGAAATTAGGTTAGAAATTCATTATTATATATGAGCAAGAGTTGGTGATCAGGATTAAATTAAAATTTAGAAACTAATTACTGTTGACTTTAGGTTAGCTTAGACTGCTTAGTTTGAGCTAATTTTTTATATAATACTAATGACTCCTAAAACTTATTTACAATTCCCCTATATATAGAACACCTAGCACTCTATGATACACCTCAAGTTACACTAGTATAAAGTAAACAAAAGAAAAATAATATAGAGGAAGAATAGATGGCTTCTCGTTGCAACTCATCCAACTTATTACTAGTTGTTTGCCTTGTGTTTTTACTCATAACCAACATGGGTAAGTAACCAAGTATGCTAGTCATGTCTCACGTGTATTGCACGGAGATAGATACGAAATGGATACGAAAACAGGACATGGGTGTTTGTAATGAACTAATGATATTCAGTTTATGTACATGTTTCTGTGTCGTGTCCGAAATACAGAAGTGTTTCCATAAAGTATCTATGCAACTTAGCTAATCCTACGGACTCTTGCTAATTTCTCTTCAGTTTCCCTAATTAGTTATCATTTGATTGGCATTGAAATTGTTTTATGGTGAAAACTCTTATTTCAAGCTTTTTTCTCTAATTGCATGGATCTTTTCTTTAGAAGTATTACCTTTCTATTATCAACTAAACAATTTTCGAATATTTTGAGCTTTTTCTTCTAGGTCAACTTGAAAAGATTGAAAAGATTGTCTTTTTGTAAAGATGGTTATTCTGGCTTTGTCCCTAATCTTGTGTTTATTGATATGTGCAGAAGTGCAAGTGGAAGGAGCCAAACATTGCAAGCACAAGAGTAAGAGTAAGATTTTTAAAGGATGGTGTTGGAGTCAATCAAAGTGCAATTCATTTTGCAAAAAGAGAAGGCGGAATCAGGAAGATGTCATTATGTTTGGTTCAAAAAGGCATGCTTTTGCACCTTCAAGTGCAAATGATCAAGTCGAGGTCGGAGGCTAGAGTAGTCTCCTAGCACCACGACTTCTAAACGAGAGGCAAAGGGTCGAATCTCACCAAGCTTAGGTTATGTTTGAAAAGATCTTCATATTCATCCTAAATATAAAATAAAAAAGTGCCACTATTGATCAAGTAGACATTCATGTCCAAAAAAAAGGCCAACTTGGTTTGGGTCAAGTTTAATTTGAATATCAATAAAATAAATAAAATAATAATTATTATTATTATTTATTATAATAATAATATATGTGATTTGTTAAATTCCTCGTCTTATTGTAGTGTTGTAATTTCTTCCAATTAGGTTCGAGTTGTTTGGAGTGTTTTATGTCTTGTTCTTATGATTTAAGTATCAATGTATGTAATCTTTTCTAATTGCTCTATTTTTTATGCTTCTTATTGCTTTGTCTGTGAAAGTAGTGATGTTATACTCCTTTTTGAATTCTTACTATGGGAATTGGGAAGTTGGTTAGAATGAAGATAATTTACTTTGTTAGAGACTTTCTTCCGATTTCAACAGATCATAGAATCAATTCTCATAGCGCTTATGTACCTCTTTATACACCATAAAAGAACTATGGAAAGTTGGTGGAATTATTGGTCGTAATCTCATTTCTGTTTTTTGGGTGCATTTAACTTAAATCATTTAAGTGAAGACATAATACTATTCATAACAATCACTAATATAGACAATTTGCAAGTATAAAGAAAGAGATACGATTGCACGAACAATAAAGTAAACTAAAATACTTCTAAGAGATAAACATATTAGACATAACACCAAATGGGATAGCCGCAAAAGTTACTTCGTTTAGTAACTAATTGTGGCACTTGATTCTTCTTCAATGTTCATGGATTAGATGTGTTTGGGATTTTTTTACTAATATAAAACGGATCATCAATAATTTGATTCATCTTGAATACTCTATCTGTTTCTTGTTTTTGTCCTATTTCACCAATATTCCATATGATGCAATGAAGAGAGAAAATGATGTTAGTGATTTGAAGATTGGTAAAAATAATATTGGTGCCTTATAGGACATCAATGGGGTGGTGGCG